>JAOXYM010000026.1:7608848-7622930 GCA_028567055.1 Leptatherina wallacei | reverse complement strand
CATTGTCACTGCAAGCCCAGTGAGGATGAAGGTGTAGGTCAGCTATACACAAACTGGCTGCTGAAGTGTTTTACATATTCTTAAAAGTTCTTTCTCCTCAAAGAGACTTTAACCAACAAGAGTATTGCGAGAAACTGCTCTTATATAGAAGTCAGAAGTTGAATGTTGGATGCAATTTTTATGGCAAATGAGCCGAGCCCAACCTTGGAGTCAAACTGTGCCGAGGTGAAATACTTCCTCACTGTGTGGGCAGAGGAATGAACATGACATGAACACCAAAGAAGGAAAATTATGATAAAGAGTGCGGCCAGCTCCATCATGCTTAATTAAAGTTTTACAGGCTGGAATTGAATTTGTTTTGACTCTCCCTGCCAAGAAAGTATCTAATTTAAGCAGGATGGCAGGTTGCTATATTCTGTCTAATGAAACAAGAGCGAGTCCATGTGCCTTTGGTTTATTAACACTGCTTTGCTTTTAATAAGGTGCAGTGAAACTAAATTAATCGACTTTAAAGAACTCTTCATGGACAGAAAGCACGAGTGTGCAACACTCAAGCTGATTCTAACCATTGTGTTTAAAACCACAGTTAGATAACCTGCCAACACATGCAGCCTTGTTTTGGTTTTTCAGATTGACCCAAGCTGAAATGTTGCGTGGCATCATTGACAGGATGGGTGGGGATTTGCTCTTTTCTTATTAGCCGAATGATTCTTAACGAAGTTAAAGTGAGAATGTCAAGCCAAGCAGCTGAACCAGAAGTCTGTACTATTTAAGAATTACACTCCCTTGTGCTGCCAATTTCTCAAAATGTTATTTGTATTTGTTGAAGGGAGAGTTGAGTGCTACGGCGAAGATGAATAGAAGATCAAATATGTGATTATATCTGGTCTGGTGATTATATCCGATCTTTACTGCACTGTTATCCCACACAATGATCCAAAATATTGAATGTGAAATGTCACCAAGACTAACGACTCCATTTCCAGTTAAGTGTGAACATTTTCAGCTCATGATGGATGTGTATATAGTGTGGCAAATGACCTCGACAACAGATGGTGATTATACTTCCACTCTTTTTTCTTTTCTTTTTCTCTGCAGCCTGCTCTCATGCCAATAACAGAGCAATTAACAGATATGCAGAGTGAACTTCAGAGAAATGATGCCGTGCAAAATTAAAGAGAGAACTTGAGAACTTGATATAATTTCACCTTTCTTCATGTGTTTATGTACTCTGCTGTCTGTGATCAACCTCGTTACAATAAAATATTAAGACTAAGTTGATAAAATGGCTATGTACAACCAGCTTGTACTTCAAGTACATTAACAACAAGAAAACACACATTATAAATGTAAATATTTTCTATACCCCACAGATCCCAATAACAGGCTTGATTTCAGACCTCCCACTCCCTCTGAGTTTGTTCCATTATTTCCAGTAAGCCTGGTGCTTTTATCACCAACTGTGCCTCATTTGCAAACAATAGCTGTGTTAGATCAAGAATGCTGGGATAAAGGAATAATCTCTGTGTTTCAGAAGGAGAAAAATGGACATAAAAATATGCGTGCTGACTAAAGCTGCTGTACAGGTTTCTGCTGCCAAATCACAAGAATATTTCTAATTAGTTCACAGCATATGTTTCATTTATACAAGATGGGAAATATAAAATATATATTTTTTTTTAATCATGAAAATATAAGCTACATAGAAAAATACTCAGAACATTCTGACACCAAGTTTAAAAATAAATTATAACTTTGCTTTAAATTTTTCAATTATAACAATTTTAACACTTATGGACTAAAAACCAATAGGTCAAAATGTCTGCCTCATGTGTAAAACTTATACTTGAGCTTGATTTATGCTGCTGCATATGATCAACTCTGATCTGGCAATCAGAGCTGTGAATTGAAACTTATCTGATTAAAAGATGGTGTGTGAGAAAATTGTGCAATTGCAAAAGGTTTTGTTGGACCAATCTTAGTGTGTGGGGTAAATTGTGATCGATAATGATAGCAGGATTTTGTGTCACATTTTTGTAATAAAAAAAAGATGGCTATTACTTCTATGTTGCTAAAAGACCTCTATTTTGACACAGACATCATGATGAAACGACTTTTTCTCAAACTTTCCAACAATCAAATAACTTAAATTGCCGGTAACGTCTAATCAGGAACAGCCAAAGATCAAGAAGTGTCAAGAAAATGGTATGCCTTCCTAAAATAATATATAATGGTTCTCTATGGTTGGAATAAAAAGCCACACGTTAACCATAAGTTCGATAATCATTAAAGTTGCATAAAAACCTTAATATTGTTGCTGGTGCAGTCAAGACATCCTTTATATACTTAACTGAAAATAGTTAGTCTCCATTAGAGCATAATTGGCTTTAACCCTTTAAAGCCCAAACCAAGAAAAACAGGGGCGAAAAGTCAAATTTTTAAATTTGCCCCTTTAACAAAATGTCGAGGGGAAAAAAAATCAAAAAGCTTTTCTTGGGGCAAGTTTATCATCTATTACCATGTGACATGTCAAAATTATTGTGGTGTAGTATGCTTCCTGGTATCCTGTAGGGGACAGAAGACAAGTATCTTGTATACTGCAGGGTTTTGAGCAAAGTCTTTGCCATAAGGTGATACAAAATGTCTGGGAAACTGTTTGTATCAAATATAATACGTTCGGCTTCATAGGGTTAAATGTGTTAATTCATGCACATCAAACATCTCTGATCTGTCAAACCTAAACATTACTGTATATTTAGTTTGATGTGTCACTTGCTGTGAAAACAGGATTTAATCATTAATTTGAAAGTCCAGGGCTCTCCTTGTTTGAGATTTTCCAAGAAATCCATGATGTTTGAATTAATTTTGATTAACCACTTTGACTTGCCTTCCTTGGCTCGCCTCAAACAGCCAAATGCTGTGAATTGGCTAAGGAAAGGTTTAACTTGAAAGCACTAGATTGTTGTCACCAGTCACTACTAAAATGGGTTTCTTGGGTGCCACAAGTTCAGACACAAATAAAATAAAATGAAATAATACTTTATTAATCCCAGAAGGATGTTGTAATGGGCTTGTTGCACAACTCCGCTACTTCATGAACTTAATACAGCTCCTTTGTTTCCTGTCTCTCATTACTGGACAACCTGATTAATCCAAGTGTGCCTGGCTATTGTCATAGTGGTTACTGAGGTCAGACACACCTGGATTAATCAGGTTGTCCAGTAATGAGAGACAGGAAACAAACGAGCTGTATTAAGTTCAGGAAGTAGCAGAGTTGTGCAACAAGCACATTGACGGGATCTGCCTGCCCACTCTTTGGGCAGGGTCTCATTTTGCTTTCCTTTCATGCACTTCCATTGCAGTGGCAGGAAGGATCAAGAGCTGATTGGCATCACCTGTATGATTACTCCTCACCTGCAGATCATCTCATCACCAGTTTAAAAGAAGCTGCCAGTCTACATTCAGTGCCAGTTCTTCCACTCACTCTCCATGGTCATCAACGTTGGATCCCTTGCTTGTCTTGCCTATCCTCCTGGTGTCTTCAAAGATCTAAGATTTGGTTCCAGCCTTCACCTATCCTTGGCTCTGTATTTCCTTTGTTTTTGAAGCCTGTAAAACTATTTTGAAGTGCAAGTCTGGCAATTGGGTCTACTTGGATAACTAGTGACAATCCATAACAATAATAGGGTTTTTGTTAGTTTGGTTTGGGGTTTTAAAATAATTAGAAGATAGTGATGGCTACTGGCAGGGATGATCTCCGGTACCTGAATTGACAGTCTCACACTAAACACACTCTTGTTTCTTCACTCTGTGTGACGCTGAATAATCGTAGCTTCCTAAAGAAAAAAGGAGTCCGCACTGTTCTTGTAGATGCCTCCGTGTTACATTCCCAGTCTAGTCGGTTATCTGAACTCTTAAGTATGTGCATTCCTCCACCTTTTCTCCCTACATGTAAACAAGGCTTTGTTAACTCCTGTTCCTCCTGAAGTCAACAATCAACTCCTTGTTTTTTTTGGTTTGTGTTCAAGGTGAGGCGATTGTTTCTGCACCATCTCACAAACTGACTAGCTTCTTGTCAACCACTGACACACCCCACAGCTGCAGAGTAATCAGAGTATTTCTGCAGATGACAGGACTAAGAGTTGTATTGGAAGTCTGAGGTGTACAGTGTGAAGGGAAATGAGAGTACAGATCCTTGTGGTGCTCCTGTGCTGCTGGTCATCTCAGACACACAACCTTCGAATCTCAGGGACTGTTGTCTGTTTAAGACATAAATCCAGGTGGTTGTAGATGTATCCACCTGGAATTTATTGAGCTTCTCATCTTACAGAGCAGGCTGAATTGTATTAAAAACACTTGAGAAATCAAAGAACATGATCCTTAAAGTGCTGCCTGATTGGGCTAGATGACAGTGGGCTCTGAAGCAGGCAGATGATGGCGTCTTCAACCCCAAGCCCATTACAATATGCACTGTAATGAGTCCCGAAAGGTTTTCACTTGCTTTCTGAGGAGAGCCAATGACAGTTTCTCAAGGACTTTCATGATGTGAGGGCGACTGGTCTGTCGTCATTGGTTCAGGCAGGTGGGATTTTTTTATATTGGATCAAGGCAGGATGTTTTCCACAGCACAGGAACTATTTTCTGACTCAGGCTGGTGTTGAAAAGGTGCTGAAAAATCCAACAGTTCTGAGTAGGTTTTCAAAACCCTGGGGCTGACACCATCTAGCCTTGTTCCGGTTCAATCTCTACTGATGCTTCTTCACTTGACTGCAGGAGACAGACAGGCTAGAGGTGAGGCAGAGGAGGTCTGAGTTTGTTCTGAAGTTGAGGCTGAGTTAAGGTCTATGACTGAACTGCAGGAGGAGAGAGTGGAGCTGTGACAGGAAAACCACACACCCTCCACAAGGGTGTGACTGGAGGAAGGGGGAGATGTTCTGAACTCAACCAATTGAAGAACATGTTCCGCTCATTAGCTCTGTCCAGACAAAGTCATTCAAACAGAAACACTTGGGGGATTACTGGATAAAATGCATCCAACAGCTAGTCAATTACTCAACAGTGTTTGTAGCGCAGGGTGTTCCACACACTGATGCAAGGTAACCAAAATAAATAAATATATAAATAAGTCTTCATTCTTTTTGGGAAGCAGTTCTGCTGTTGCTAAGCAACTAATGATGAAGACAGGGTTATTAGGAGAAATCAAATTTTATTTAATAGTAAACCACAGGGAAAAATAAGGCTTTCATTTTAATTCACAATAAGCTCACTGATTAATATGCTTTCCAGCCAATTTGAAAATAAATATGGTGTGCTATTAAAAAGAAAAAAGGATGTTGTAGGTTACTATGGTGCTTTTTTGTTGTCAAGTCTCTGATTAGGAATCAAGAATGAGCTTCATTATTCTGGAGCACAAAGGCTGAGACATCCAACCACCCACTGGCCTATGTGTTTCCCATCATCAGCGCACAAAATGTGCTGCTCTGTCCTACAAAATAGCTTAAAATACACAGCAGAGAAGTTAGATAATAAACATAAGAGGTTACAGAGCAGAAAGCTTGCTTCATGGTTACCTGCACTTAGAAAAAAAAGTTTTACTTCCCACTGAAGGAGAGTGTATTTTTAGTTCAGTCCCCACTTTAAGTACATTTTTCCAACTACAGCATTCAGAAATTTATAGCAATGATTTTTTCTAAAATGTAAACAATCAGATTTGTTGAGCATGCTGAGGAGGACAAAGCTGTGATGAGGCTTAAGAGATATATTTTTAGTTTATAATCTGATACTAAAGCCTGGTAACTTGTGTAAACTGACAGATTATAAAGTTGTGACTTATGACCAATGATTTTTCAATATCTCACTCATTTTTAGGACCAGTACTTTGGTCAAATTGTAGTTTAATCAGGGCCTGCCTGCTCTCGTTATCAACAAGCCCTTCTATCTGTGAAGTTACTCAAACTGTGCTAGCTGGAGGAGGGTGGGCTTTAGTTTTGTTATTAATTAGCTGCCATAATGCTAATAACTGGATGGGGCTTTAAGGATTCAGTCCCAACCAGAGATGCAGAACATTTTACAGCTCCCTCCACCCACACTTCCCTCACCCTTGTTGTCAGATCATGGGAAAGATGAAAGGGTAATAAACACGACCCCAAGCACATTCTTTGGAAATGTAAACAAAGCTCCGGCAAAATGAATTAAAACAAGATGACTCAGTGAAAATGTGTTTTTTTTCTCCAAGGAATACAAATTTGATTCATAGTATTGTTAGAATATTGAAATAATGTGAACTTTACATCAAAACAGAATAAACCAGGCCACTTGATAGCCCTTTAACTGAAAAGTTGTTCATTTCCTCAACTTCTCTAATTAGCATCCTTGTGGAAGATATTACTTTTATCCAAAGTGTAAGTCACTTTGGATTTTTAAAAAAAAAGCCTAATAAATGAAAAAGTGATGCAATTCTTTTTTCCTTATTACATGAAATGGATACATGTTGTGCTTTAATATTAATCTCTTCCTCTATGATTCAAAGAGAGTTTAAAGTCAATTCATCATGTTAGTATTAGCATGATATAATGGTAAAGCAAAACTATCTTATTCTTGTAGTTAAAATGTTTGGGTAAAACTTTGAGTCATCCATCCTTTAAGCTATAGTCCACAATCCCTTGTTCAATTAAGTGCTGCAACACTTTGGTCATGTACTGGAGAACCTGTTGAGACTGGAGTCAAGAGTGATGTTCAGAGCAATAATGGTTACATTTTATACAACAGCAATCTTAAAGTGGCAAGGACAAGCAACAAGACTTAGTGTAATGATTAAAAGTGAGTAAACAGTACAGACAGGAGGAAATATAAAGACTAATCTGCCTTTTGTGAGAGAGAACGCAAGAGAGAGGAGAGGAGGACAGGCGTGGAAGAGAAAAGTATGATCATGTGAGATAAATTCTCAGAAGAGAAGACCGGGTACTATTTTAGATTAAGGTCTTTCTGTTCATCTCTCGCTGCTGACAAAAGAAGAATCGTGCAGGTCAGTGCAGTTCTAGGTCATGTGCAGCTCATCCTCAAAAGTGTTTACAATCCCCTCCCAAAGTTTTCTCTGTGGGTCAGAACAGAGAATTTTAATAGGATTGCCTTTTTAAATGAAAGGGCTTTGACAGATTGTATATTTACTGAACAAAAAGGCCTCAACTTTGCCACCAGTTAGTAGGAAGACATCAAGGGCATTCATTAAGTGGCCACATTTCTTTCATTGTCCTGGGTTTTAGTGCATTTGGCAGCTCGGCAGACAGTTGCTACTCTTGTCGTTACCTCATGGTGCCTTAAAACTGATACTTCCATACTTCCGAAAATGACTTCCATTTGCACCAATACAGTTACAATATTTAGCCAAATTTTCACATGTAGCCTTTTCCTATTAAGACGCCATAAATCCCATGCATGTGCACCCCTCACATTTTTCACATAGAACAAGGACCTTGCCTTAGTGTTTAGCCCTCAATGAATTTCTTGTGTTGGTAATTGATGGAGATGGAACTGTTAATGCCATCGTTAAAGTCTATGGAAATTAGATTTGTCACAAACATCCACTTAAAAGATAGGCCTTTCAAATCCCCACTTAAAGTTGCATGAATGGTGTTTATAAATAAATTTTTAGCACCTTTTAGATGAGTGAGGTTCACCTTCAAATCAAATACCGCCCCCCCCCAAAGTTCCGCCATATCCAACCAAGACCTCTAACCCCTATTTTCTGTCTCTTAAGTTAATACAAGTTCAAAAATACAACTAATAATAGAACATCTTGCTTGATGCTGCTGTGAAGAAACAATATTTTGGGGATCCAGTCACACCAGGAGCCAGCCCACCCATGGCCACAGCAGGCACCACCACAGGAACCACCCTAATCATGGCAGGCTGGGGTTCCCACCACAGCCATAGGACCCCAGCCATCCAGACAGGGCAATTGCCATGACAGCAACCCTGCAAACCGAGCAGTCAAAGCCCCGGGTGTGGAGGGTCCCCTATGAGGAATACACTGGAGTTAAAAGATGTTAGAAAGGTAGAATAAAGGTCAAATAACCTAAAAACAATAACAGATAAAAGCATGAATAAGAAAAAAAGTATTAAAAGTATTATCACCATTCCTTTAGATTTCTATTGCATTCTTCAAACTGCAGAGATTAATCTCTTTCTAGTTGTTTAGGTGGTTTACAGACAGTCATACAGATAGAAAAAGTACTTGCATCAAGTTTCTGGAAGAATTTTTGTTGGATATTTCACCATTCTTCTTTGCAGATATGGTAAAGGTTAATTATATCTCTTAGTATCCTGATCCAAGTGAATTATAAGTCTGTATATTTGATAGAGCTGCGGTCAGCCCCATTAAATAGATTATGGTGATCATCAAAAATTGGGACAATGAGTAAAAATTAAACCAAATATATTATTTGCAAATCTCATGCCAATGATTTTTCCCAACAGAACACATAAAACACATCAATGGTTTTGAGTGTTTAAGTATTTTTAGTTGTTAAAAGGTCAGTTCAACACCCAGACACTGCTATGAAGCCATGCTTTTGTGATAGATGCAGTATGCTTTTATAATTGTATTGAAATATGCAAGACCCTCCCTAAAAGACATGATCTGAATGGTAACATACGTTGCTCTAAAACCTGTAAATACCTTTAAGAATTGATGGAGATTTTCCAGATGTGCAAGTTTCTAGTTCCATAGTCACTAATGTACTGCTTAACTACCAGGGATGCAGGCTTTTGAACAAAGCTGGATAGCCCCTCTCATTTTTGGTATGCATGTCCTCTATGATTAAAAGAGAAGCATTCATTCATTCATCCAAGTGAATATTTTGAGTCATCTGACCACACAACAGTTTTTGTTCCCACTTTGTCTCAGCCCATTTTGAAATGAGCCCAAAGTAGATGGTGATGCTCACACATGGCTGCTTCTCATCACAGAGCTTCAGCCTGCATTTATGGATAGCATGGTGAAGTGTGTGCACAGAAGAGGATTTCTTTAAGTGTTTGAACCCTTGCAATGATTTCCATGACAAAATCATGTCTGCTTTTCATGCAGTGGTGCCTCAGGGCCTGAAAACCACAGACATCTGATATTGATTGTAGGCCATGACTGTTGTGCACAGAGATGTTTCCAGATTCTTGACATCGTTTGCTGATGCTTTTCAAGGAATAGTAACATGTCTCAATATTTTATAGATTAAAATTCTGTTTTTATCCAAACTTTTTTAGAAATTAGGGTTGCAGTAACTTTTGAACAGAATTCAGCTTGTGGCTAAATGATGCAACGTTTAAAGTTTTTAATGCTGCTCTTCAGCATCATTTTACATGAATTTACTGTACAGCACCTTCAGATGTATAAAAATGTCAGACAAGTATATTTAACAGCAGGGACTGACAACCAGTTGGCCCCAATAATCATAGGTGACAGGCCCTCTAATCATCTGGGAGATTTTTTCCTTCACTACCGACAAGTTTTTCATCATTGTTAAGCTTAAATCATTTAAACAATCCTTTTCTGACACAAGAAAGCTCTGATATAGTGCGACATACATGCCACACACACTTTTAATTTCCAGAATGGCGCCTTTCTTACTCCATCGCTGTGCACACCATCTATAATTAGGTGCCAGTCATAACGATGAGAATCTTTCTAGGGATGTTTGAATTAGATTACGCTCGTGTGCGAATTAGATTTCAATCTCCAAATAGCCTAGTGTAGGCGAACATCGTTTGGCCAGCTTATGAAGCCCTCATCCACTCCACCGAGCTGTTTTCTAATTAATTTAGGAGTGTGTTTGTTCAGAGTGTAAATATTAGAGAAAGACCAAGTTTGAAAAGTCAGCCAACTCTGAAGCAACTAATGTGCTCTCAATGAACCTGCCTCCAAACAAGGAAAGATATAGCACAACGATATCCATCTTGCTCTTTCTTCAGCTGCTGGAGGACACAAAGGAATAACACATACATCTTTATTAGAGTCAAGGTGGAAAAATGCTTTATTATGTATGTGACTGTGAAGTTTGTGTTTTCAGATGTGTATGTATGCATACAGTATAGTAGCCGACCCTTCACTACTTCCTGTTGCTCAGAAGGCTCTGATGATCCAAAATAATATCACATAACTTTACATAAGGCTTAACCAGTCTCATCCATCAAGCATAGACACACCAGCAGAGCTCAGAGGAGGCTGCTTATAACTGCTCTAGAGGGATAAACTTGTGATAACAAAGATATTCTGATATTTCAGCAACAAATATGTTTATAAGAGTAACATGAACCATGAAAATTTGTTTTAGTGTAATTTCCAGAGAGAAAATTCACACTAAACCTGCATATCAAGTCCATCTGATGGGTGCTGGTGCAGAACGTTTTCCAAACAGACATGACATCATAGTGCTAAATGCAAAAAATTATTCAAACGGTATGGGGAAAAGGCATCAGTCCTCTATAGTAAGTCCTTTTAAAAATATATAAGATTAAAGGAGGTTTGTCATAGCATCGCCATTTCATAGACAATGATTACATAGGGAGACATTTATCATGGAGGAGGCACAGATGGTAATTTCCTCACACACTGTAGCCTCAATAGACAAAGATGCAATGAAGCAACTGCTGCTTCAATGTCAGATCGTGCTCTATTTGTGTTTTTTTCCTTCCTTCCCCTCCTCCCCTTCTTATGGCAATGGGTCCATACAACCATCTATATTGATGAATCTTCACTGTACCTGTAGGGGTCATCTGATGTGTCTGACATTTTCACCCAGGTGACCCTGCCTGAGCTAATCAATGCCAATGCTTGTGTCCAGGTAACAAAAGGCCACCCATGGCTCTCATCCTCTGATCAATAGCCACCGAACACTAACATCAGGGATTTACCTTTGCCTACACTGACTCCTGTAGCGGTAGGCCTTCCAGCATGTTATGGTAATGGGTTCACACCTCGGGCACAGCACACTGCTCTGGTATTCATCCAATATTGCAGCATATTTGACCTTTTTTTTCCCCCTCTCATTAGCTTCCTCACCTTGAGTTAACACAGGAAATGGTCAGTTCTTGAAAATGATCTGCTTAAGGACTTCTAAGTCCAAGTCAGCTTTCAGCTCCATATTCTCATATCACTAGCATGCAACTAGTTGGCCTTGATGGAAACAATATCATTCTTCAGAGTAAAGCTTAATGCAGCGATTGATGCTAAAAATGTGCTCTAGAGTCTGTTTTATGTGGAGAGTACGGCACAAAGGTGCTTCTGCCCTCACCAAGAACAGGTTGGATTGGCCCGGTAGAACAATTTTTCCCTGAGATTTATCTGGATTTTTTGATGTTTAACAACAGGCGTTTTAAAAGCCTTGGGGAACACCCATCTATATCAACACCAGAAAACAAAACACATGGATGGTGGGTTAACAAAGGCACAAGTTTCAATCCTTAAATTTCTATTAGTGGTCCATTGGTCTAAAGAGTAAAGTTGACTAAACTGGCAACCTAAGAAGGGGTTCTGGTCAGAAATTATATCCTGCTACAGTATAATAACAACTAAAAAGAGGACAGATTTACGTCCTGAAAGCGATGTGCATCTGGTGAAATAACAACATACAGATACTTAGCGACAATTAAAGGTCCTGCATTCAAAACCATAATTAAGTAGTTAATACAGCTGGACCTGCTGGGTTTATGGATTTATAAATGTAATAATAGTAGAGCTGATGAATTCATGGGCAAACAGCGTTTTAGTGTAAAGGAAAGTCAAAATGGAACTGTCATAGTCTTCAGTTATCTGAGCCGTATTAACCTCAATTTAAGTCTGACCGTGGAGGAAAGCTACTAATTAAATTCATATGTTCGTAGTATAAACATTGCAAGTTTCTGCCTATAACATTGTTCTTATGTAATGTTTCTGAAATACTACAAAAAGTGAAAGAAAAGCAGATTGAATGTTGGTATCCACATTTGCAATGACTGTACTTTGCACAGCTACAGATAGAAAATAAATGAAAACAGAAATGTGACAGATGAATGTACATAGGAAAAAAGTGGGTCAAGTGCCAAAGGAGAACTCACTAATGCTGCCTTCACTAAATTCAAGAGAGATCTGCTCTTGTTTTCAAAGTGAAACACATGCATATAGATTATTAAAATAAAAAGCCTTTTATTAGTGGAGCAGTATTGAAAGCTGGTGGTTACTTCATGGAGGATGATGGTCTTCCATTAATGGGGCCAAGGATACCAGTAAAAAGGATGCCTTCCAAGTTCATGAAGCTTTACCGGTGCATTACATCTCGCTGGTTGAGCCATTCTTATTTTACTTTTTCAACGTAATGGAATGCCATTGGTCTTGCTGTACCTCCATACATTTATTCTTCCTTCTAGACATCATGTACCAAGAAGGGAAATAGCTTTAACATTGATTCAGCTCAGGTCAACAGCATCCTCAAGTTTATCTGAGGATATTTTGGTGGCAGTATTTCTGCACATTAGAGTAGCTGCAACACCATTCGACCCGTATGCACACTTGTGTTGCAGCATTCTTATAAGTTTCTTATTTGTCTTCTGTGTGTCAAAGACAAACAAAGGGACTTTTTTAGAAATGTATTTTCTTCTCTACAAGGAGAAGTGAGGTGGGTGGGCTGCTGAGAGGTTAAGACCTTGGCCAGTGAAGGAACAAAAAGGTCTCAGTAGACTGGTGCATTAATTTAATGTTGACTGAAAGCAATTGATTTTTGTAGGCACTATTTTTCCTCTTTCAGGGTTTATTCATACTTGTTTGCATTACGAGCACCACAGACCTTGTTGCACTTGTTAATTTTTTAAATGTTTGCTTGGACGACCATGTTATAAGAGCATTCCCGGCATGTGCACCACAAATCAAGCCTGCAGACAAGAACTTGCACTTTCAAGCACTTACAGACATGCAAGGAATTACCAAAGACTGTAAAAGGAATAGTTGAACCTTAAAACCACGTGACCCGTAGGTTTCTGGAGAGCTGAAATGAAGCTCATTGGAAGGTTCCTTCCTTCCTTCCTTCCACATCTTGGCACCGTCACATCTGCCTGTAGCTACGAGCTAACAAAGCTAACCGGTGCTAACGAGAACTCAACAGCTCAACTCTTGCTGTCTGTACAGAAAGCCCCTCTAATTGTTTTATTTAATATGCATGAATTGTTTTATTGTGTAAACCACTTTGTGTTGACCTTGGCATGAAAAGGCACCTTATAAATAAAGTTTGATTTGATATTTTTTCCGATTATTATTGCATTGTAAACTATCTGAACATATTTAAAAGTTCCTTTTCTATTCACCTGCTGTAAGAGGGATTTCACGCTTTGACAGTAAGTGGATTAACTTGTTCTCCTAATTCTCCAGCATCAGCTGCTCATCTTCACCTTTGAAAAAAATAACAGAAAAAAAAAAGAAAAAAAGAAATCGATATCCAAAACACAACCAAGCCACTTCTCAATCCAATCAATTCCTTGCCAGTACTGTGTCACGGTGAGCCAGGCATAAACAGCCCTGATACCTTCAAAGACAGCCAGGCATGCCTGTATTTGTCCACCACAAAAGAGTGAAAAAGACCATCAATAGCAGCAGGTAATGTGAAGAAGCTGCTTGCATGAAATATAGAGAAAAAAAGTCTAAATATTTCTGATATTTCTGGAAGCTGAGTGCTTATAGCAGCAATTTCCTGCTGGGATTAATTAAGTATTTCTGATTCTTATTGGAAAAGATCTGCCCGTTTAAATTCTTCTATCGTCCGGGGGGTCTGTTCGCGCCCTGATGTCTGGTTTGCGGCCCGGTACCCGGGTGTGTGCATGTGGGTATGTGCATGGGTGTGTGTGCGGGTGGCAGAGGCATTTGCATTTGCAATTGCATTTGCATGTATGTGTGGGTAAGTGGAGGAGCATGTGTGTGTGTTTGAATGGAAGGGCTTGTGGGTGTAATTACAGGGACGTGTGGGTGGAGGGATGTGCGCGGGTGTGGAGGTGCATGTGTGTGTGTGCGTGTGTGTGTATGCGTGTGTATATGTGGAGGGGATTGTGTGTGTATATGGAAGGGCT
>JAOXYM010000026.1:7584651-7605650 GCA_028567055.1 Leptatherina wallacei | reverse complement strand
GATAGAGTAAATTTGTTCAGCACAAAACAGCAGCCAGACAATCATTCTGCTTGCTACAATGCTGGACAAGACAGGTGGAAGAAAAAAAATAAAATAAAATAAAAAATAAAAAATAAAAAATAAATTCTTCTATCGTTTTGAGTTAGCCGTTAGCATAAGCATATGCAGCTGAAGCTTGCACTATAGCCTAGCTTTCCGTGTTAGTCTTTTAAGATTTAAATCTCAATGAAGGGCTGAATGCCTCACAATGAGAAAAGGACTAAAAGCTGAAGTTAAGGAAGTCATCCTGCAGATTTACTACAGTCTAGCTCATATAAAAGCTTCCTATCCAGTTAAAAACAAACTGATACTATACATTTTAAATTGCTAAATATTAAAGAAAAATAATAGCGTGACAATAAGTGACAATTTCCTCTTAGATTCAAGGTTTAAAAAAAAATCTATGGAAATGCTACATATACACTCAAGCAATGAAAGTGCTCCAGGCCTTTCGGGGCAGCAGTGAGTTTTCACCCGAAAGACAGATAACCGTGAGAAGAACAGAGGTACTGGCGGGAAGTTTGAGCAACGTGAGCTCAGAGAGAGAAACTAGATCAAGGTGAGTCTTTCTTCTATTTTCTTTTTACATTTGGCCTTAATTTTGTACATTATTATAAAAAGATCAGCTGATTTAAATTGTTGACGTAAGCGTAGTGGAAACTTTGATAACGGTCATGTATCCAGAGTGTTGACGTTGCAGCGCATTTCTTTTTTGCATCACGTTTCTGTATTTGCAGCTTTTCCTGCTCGCATTTATGTTCATATATGCAGAGTGTTTTTGTCTATGAGGTGCGTTTGCACCTGTCAGCCAGCCCAACATAGACATTTAAACCAGGTTTTCTAAAATATTCTTGCAAACTTAAAAAAAAAAAAAAAATCTTTTCCAATAGGAGTAAAGTGGAAGTGACCAAGCTGGCTGAAAGTAAATCCCCACTTTTCATTGAGAGAAACTGCAACTGACCCATTTGGCTGTTCTGTTACAGACAATCCCAGTGAATTGTTGGTTTAAGATAAACCTGGAAAGCTTTGAGAACAACAATTAACATCTCAGGGATATAATTCCTACAATTCCATTATTGGCCGGTATGCATAGACAACACTGGAACCATCCCTGGAACTAGCTTGAAGTGCACCACCACATCAACTTCCAGTGAGAAACAAAACCAACACAGGCAATGGTAATTAACTTGTTAATGGGCAACCTCTAGCTAATGAATTTATCGCCTTTTTACTGCTTTTTTTCAGCATGTTTGATCTATGCTGAAGTTTATTTGTTTGCTGCGACATTGGCTGACATAGGCCCTGGCAATTTGTCTTTTTTTTGCGAACAGTATAAATTGTTGGTGTCTTGAGACGACTAGCAAGTTTTAACTTTAACTATTTGGGATTTAGACATTTTTTACGTAAAGTCTTCAGACATATTTAGAGGGAAATGCAAACAATTTTGGAAACTGTAAATGAATCAAATCATTTGAGATATGGCAATTATCCTGAAGCGGGCATTTTAGGCAGGTGCCAAAAGTGGAAAAAGACGTGGAGCCTTGATTTTACACTTTAATCAAATGCATTATTTCTTTCAAGTTTATTATATTTTGTGCGTTTTGTTGAGCAAAACTATTCCATCTTGTTTTTATGAGGAAAGTGATTAACAAAGAAATCTATTAGGAGTATTTTCTATCCCCCTTTGGCCACTTGGCCAATATACATATTAAAAGGAAAAATTTGAATTGGAGGGCATTGTATCCTGAAGGTCTCCTCAGGCCTATGTCTGTTTCAATGCAGTTGCCTTAAGACTCGGTTCAAAGCCTCAGCAAAGAGAAAAGCCTGGAGGATGACAGACCAGAGGAGGGAGAAAGGAGATGTCATTTGTCATTGTTTGTTAAAAATAAATGGCCGAAGATCATGGAGGTTCCCATGCTTTCAAAACTCAGACCTCAGGCCTTGAATAAAAGGCGTGAAGGAATGAGACACTCCTAATCAAAATGAGAGTCCTCTCACCCCCATCTTGTTTCCCTTTTGGGTGATAACTGATGCATGGCTATCGTACAATCTATTACGAGACTATCCGCAGGGCATTTTGCCATCACGTTAAGGGTCGAAAACAGCTCTCAAAACACCATCTTCCTATATTTGTGGCATCATTGCTCACTTGTTTCTTTATTTCTAGGCATTCGCAGAGAAATGAAGATATCCGGTCACAGCATGAGGGGACCATAACTGAATATCTGAATGACAGTTAAAACATAGCTGCATCAGAAGAGACGTCCAGCTGAGAAAAACGTGGCAAACTGATATTACTCATGGATAAGTGATATTCAAAAGCAGCATCCAAAAATCAATGGAAACGACTTTTAGGGACATTATCTCGGTACGACTTAGTATGACGGTTACAAGGCAATTTTCATTAGTGTGTGGTCAGTCGAAAAATAACCTGCTTTGTCAGTCAGTCATCAACATAAGGTTCATCGGATATTCAAGCCATGAAAATGCAAATGGAAATATTTCCTTTTCATTAAATGCCTGTAATTAATTTCTTCAACAATGGAGGATTTCTTTTCCTCCACACATCAATTTCATTGTTCTGCTGAGGAATATCTTAGCCTTTCATGAATTAGCACAATTAACCATCGCTGAATAACGATCACAGGGCCATTTGGAGATAGCTTCTGGCTTTTTCTTTCCCATTTCAGCAACATTACATCTAAATGCCCGACAATAGTGAGCCCATATTTGTTCAATATATGAATGCATGAATTCTTGATATGTGCTGCCACTACCCTTGGGTCCTGTCACTTCATCATGATGGTAGATAATGAAAAGAGATCTACAATTTCTCTCCAAAATACCCATCTCTATGTCTAAGAGTGCTGTCAGTCTTCCCTGCCGCTGCTTGTACCGACGAGGAAACTGCAAGCTATACATGAAAAACTGAAAATAGATGCTGTTGAGCTGGAAATGAACAATTACTGTCACAGGTTGGAAAATGTTGACAATCCATGAAGTTCGAATCTATTTGGCAGTTTTATTGTGTAACATTCCTGATGTAGACTTATTTTCTTGTCACCTTAAAAAAAAAAAAGAAGAAAAAAAAAGCTGAACTGACATTGAGGGAGCTGTGTGGGAATCTCAGCTCTCTAAGTTTGACAAGTATAAAATGACAGAATTTGAAATAGCAGAAGTGCCTCACACTGTAGCTGCTCTCATAGCCAGTGTGATGCAACATGAGGATAACTGACTTCTCCCTGGTCACATCTACACGTACAGACCCCAGATGCAAGACCTGTCGCATACATGACAAGAAGAGCTGGCTGTTTGTCAGAGGTGAGAAAAAGTCAGGATCATGCACCGTTTGTCTGAAGGGATGCCTTTAGAAACATGCTTTTTTTTTTCCTTTGATAACTGAATTCGAAGGACTTGCTGTACAAAATATGGGCACATGACAAACAAAGTGTAAGTCAAGGAAACCAGCCCACAATCATGTCCAATGAACCCACCTTAAGAGAGGAGGCATAAAGGAGGTGAGCCACTGCTTCCAAGAGGAGGTGAAATTTCATTTTCGAGCAGCTAACACCTGAAGAGAAAAATGCAGAAAGATTTGGCCTTCGGTTACAAATGCTGGGCTGTATGGGCTTGGCAAAGCACACAAATGGTCCTCAAGATTTTTGTCATGCTAAGAGCACATTTGAATCTTGGTTACTTAGCGAGGTTATTTGAAAAAGAACAGAAATTTGTAAGATTTGCAGCCCTCAGAGCTAAATTTCATTGTGTGGTTCGTTCTAAGCCTCATTTTTCCCTTATTGTTCAGTCTGATTGGGTTGAAATTTGAACTGAACGTCAAACACTTTTAGTCACATCTGTTCAGAAATCAAACACTTTCTTACTAATGGGTTCTTCAGTTGTCCATCAAAAGAGTTTGAGCCTAATGTCCAACTACAGAGGTTCGGCAATCAAATATCTTCAACTCTGAAGCATTTTTTGTAATAGTAAAGAATTATTGATTGTAGATAGGCTATATTACACATGCGTATACAGAAATGTAAAAAGATATTTAAAAAAAGGGTTTTCAGTGACTAGAACATTATATATAGTGGTTCTATTTGACTCCGTTTCTGACACATCTTGCCTCTTAACCATGTCATGGACATTTCATTTGATTTTTTGTTTTCACTCAGGACATTTATTTCCCCCCCAGAGCACTGCTCTTATCTGACAGCAGCTGTATTCATATTATATCTTCCTGCTCCCCTGTCCCATTGCATACAGAGCTAAATTAGCGTTTCCTGTTCTACAGCAGCAGGACTCTTTCCCACAGTATGACGGCTTCTATCTCTGGAAACATTTATGCAAGTATAAGAAATTCCCAATAGAAGAGTGGAACAGGTACAGTAGCCATACACAGCACTTAAAGAAGGTGTCAATCATGCTAATAAAAGTCTCACAAACACTCAGCTCATCATAAAGCAGGGTCGTTTATCCAGTTGCAGTGAGCAGTACAAATATTTTCACATTTAATGCGTTATATTTCAAAGTATTTGACTTCCTATATTAAAAGTCAAACAGGTTTGTGTCATTGGACGGAGAATAAAACGCAGGAAAGCTAACAATATATGTGATGGAAAAGAAAGTAAATTTAATTAAACTTACTGAATAAACAAAAAGATTCTGCAATAAAATAAATGTGACCTGCACGGCCAGTTCAAAAAGTTTCAATATTTTAATTTCAAGTGCTAAAGGAAAAGTTGAGCCTTAACATTTTCCTGTTACAGAGCCTTGAGAAAGTTTTTATACCTCTTGAACTGGGATTTATGTGCAAATTACAAAGTAGTGCAAATATTGTGAAATGGAAAGAAAATATACAAGGTTTTCAAATTCCTAAATATAAATACAAAAAGTTTAGCGTGTTTGTATTCAGCCCCCCTTGACTGAGGTGCCCTTAAAATAAAATCCTGTTCAACCAATTACAGCTGTCCCGTGACAGCTTCAGAGGTTTGCATCAATCAATAAACAGCATCATGACGACCAAAAAACAAACCAGACAGGTCAGGGATTAAGTTTAAAGTTGGGTTAGACATGGCCGTCTAATTCAACTGATGGGCTGAGCTGCATTGTTCCACAGCTCAGGTGGTAGAATCTGTCCACATGACAACTATTGCTACCTCCCAAATCTAGCCTTTATGAAAGAGTGACAAAAAGACAGCCATAAGAAGTCCCATTTACCGACTACCAAAAGCCATAAAAGGATACTAAAAACATGTGGAATGAGGTACTCTGGTCAGATTAAACACTGTTGATCTTTTTAGTTAAAATGCAAAAAACACCATGCATGACTGAAAACTACCACTGCACATCACCCTGAACACACCGCCCCTGCTGTGAAACAGGATGGTGGCAGCATCATGCTGTGGGGATGCTTTTCATTATTAGTTAATGGAAAGATGGAGAGCGCTAAATACACGGCAATCCCGGAAGAAAAACACAGATGCAAAAAACACGAGACGAGGGCAGAGGTTCATCCGTGCAGCCAGAGCTTCAATGAAATGGTTTAGATCAAAGCGTATTCATGTGTTAGAATGACCCAGTCAAAGTCCAGCTGGGAATATGTGGAAAGACTTAATTGCTGTTTAAAGACGCACACCATCCATTCTGACTGAGTTTAAGCTCTTCTGCATAGAATGGACCAAAACTTCCAGCCTAGATGTGCAAAGTTGGTCGAGATATTCCCCGAAAGACCTGCAGCAGTAATTGCAGCATAAGGTGGTTCCTCAAAGTAAGACTCAGGGGAGCAGAATACAAATACATGTCGCACTTATTTTTATTTGTATTTTTTTTTTCAAATGAATCATTTTCTTTCCACTTTACAGTTATGCACTACTTTGCATTGGTCAAAATCCCATAAAAAACACATTAAACGTTGTGGGTGTAACATGGCAAAATATGTATAAGTTCAAAAGGTATGAATTAATGGTACTGTATGTTGGTAAATGAAACTAGCTGACAAACTTCACTTATGTTCATTATTGTTGAATCCCGTTGAAATGAGAATTAACCGATTATTGCTTATTTAAGCAATTTCTCTCTACAAGTGACATCAGTTTTTGCCCTCACAGCCATGTTTTTACACTAGCCCAGATCAGACAGATGAGGCATCGACTCTAAAGTGTGATTTGTGTGATTACCAGCCACTGCAGTTTCTCCTACATGCCTTGATGCTTGATATTAAAAGGAGCAATGTAGTGCCTCTTGTGGCAGAGATAACATGAAATCGTTTTGCATTTGGATTTAACAGAAAAATGCAAAGAGCTAATCCCCATTTACTAAGCAGACATTTACTTAATTATCCAATTAAGAGGAAGCCTCTAAATGTGCAAAGATATATATAATAAAATATTTCACCCAGAGATTGTATATGAAAGATGTCGACAGAAGTTCTAAATTTATCATCAGTTCACTAATTAATGTGGGACAACAACTATGTTGCATTATTATTTCAAATTATTTTAAAATACCATGTACTGAGAAAGAGGTTGAATGGGGGTGGGAGCTTTATGAAAACAACATGGGTGTGAGTGTGTTCCACCAGATTGGCTAACCCAGTTTTGTGATAGAAGAGGAAATAATTACATTTTTCAACAGTGCCAGACATTAAAGTTTCACATAAGCCCAAAAATCTTTTTTCCTGATTTCCACACATTTCACTAGCATGTCAGCATATTGCATACCCGTGCATGTTTAGGGTAAGTTTATAGTGCCACATGAATATGGCTGCAAGCCAGTCAGTCATAACTGTCTTGTAATTTTTACATCTAAATGATCTGAGGTATCGGTCTTCTGTGTGCTGCTGCACCTCTACCCCTGCCTCAGCAACTTCATAGGCAACTATTTCAATAATCTAAAGTGAAGAATGACCCATTTAACACTTAACCTTATTTGAAGACATGAAGTTTTCTGAAAGGCTAAATATAAAAGTCCAGAAGAAGTTGAGTCAATATAAGAGTGATATTTTTTAAATGTCAAATTCATCCCTCTGACGGTTTCAGTAAGTCGGTTTATGTGGAAAGCTCGGCATCACATCATTTCAGACACTTCAGGCCCATAACTGGAACTTCATTCAGCTCACTCAAACATGAACAGCACACTTTGACATCAGCACATCAGAATAAAGTCCACTTCACGCTAATACCCATGCTGGGAAATCCATTTCAGATGTAGCATTTTTCTTCTGACAGTAGACCGTAATCTCACCTCAGCTACATATTGTCGCTTTTCATCTAATCTGAGAAAAATACAAGGCTTCTGTCACAGCTTTTTCCTGTAATTTGAACACCACACCGCCCCTTGTTGACGGCGGAACAGGGAAACGACTGTCATTCTCTCCACCTGTACAACACATTACGCCCTCTTCTCTTGAACTGGGAAAGGTGGAGGGGAAAATGGATCAGGTTCACCCAGGTTTAGACAAGATGCTGACTGTATGCTCGATAGTGGCAAAACAGAGTCAAGAGGGAGGTCTGTGAAACGTTTGAGTTCAGGAAGTACAAGGCACTTAAAGGGCTTTCATTGTGACTGAGGTCAGTGCTATTAGCCTGAAGCCAATGAGGCAAGTAACCTCGGGGCAAATAACTGTGTCTCAGAGTGGATTTGGTGGGCGTGCGGTGGGAAGAAGAGGTCAAGCACATGAAACGTATGCGTGTATGGAGATCTATCAGCAGTGCAAAATTGTTGGTATGTTATCAGCATTCCAGCTATTCATTTAAATACATGAAATTTCAAATGAAGATCTAGCTTTATGAAAAAGTGTCCACACATTTCTCCATAATCCTAATTTATTATAAAATCAAGCCAAAAAAATCTCCTCAATGACTCCCTCCACTTATCTCCAAATGCCTGCAAATTTGTAGCGCTCATGTCATTATGCCGTAATAAAGTGGAACATCAGTTCAAAATATCTCAACATGAAAAGGAAAAGAGCTCTCAATCTCATTTTTCCCAGCTTCTATAGATCTCCTTCTGCAATCCTTTTTCATTTTTCCCCGAGGAACTTGGATCTTGATAGACTCAGACAACCGTATCAAGCCACAGAGTGACACGGTCTTTATTACAAGCATGGCGATTCAGGGGGGCCTTCCAGGGAGAGGCTATGATGAGTTAATGGCAGGGAACTATGTTTGATACAGGGTGGCAGTTGTTTGGTACACCTCAATCATACTGTGAATCTGGTAGCGGCCGTTTGATTAGCTGCCGCAACAGACAGAAGAAACCTGACAACCAGGGAGGAGCATCTTAAATTAGACCCTGCAGATACTTAGATTTTTACATAAAAAAAAAAAAAAAGGAAGGCAATTCCATACGTTTTACTTAAAACATCAAAAGCAATACAGTGGGAAGCAGAAGAAACATTAAAAGTCAAAAGAAACTTAATATAAAATTCAAATAAAATGAAATAAAAGAAAAAGCTAAAGAGAAATTAACAGCTTTGATGGAAGGCAGATGCAAGTAGAAAAGCTTTTAAGCTTCATTTATAGCAGCCGAGAGTTTCAGCAGACAGTCTGGGAGTTTGTTCTACGAGTGAGGAGCATAAAACCTGAACACTGCCTCTCCAGGTTTACTTCTAACTCTGGGAACAGAAAGTAGACTTGACTGATGACCTGAGGGATCTGGTTGGTTCATAAACAAAGTCGTAACTGTAGCAGTCTGATGGACAAGTTTTTACAAATTCAGCTGAGAATTCAGTCCTTTAATCCTGCAGGTATATCGCTTGTGCACCCCTTTTTGGATGTTGGATAGTTGCCATGGTCATGTGGAAAGTATCAGTAAAACTGTTTGCAGCATTATAAACTTAGCACAAAATGTAAAAGGTAATTTGATGACTTTACGTGGTCTAGTTAAGTTGCTTTCCTGCTTATAGATGGCTTAAAGGTAATAAGCAGCTATAGAAGTTGCCTGTGGTGAAAAGTAGCATTAAAGAGGTAATTTGGGTGTCAAAACGGATGCAAAAGGGGTCTTAACTTCCACATGGCAAGTTGTGAACAACAATATTTTGAATCAGTTGAAAAGATTGAATGTTTCTCATTCTTGGGTTTTTTTTCTTCCCCATCACTTTACTGTTTATAAAAGTTTGACACATACAAGTTATTCTATAAAAGGACAAAGCTCCTGAATTTTTTTTAGGTTTAGGTTTATTATTTCTTTACCCAATGGCATCATCTTGTAGCACGTATGCAGAATAACCGAATCCTGCCTGGTAATGTCAATAAAGCATCCACATAGATGTCTTATTAGAAATCGAAAAGTGATAACTTAATGCAAGTCGGTCTCACCTGAAACTGCGAGAAATAATGTGTTAGATATCAGTATATTATATGTGTTGTCACATAAGCAGTGGAAACATCACCAGGCCGATTGAAGTTGTATCACAGAGAACAACTCAAGTGTTATACAGCATTTTTACAAATCGTCTACCACCAATTCTAAAATAGAGCAAAAACTGATGTATGCCGATGAATCAACTGTGAATGAGCTCAGTAAGATCACGGAGGCAGAGCAACAAACTGATCAAATGGGTGGAGCAAAATCAACAGGTTTTAAATATTACAAAAAAAGCAGTATATGCTACTTGGCTCAACTATTCTGTCTGTAAAATTATCATTGAAGCAGTTCATAGACTGTATACAACGGTGAGGAAATTAATCTAGGTTAGGATAGTGTTATTGTTGGTTTTGGAGGACTACTGTAAATTATCAATATTAATTTATCTATCCATCCATTTGGATGTTTTGGCATCAATGGATTTTGGATACATGTCACATTATTTGTGTAATTTGTGTGAATGGATATTGGGTTGGACCCCAGGAAGAACAGCAGTGGCGATGGGCTGCAGCTCAAATGGATTCATAATTGATCAACAAAACAAAGCATCACTGACTGAAAGCTTGCTGGTGACAACAGAAACAGCTTTCCTTATAGAACAACCTACTTTCATCCAAGCTCCCAACATCTCATCATTTAAAATTGTACACAAATAGTCAACTGTTACACAAAATTCAGTGCAATTACAAGCAGTTTGATATGCATCACTGAAAAAACTAAACTTTTGGTAAGGATTCAATCTGGAGCGACTCAGAGCTGTTTTGTAAGACATTACAAAACAGTAAGCATTCCTTCACTGTTTAGTTATGGGTGACAATATTTAAGACTTAACTAAACACCTGCTCAAACACCTTTGGATTGCTTTACTTTGGATATCATGTAGGTTCAGTGCCCCAATAACTTGTAAGAAGCATATGGTTCTATAGTGAAGTTAGAAAAGCCTTCTTAGCCCCATGAGGAATGGACTGTGTCTGTGTGAAGGCCAAAAATGTTTGTTTTGAACTAAAAGAAAAGCCGATATCCCAGCTCCTGTGTCCAGGTGGATGTAAGGGAGTCTGGCTTTGGACATTTATTACAAATTTTGCTCTCCACTGTCTGTTCCAGGCTTCCCTGTCTACATCAAATGAAGCTAATATATATCCCCAAATTCTTTTGGGAAATAGCAACAGTGAGAAACAGCAGATTTAGCACAGTTGGAGAGCTGATGACACGATTTAGACATTTTTTGTCATCTTTTCTATGACAAGGAGTCTTAGCTTAGGAGTGATTCAAGAACATTCTCAGAGAACTCTGAAACTCATAAATTTACTGCTATGATTTTATCAGGTTAAAATGAACTACATTAATGAACAAATAATTTGATGTAACATCTGAAACAACCTCGTACAAATCCGTGTTCCCCTGCAGTGCGTTTACCACAGCAGGGGGAGACTAAATCAAGTCCCTGCTATGTCACCTGCTGGGTCCCTCCGGGTCGGTCCTTAGGCCACCCTGTTTACCATCTACATGCTCCCGCTGGGCCGCATTGTCAGCAAGCATGAAATCCCTTTCCATGGCTACGATGACAATATGCAGCTCTACGTCAGGACACACTCCACCTACCCTGCAGCCACATTACCAGTACTTACATGGATGACTGATAACTTTCTCCAGCATAACAAATAAAACAGGTCATTGTCATTGGCACTCCAACCAGCTCCAACCCTCCCTAGTCACCTGTAACATTTTCTGGCCAGATAATTCCCCGTCCTCCTTCTGTCATAAATCTGGGAGTCAGATTTGACCCCCACCTATCATTGGAGTAACACATCCAACAACTCTATAAACTGCATACATTCATCTGAAAAATGCTGCAACCCTGCCAACCTCCAACCCTTCCTCTTCTTGACTGATGCAGAGAGGCTGATCCATGGCTTTGTCCCCTCCAGCCTGGATGACTGTAGTCCTCCACTTTTTCCTGGCAGAAGCCTTCAGAGGCTTTAGTACATTCAGACCAGCACCAGGATCCTGGCAAGGAAATGCAACTTTGACCATATCACCCCAGTCCCCTACTGGCTCAAAGTAAATGAGGATTGGTTAAAAAAAACTCTCTTCACGTAATTTTATTCAGCTTTATTTGTATAGCGCCAATTCACGACCATGTCATCTCAAGGCACTTCACAGACAAATCAGTATGAGCCAATCTGTTGGTCATTGTACCATGGCTTACATGGCAATACACCAGATTATCTGAAGGAACTTATCCATTTCCAAACAAACTCAACAGTGGAGGATTTCGAAAAACATTTTCTTCTCTCTGACTTTTGATTTCTCTTGTAACACTGGAAGTGGAAGGACAGTATCAAGTGGCGGGGATGTGGCGCGGGGGAGAGGGAAGTCCCTGCTGCCCGGGCGACCCGACCCCAGATAAGCGGAAGAGGACGGTACTGTACATCCCACCTGATTTCTGCTGTTCAGCTCCGGTCACAAAGCAATGCCATTAAAGCTGCATCGTGAAGGTCTGAAGTCATGGCTTCTATGGAGGAAAAAGTAGTCCAACTGTAACTAGCAAGAATTGACGAACACATGTTTCAAGATGCTTGTAAAGAAATAGTTAAGGTTAAATTGTGATGTGCCACAGAACGTTTAAGGTGCATTCAACCAAAGCTATCTAACGGCTTCTCACTTCTCAGTTTTGATGCCACTCATGATGGGTCTTAGATCGGAATAATACACTGTTAGGCTTAGGTATTAATAAATGTTATAGATTGGCATCATGTCACCTTCATGCTGCCCTATAACCAAAAAGCCGGCTAAGAAGGACATGACTATTCTTAAAATTTAGTAGCTACAATTTGGTGTATTATTTACCGTTGATCAAAGTAATCAATCAATGATTAATGTATTTAAGATTTAACAACTATGTCCTTTCCAGTATCACTCTGAAGTTAGATAAATGTATTAATTTCTGTATTTTTTTATAGAAAACTGGGGGTCATCTTAATCAGTCCAAATATTCAGCTGATCTAGAGAAACAATCAGGTCCAATATAAAAGCAGTTCTGTGGATACTGAACTTTCATTTTGTATGTTTACAAAGCTGAAAGACACTCTCCATGCACAGCCAGAGCAGACATGATGGCAGTATTCCTGCTCTCTACTCTGAGAAAAAGATGCCATGGGGCTGTCTTTCCCTTCACCCACTGAGGCCAGATGCGACATATGCACTCAGCTCTTTCAGACGTTGAGCAAAAGTTTTACCGTAAATGCACTTCACAACAGGCTTTAAAAGTTCCCCCTTTTTAAAAGAAGGAAGGAGTAAGGCAGCCTCTTGTGCATGTTCAAGACTACAATGAAATGAAACGACATATGGCATCATACACTTTCCATTTGGCCTGCAGGCTTGGCTGCAAATTCTGGTATCCAAGAGTTTGAACACTAAGGAGAGAAGAAAAGCTGTGTCACAAAAAACAAAAAAAAAGAGGGTGGGAATGTTCCAGGAACTACACAGACAGAAAGCACACTTTTTAAAACACCTGCAGGGAGGAAGCTGAGACAGAGAATAGACTCTTAAACAGCGGAGTCAGAGACTTGGCCTTACAGCTCCATGGAAACCAATACTACTCTCCAGTCTGTAACATAATCATATCTGCCATGCTGAGGAAATAAACTGCTGAGCAATTACGATACAGCAAAGCAAAACAGGAGAAAGAATACAAGCAAATTATTATGATTAAGCAAATACGATTCATAACACTGATTAAACAGTGCATAATCAAAGTCTGTGTTGCAGAAGCAAGAGGATTTTAAGTCAGCATTTCTGCAGAGGAGGCTGTGAAAACAACAAGTGACTGAGGAGGTGTTAGATGCTGTCGATTATGTACTCACACGCATAGTGGCAGGCTTTCTGAGTAAAACCCAGGCGTGACAGAGCCATGAGAAGCTGTGTGTGCCATCATTTCATCATCTTCCACTTATCCCCCTGTGTGGCAGCAGATGGGGCTCCCTTTCTTGGTGACACTGGGAGACAGGACATTGTGGGCAACCCAGGTAACCAAAACCTTTAAAAAGGCTGCCGACTCTTCCCTCATCATAAAAAGTTAAGTGGATGAGCTCACTTTCTTTCATCGGTATTTCAGTTAATGCCCTTGCAGAAAAAATACTCATATTTGCTGTATCATTAATTTGAGTATATTGAAATGATTTTTTTTTTTTACATTTTCTTTGCATAAAAATGGGTTGTCTCTAAATACTTTCTAAACATGACTAAATGAATAAATGAAACAGTAAATCTAGTCCAATAGGGGATCCAGCCTGCTTCACTATCCTCTAAAAGAAAAGCTCTATTAGCTCCTGGGGTGTTTTTTATGTAGCTGACCCTTCATTTTGACCTTCCTGCAGAGGGATGAGGGAAAAAAAACACAGAATTCTTCAGCAGGGATCAGTAAAGCATGTAATTCATTCATTAATCCTTTTCGCCTCTGATTAAGAATTTGTGCATACGACTGATAAGTGGGCTAAATGTGAGTGTCACAAATTTCATGAAAAATGGCCCGGGCTTTGTATTTGCATTCCTACAGCTTTGAGTAACTCAGAATATGAGTGCTTCTCAGAATTTATATCAAACATGTTAAAAATAGTAGAAATTAAAATGTTTCATTTCAACTTAAATGTGGAGTAAAGCTAATGATAGAAAAGCTAGTAATGAAAGGGCAGCACTATGACGATGCAGTTCACCAACATGCTGCAGGCCACCATTATTACAAAGATCACTTCCACAGAGTTAGGGAAATCCCATTTTTACCATGGCTGCCAACTTGTACAAGTCAAGAGTTAGGTCATTGTGTTTCTTCCAGGTTGTAAGAGTCAAGGCACTTGATTGAATTAAATTTTCCCATTATGATTAACAAGCAGTATTATTGATTCTTTATAAAAAGTAATTTAAGTTATTAAAAATAAAAGTATCTATTAAGCTTTCAGATGTGAGAATTTTGCAAAATAGAAATCTGAAACACAAAATAATAATTATAGCATTTTATAGGTTTTAGTCCTTGCAAGGAGGTCAGTCCATTATCAGAGTTGTAAGCCATCACCAGGAGGAAGAATTATTTTTCTGCAGAATAACCAGTTATACTCATGGGTAAGGCAAAAAGACGGGAAAGACATGAAATGGGGCCAAGTCTTAACCATCTTATTCAAACAAAGAAAAAAAACCATTAAAGAGCGACATGGTAGAGTGGTTTTGATGCATCCGACCTCAAGCTGCTTCTACAACTCAAATAGTCTATCTATTCCTAAATGGATTCATTTGTTATATGGAAAAAAGGACCCTAAATGCTTCTCAGACCATAGAAAGCTAAAGCTGAACTACTGGACCATAATTCACAAAGACATTCATGTGTCCAGAGAAAACCAGAAATTGAGCATTGCATTCATTATAACAGTCAGACACGTAATGGCAGCATCATTCTGTGGGGATGTTTTATTACACTAACATTTAAATAAAAACAACAAAAATATGTTTTTTTTTTAGACGTGTGTAAACTAATAAAAAGGGAAAAAATAACCTGCTTTTCTTTCACAGAAACATGGATCTTTAATTAAATATAAATTCTGAAATGATTCCAGAAAAAGCCTTTCTAATCATTTCTCAACAATAAGTAACTGGCACGGTAAAAACGAAGATGCTAAGCACAAACATCCCACAAGGGCGTGAGGTCCAGACAGACAGATGGTTCATAGGGTGAACTGGAATGATCCGCCGACCCAACCTCAGCTACTCAAAACCACATCAAGTTGGTCTCCCAGATGTAACTTATGGCTCAACAGGAGTCATTGTGCTGACTAGCTCCGAAACAAAGACTGACATCTATAACCTCTACCCTCCAGGCTCTTTAATTGTAATGACTTTGCAACAAATGATACAGCACTGCCTGTAATTTAATTAACTTCCATCTTTGTTGGCTTAATTGTTTGTGACACGACGTTCGAGGAGACAAAGACTGGAAGGGTGATGGGGTAAATGGTATGGTGATAAGTAATTAATGTGATTCTTAATGGAACTGGAAGCTGATGGGTTATATGGATCAGCAACACTCAGTCTTACAAAGTTAACCCTGAGTGAATAAATGGATAGATTCTTGATTCTGTGCACTTTTCTATTAGAGGACAGGTTAAAATTTAGGTTTGTCTTTGTTGCCGTTCCCCCTCTGATGTGCTGTACATAGCTCCTCCAACAGACTCGTCTATGAAACCCTCAATAAGACAATGAATGCAGCCAAGATATCAAAGCTTAAGTGGGTTTATGTTCTGTTTTTTTTTCTAATTAAAGTTTCTTTCACACCAAGAAAGCTTTGAAAAACATTAATAGTGCAATTGTGCTTAATCAATGTGACTTAAATAAAGCAACTAATCAATTCATCATGCCTAGTTTAAAACTAAATCCATTTTACTTTAAAAAAAATAGAGAAGACATCCATCAAATTTCAAGGCTGAAAGCTATTCAAATGATTGGCTTGGTGTTTAGTCAGGAGAAATTATTTTAATTTAAACTGTCTGGCGTTTTCTCTGCTTCCCAAAGCAAACACTGCTCCGAGCTGTAATGCTCTGCTGTTGAAGTGAAAGTGAGAGTCTGCTTCATAAATGATACAGACAGACAAGTATTTTGTCAGGAGGGTGTTGGATATATTAGTTAAGACATGAGAAAAGGCAAAAAAAAGAAAAAAAAACGTTCAATTTCATGCATTTAATGGTGGAGATATGGCCTAGGACCAACTTATTAAATACAGCAGGCATTAAAAAGCAATCCTTTACACACTTTGGGTTTTAGCTTTAGCTGAAGAGCTTTCATAGCGCCCTTTAAGAAAATCATCATTGTGAATTTGAACTATATGAAGATTACCATTAGGGCTGGGCAATATAGAGATTTCCAAATCAATCGAGACTTTTACACAGCGAGATATACGTAGAATGAGGGAACATCGTTATAGCTTGTTTTGAGTCAACAGTATCGTTTTTTGCATTTTACACAACTGTATCTTTGTTATGGTCATTGAAAAGTATTTTTCATTATTTTAATATACAGCTACATTAAATTCAGTCAACTATTTTAATGCACATGTGCTGTTGATCCTTAATAAAAGGGCTTTTAGCACTCAAGGCTAAAAATCTCTTTGGTTACTTGACAAAAAAATATCAAGGTACATATCTTGTATCGTGATTCAGGTAAAAATTATTGTGATATGAAATTTGGTTCATATCGCCCAGCCCTAACTACCAAACATTTTGGGACATGTTTGTAAAGTCCAGCACAGGAGGCACATCATTTAATGATTGTTTTTGTGTTTAAATGATTTTATTGTAATTCTAGCTGCTTTTTTTCCCCTTTCATATCTGTAATGCTTTTAATGTTTTATGTAAAGCACTTTGTATCGTCTTGAACCTGAAAATGTGCTATATAAATAAACTTGCCTTGCCTATTAGAAGGCACCTTGCGTCAAATTTGGTCTTTTGCAGATGGAGCAGCACATACCAACAAGATAAACTGGAAAAATTGTTTTGTTTTTTTGTTACTTTTTTTGTTTCAACCCATGTCAAAAATGTTTTCAAAAGCAAGTAAAATCAAATTTAAAGGATTCTTTAAAAAGTGATCGTGTCTTCATTTGAATGCTGAAGGATGTCGTAGTAAACTTACAGTCCTGTTTAGGTTGTTACAAAAACTGCGGTAAGACTGTTATACTGGCATAAAAAGCAATAAAAAACAAGAACCCTGTAAAAATGGTTGACTACTGCATGAGACTGGATGCGTGATCTAAAGCCAACAAACCAAATCAATGTTACAGGCAAACAAAAAACACATTTCCTACCAGTTTTTGTTCCATTTAGACACCATGCAAAGAAAAGCTAAATTCTTGTACAGCAGAAGAGAGATGGTTAGAGTTCTATATTATGAATAATTAATAGTATTTTGCTCCAACATACCAGTGTTTGAATGGAAGAAAATTAGCTTAGGCAAGTGAAAACAGGAACTAAGTTGCTCATAATTTACAGCAATGATTCATTTAAAATGACACTGAACACAAGTTATAAACAAGTGGATATATCCCTGCGCAATATCACTACATGTCAAATAATCTAGAAATATAAACGGGACAAAGTCTTCCAGGGTGCAATAACAAAAACAATTTCAAAAGAAACAGCACTGTATAGATTATTCATACAAATCTAGAATTTGATGCAATAAACACAGGGATGCAGACATATTTACCGTTGTTGCGTCAGTCTTCCTTTAATAACACTTTATCTTGAAAGAAAAAGACTCTTCCAGGTCTATAAAGATTATTCTGTCTTTCTTTTCTGAACAGAAGAAGATCTCAGCTGCTCAGCAGTGCATGCCCGTTATTCTCCAATTCTCTTTTCATGATGCGTCATACATTTATAGCAGGATACATATGTAGACTGTAGATAGGCCAAACACACAGACTCGTGCTGTTTTTCCTGATTATGTGCCTTTGTTATGCATTGATGTTGTGTTTCAATGAAAGGGCCTCTGTACCATCACAGAAAGCAGCTTGACACTTTGAGTCTTTGTCAACTGAAATGTATGATTGAAACTATGCCAATATGTGCTCACCAATGTATCATTTGGAGAGGATGCCAGCAAGTCACAAATAGGTAAAAGTCATTTGGAAATTTGGTCAGAATTATAGAGTGAGGAAGTAATTTAGTCTGTCATAAACCTTACCCATCTACGAATACCCTGTCATTCATGTACAATCCTGTGTAACCATTACAGAGTTGGATAGGATCTCTTCCGAATGAATGAATGAATGTACAGTACCAGTCAACAGTGTGAACATGTTTACACATTCATTATGAATTACTACATGTGTCCAAACCTTTAACTTCTGTAGATTCAAACCCATTTTCTTAAAAATAATCAGAGTTTGTTAGATTTAGGTCTGCAGAGCACATAACCAAGTCATGTATGTTACTTTTTCTTCATTACAAAATCAGATTCCTCTTCGGCCAAACTTCTGCAGATTTGGAGTCATGAATCTATATTCTGTTCTTCTGCATTTATAGTTGCGCATTTTGCATTCATGCAGTTCCACATCATCACACTCACCTCCATGCATCAATGCCAGGACTGTACTAACACTGTGGTAGTCCTGGCCAGGTTCAGGCCAAACATGCTGGACCTCATCTGAGCATTGAATGTTTTAACCATTTCATCATGAGGCCCTTTTTTTTTTTTTTTTACTTCCTGTACTAAACGGCATTCCCAACATCTTTACAACTAAAAGAATGGTATTTATAATCTTGATCTTAATCCCCATCTAAAAAAAAAATTAATACAAAAGGGGAAAAAAACTTAAGGAAAAAAAGAAAAAAGGATTAAAACAAAATAAATTGCAATTAGGATATAAAATAAATGAACAACAAACAATACAGTAAAGGTGAATAAATTAATACTGAATTGAAGTCATAAAAAGACTAAATGAAAGCAAATAAAATATAAAAAGATAAATTAGATAAAAAGAAATAAAACTAAAAAGGCCAGAAGTGGTTTGTCACACATTTACAACACCAGAGATCAAGGGGTTAAAAGAAAGCCAAGACATGTTAGAATACAACAGAAGAGTCAGAATCAAACACGTGTTGCTGTGTTTGTGTAAATTCACCAGGAACAGGGAAGAGAATTTTAAAGGTTATTGCCCCCTAAAGGAGAATAGCAGAATAGCAGCCCAGTTCCTCAAGGAATTAGTCAAGTAGTGTCTGATGAGGAGCTGTGGAAATATAGACGCTAAAGACTTTAACCTGCTGTTTTGCAGAGTTTTTGAGAGAGTTGTAATCAGGTAAATATCTCAGGAACACAACCAGCTCTCAATCACGAGAGTCAGGAGTATCAAGGTGTAGCCCCCAAATTCACCTTAGAACCACCATGGGTGAACCCCCAAACAGCGTATAATAGGGAGAGTGAATACTTCGGTATAAAACCTTCACCTTCATGGAACTACAGGACCTTCATGATTCAATGAGTCAGACATCAGCACAGTGTCTTCAACGATGCACCTTCTTTGTGTGGTTTGAAGTATAAAATTAGCAGAAGCTCTAAAGTGGACAGTGCTGTCTGTGTTTTTGTTACATTCCCATATAATTGGTTGGGGTTTGAACTGCGTTTCATTTATATGGGAATGCTTGGTAGAGTCTCCTATTAAATACGTTAGGATTGGTACTTCCTAGCATGCGAGATCTTCTGTACTGTACATGTATGTCATGTTGCACATAGGCTCTCATGATGAATAGGTTAAATATTCATTATATATGTTTTTATATGTTCCATTTTTTTAATCTGCAAGGATTCATTATCAGACATTTAAATAAATGAGGCTATTTTCATGTTGAGCCATGCAGACAGCTGCAGCTTATACATGTGTACACAGGACAGAACAATGTCCATGTTCCTGGTTTGATTTCTTCTGTAGCCTACTGTCTATTGTAACCAAGTAAACCGGAGCAAAGTTTAAAATCTGCGATGCCTTTTGTTTCATAAAATTGAACTTTATGCCATTTTCATCCTTTAGTAAGTGAACAACTTGTAATTAAATCATCATTGTGTGCTTGTTTATATTTAGCTATAACCTTAAAACCCATCATTTGACTAAGTAAAATTTATCCACTTACCAAAAGCTATGATTCCCTTTAAAATAAACTAAAGTTTACTGTAGTGGGAAAAGAAGACTTAGAAATATGCTGTTTGAATGAATCACTCTTGTGAAATCTGATTAATCAAAACTATGGTTTTATGGTTAGATTTAGATTTAATTCCTTGTATGAAGAATCCAGAATGTTTTCTTCACAGCTGGTTCTGATCACAATGTCAATGCCATCCACAACACATTATACAAGTCCATAACATTTCATCCTAAAAGGCCCTGCTGTCATCAAAATGGAAAAACAGGCTTCAGGCGTCCTTGGCTCATTGTTGAGATGTCACAGCTTGCACGGCGGCATATTCTCGACATTGAGCAAACACAGTTTGCTGTGGAATGGGAGGGTGAGGGACTGGTAATGAGAAGGGAGCTTCAGGTTCCCTGCCATTTCTTACCTCGGCTGCCTGTCAGGAGCCTCGTTATCTCAGCTTTCTACTGCCGCTCGGCCTTGTTATCCTCAAGTCGTGCCTATTGTCTTATTACCTTTAAGGAGAAAGAACCAGTGTCATATTGGGAGACTGGACAGTATCTATTCATAGAGGCCGGGACAGCATTTTTGAACAATACCTCGCCTGTAAGGATTAGCTGGTATCCTCATAGAGCAGAAATCACCTGTTGTATTACAGGAAGGAAACATCAATGGAGTCTTGATAACACTGTCAGCAGCATATAACAATGCCAAGACACTGAAGCTTCCGATCCACTAATCATCAGTCCAGTGTGCCGTAGTGATAAATTTCATCTCCGCCTCCGATTTAAAATTTTGTGGTGGCATTTTTTTTTTGTTTTAAATTGGTACCGAGATGGGCCAACTCGCAGGTTTAATATTAAAGGAGACATATTATGCACTTTATTCCCAATCTTAAACAATTCTCTGATATATCATTTAAATCTTGGCACC
>JAOXYM010000026.1:7558952-7577157 GCA_028567055.1 Leptatherina wallacei | reverse complement strand
GTTACACTAAGAAATGCAACAAACAATTTATTTCACTTTCTTTTCATCTATAATGTCAATTTTCCTCAAGTTATGTGTAATTAGTTGACAAGTACATTGTTCAACCAAGTCGTCCAACATTCCTCATGGAACCGTAACTCCACACCACAAGTCATATGCATCTCTTTACCTCCCTCACCGTCATATTTCCTACACTGGCACTGAAAGCTGAGTATCTTACTCCAATGAGAAAACTCAATTTTTTCTTTCATTTGGAAAACAAGACGTAAAACGTATGCATTCCCCATCAGCACTGATATCTGGCTACTGTTCCAAGTTTTGAAAGATACATGAAGCTTTTGAACAGGTTTTTTTTATTGCCTGTGGAGGGTTTCATGCCTGCAGGTCTTCAGCTCAATGATTTGGTATTTAAATGTTTAAACTGCTCACTCACAATGTTTGATAAGGAATATGATTCCCTTCAAGCTGCATTTTGTGGCTTAAACTTATTTTATGTGTTTCAGATGTTTCTGTCATGGTTAGATTTGAAACAGGCACTCAAAGAAGCATCTATAACATACTAAAGGACTTTTTTTTAAAAAGGGGAGGGGGTATCAGACAGGAAAAAAGTTTAGATCAAACAACAGTAATAGGGTCATACTTCCATGTAAGAGAATCTGCTGGATCTAAATAGACATGGTTCGTTCTGGGGCAATAAAAATACAATAACTACAACAATGGTGGTTATTTAAGATTCTGCTCATCTGCTGTAGTTTTTGTTTCTACACAAGACGACATCATCACTGTCTGAAATCAATTATGACTAATTTATCTAAAAATTCATTTTCTGTATTAGGCCAGAGGGAATTCTTGCTTCTGCTTCATTTTCCTTGGCCTTTAAAAAAGGTGATGAAGAGCGGTATCAGCTAATCTTCTCACCCAGATCAATTCTCCATGTTTATGTGCTCCAATTTATCGTAAACATAGACGTATAGTTGGGCCAAGCGCACAGTTTCACACAAACAGCTTGTGATAAGATAACGCCAATCTCCTTGCATGCTGACAGCCATCTTCAGACAGCATGAGACAAAGATGGCAGGGCTGTGATTTTCTGCAGCTGAACAGCTACAGTACAGCACGTCTCATCACATCTCTGAAGTAACCATGAGGCACATCACATATGAATGAGATTAAACTGCTTCTTATGGAGGAGGACTGGGAGAAATACTTCCACAAAGGCAGGTCATGCCTATGGTATTAGTGATATCATAGATTTGCCCTACAGTGACACATCATTATTAAGTAGTAGCAAAGATCAAAGCTCTTAAAAATGTTCCGTATAGCCAAAGAATCTCAACTAATGACTAAGCTGTCATAAGCTGAGCTACACAGCGGGCTCATCCTTCAACTTAGTAATGCAAAAGCCATTTTCTGTTTGCCTCCAGAGCTCTTTTGTCTCTTTGCTTGCAAAAATACTGCCACTTTGGCTGGCTCTGGATTCACAACTTTCTTGGGCTACTATACAATTTACATTTAAATGAAACTCTCTGGTTATATCATGCACAGCAAAATGCATTTCTTTATAATCCTTCAGACGTGTTTTATGAATTTAGTCTGCGGTTATCGCTTTATACAATGAAGTCCTTCTTTAAAACAAGACATCAAAGTCTTTGGCTTTGTGCATTTAGTCCAAGACATTTTAATTTTGATTAAAGGCTATAGAGAAAATTGTTTTTATCTCTTTTTCTGTGTAAAAAGAAATGCAAGAGCTTAATTTAGACAAAAGGTTTATAGCATGAAAATCTATTTGTTGCTTTTGCTAGTAGACAGAGCGAACACATGGCAGTATTTTGTAAAAAGAAAAGAAGATTGCTTTTTTGTAACAGTGTCCCCAACATTAGCCCAGAATGTAGCCAAGGAGAGCCTCTACCTGCTTGATTGAAAGTGTGGTAATGCCAGTCATCATTTACTATGACCTATTATTTGTATCATTCAGCTTTTGAGTGTTTTATGAGATGCTGCAGAGCATGGCCTCCATCACAGACAGGCACTTAAGATTTACTTGAAGGAACAGTGATGGTCACGTACAAACAGTGGAAGACAACCAACATAGAAAGGGGAGAAAAAAAGATGCCTTTTTGCTACATTCATGACTAAGTCTGTGGTGAGGCGCAGTCCGAAAACAAGCAGTTTTACTAGAAATGTTGGAAACGTGTGCATCCTACATTTATTCGTTTTTTGTTTTTTTTTTTAAACATAAAATTTTAGCTCATTATCGCTTCCTCTTAACCAGGAACAGCTGTATCACAACTCAAGTTCTTCCTCCATTACTTCCAGGGTACCATTTCACAGTGAATTCAATTCAACTAAAACATGGATTTGTATTTAATTTTGTTTAAGTATTCCCTCAAAAGGAAGAAACTTTGTTACTTTATGAATTTCAGTTATTTTTCTTGCCTGTGCAAGCAGATTAACATTTAAAGTTTTTAATGGAAAGTCACATTTATTTACTATTCGTGGCATTCAGAGAGATAATCATCTGCTGCTATAGATATCAACTAAACGCAGCACAAAAGAGGAAATGTGGGATTGGAAATTTGAAATTTGTGTTTATTTCGTCCCAACTGTTGTTGTATTATCTATTGTTGGAAGGCCCGATCACTCATCTTCACAATCAGGTTTGACATCTGAGGATCGTATTTCTGTGGAATGAGGAACACAGCTAAACATGTGGCTGACCTCCAAAAATGTGCCAAAATCCCCAGTATTATTCTCCTGTTGGCATTCATTGAGTTACTTGGTGGATTGGTGGCTCTCTCCCACACCTCCTCCTCTTGGTCATATTTTCTAAGAACTACCGGCATATTTAGTTGTGTTGCTCATTCCACAGAGGTACAATCCCTCAGTTACTTTAAAATGTTCTCATTAACAAACTGCAAACCCTTAAACCTACACTTGGTTTGTGACCCACAAGATGCCATTAATAATATAAATCAGTTTTATATTTATTATTAGAGAAAGATGCTTCATTTTACAGAGGGTTAGTTGCTGCACCTCGCCGAAGATAAATCTGATTGCCCTGTTTCATTAATCCATGATTTGCTCTTCTACCAACCTCAATACTTGCTTAGAAAGCACTAATTTCTAGAATTATGTTTTTAGACGTTGAACCCATTCAGTTGAATTTATTCCCAAGAAGATACAGTAAATAGAAAAGCTTAAATCCTATTCAATCAATTCCAAAGTGAATGGAATAGCCTATCAAATACAAACAAAGGCAAAACATGCATTATGTAAAATCAAATTACTTTCATTAAACTGACCGAGGAGCAGATGGAGCTGCAGAGATGGAGGCAGGATAATCAAAGGTCCAGACTAAAAGGCTGATGAATATGTGAGGATCACAGACAGGCTGACAAGGAGCAACAACAGAGACTGGACTACACACACAGGGGCTGACGAGACACAGGTGGGAACAATTAGGGCAGGCAATTATTGGGGCAGGTTGAACAGTGCGCATGAGGGAAATAGAAAATTAAAAAAATGAACCAGAGACAAACTAAAGACTCTACATGATAGGTTACAGTATGGTCTTACTGAGCATGCAGCGTGGGCAGGATCAGCTGTTTATCACTGCAGCATGTGAGAATACCTGTAGAAATGAGAGGAAATTCACACGATGAGTGCGACTGTATGTTCATTATATTGTACTGATGTGGCTAACTCTCTTATCTAAACTAACAAGTGGAGAGTAGACTGAATCAGTTTGGAACAGGACATCCATCCATCCATCCATACACCCTTTATCCCATTCAGGGTTGCAGAGGCAGCGTATACCTCACCAGTCCATCACAGCGCCGTCATGGAGGCAGATGAAACAAACAGCCATGCAAGCTCACGCTCACTCGAAGGAGGGATTTAGAATCACTCATCAACCTAACATGGATGTTTTGGGGATGTGGAGGAAGCTGCAGAAAACCCTCACATGTCCTCACCAAAGTCCAAACCAGGAACCATTTTGTTGTGACAATAAAACTGGTTTTAACATTGTTTTATTTGTTGGAAGTGGATAAGAGGTCACATTGCTAAAATAAGAACAAACCCTGGTGGAAAAATACTGATGGATGAACAACGGCAGACCTAAAGAAACCTGACTACATAATTATAATGTCCAGAAAAATGCCTTAAAAGCATCTTATAGGTTTTTTTCTCCTGCATTTTACAACAATGGAAAAATGAACTTACTAAAGCTGGAATTTCAGAAATCAAAAGGAAGAGAATTTATTAGCCATAAATAACTGAGATTAATGTCCCATTGAGAACAGCTGCTCATTTTCACCCTCCAAGTAGAATTTACCTCATTTAAATTCTAATTAGTTGTACTAAATGTATTAAATTCATAAAAGATCCAGTGACATTTGTATGGCCAGCTGTGGTATCACTTTGAAATGTATTACCAGAAGTAAACATGACATTTTTTACATCTCCTGTTAAAGTGAATAAAAAGAGCAAATTCTGATACGTCTTGACTTCTTCCTCCTGTGTAAAATGACATACAAGAAAATAAATCGAGCATACCTTCACAATTTCAACGGCTGTATGTAAAATCTTGGTCTCTAAAGAAAGCTGAGACGCGTGATTACAACAGAAGTGTCAGAATCAATATGTTACTGTGTCAGAGTAAATTCACCTGGAATACAGTAGCAAATGTAAATGGTTATCTCCTTGAAGAAAACCACATTCCTGTCAGTGACAACCAGAGGATAGCAGCTCAGTTTATCTAGGAATGAGTAATATCTGTTGCGGACCTGCACAAGCAGAAGCTATAGGAAACCTGAGCAGTTTTACAGATGTTTTAATACAAATGTTATGCAGGGAAATATCTCAGGAACTTATCAGCCGATCTTGTTGATGGACACCTCTATCAGGAGAATCAGGACTATCAAGGGATAAACACCAAATTCACCTTAGAAACACCAGGAAGATCTAGAAGAAAGCTAACCCCAAGATAGTCATAGAAAGTGCGAATGCCTCGCTATAAAACCTCCTTCATTTTTATAGAAACTACCAGGACCTTCATGAATCATTTCAAACAAGTCATAGGAGAACCCATCAGCAGAGATAAAAAACCTTTGACCACAGAACAGAAAAAGTAAGACATATTTTGTGTTGTTTCTGTACTGCATGCGTCTCATGCTGCCCCCTGTACAGGGGGCTCTCTTGATGAAGTTCAGTGTTAAACATTTATGGAAGAAATTGTTGGCAAAAATATGTAAAATATACTAAGATATTACTGCTGTAGGATGTGTCAGTTTAATATTTGAAGTGCTTTTTATTCACTTTCTAAAAGACCCAAAGAAGCCTCCATCTTTAACGCCTTACCCTCATCTCGACTCCAACACACCTGATTCAAATGAAAATGTTAACGGCTTGTCGGGTTCAGCACGACTCGGGTCATAAGAGTCAGGTGTGTTGAAGCAGGGAAACATCTAAAACCTGCAGGACAGTGGCCCTCCAGGGCCGGAGTTGAGGGTCCCTGTCCAACACACTGGACCTTTAAAAGCAGTAATGTACTGTAGCGCATGTCATAACTTTTCATGGCGCCCTTTATGCTACTTTAGATATTATATATGAATAAAATACTGAAAATACACAACCACAAAGGTTAAATCAGATTGTGCTTTTTTTGGTCTGTTTCCTAAAATTCAGATTTGGATTTTATTTAGTTTTTGTATATTTAAGTCTTCTTGATTTTTGTGGAGTTTTTTCTGAAATGTTCTGTTTTATTAGGATTTGGTTGAATTGTTATCTGATACTGTATTTTAATGGATTAAACTCTTTTTTATCACATTGTATCTGTTCAGGATTCTGTTTCCAGCTCTCTGTTTTGTTGCATTTACATTTTGTTTTCTTAAAAGTTCTATTATTTGTTTGTTTCTTGTTGTCTTAGGAATGTGTTTTTTTTTCCTTCTACCATGCTCTTTTATTTCTGTTTCTATGTTGTTTTTTGTTGTGCCTGGTGGTTGTTGTTTTCAGTGTTATCTGTGCATTTTCTGAAATGTCTGTGTTGTTGTTTGAGACTGAATTTTACAAATCTTTTCCATGAAGGCATTTCCACCACTTATTATGTATGTTTTCATTTTTCTTGGGCTCTTTTGTTTGTTTTGTTTCCCTTTCATAGTTTTTCTGGACACAGTCTGAGGACAAGAGGCATATTTGCTGTCTGGTTGTGAAAGTTCTGTACTCACTGTGGCTCGGATACTTTCTCATCCCTCCACACTTCCATCTGCAGGCTTGTGATGAACTGCGTATCTGTGCCACTGGCCTCTTTTGTCAGACTAAGGAAATAGATCTGTTCTTTATTTTCCACATTCTTGAAATGAATTACACTGCGCCTGTAAGAGACAAGCAATTCTGTTGCTGCAGAGACTGTTTGTGTTTGTCCAGGCTCATTTTGTTCTTTCTAACTTCACTTGGTCACCTGGACGTCCATTTTCACCTCTAGTTTAACATGCTGAGTTTGTTTCCATAATTTATGCTGTTTTCACCATAAACGTCTGCACACAGATAAGCAAGCAGTCTTCTGACTGAACTGAAGTAGCCGTCTTCGTTCATTTTTCATCAAGGGTGACTCAAAGGGGAGTCAGATAAAAGACTGTTTTGATAAAACAAAAATGGGTTCTTCCTGTTTATCATCAATCATGTTTTCTTTTTAAATGATTGGCATTAAATGGCACCGACTGGTGATGTCAGCTAAGATAGCAGCAGTATATTTAGCACTGAAAATGTGGTTTGATCTTAAAAGCAGTCTCAGTTAATATAAAAGTCTTGTATGGTGTACAACAGTGTCATTTATGAAAATAAAAGTTTCTTCAGCACGACTCAAATTCCCCAAAAAGTTTAAATGCTCATTAAAATGTAAATAAAAACAGAACACAATGATTAACAAATGCCATTAACTCATATTTAATTCCCAATGGGACATAAAGAGCATGTCGGATGTTCAAACTGAGACGTGTTACAATTTCATGGAAAATATGAGCTGGCAGCCCTTTTCAAAAATGTTGGAACAGGGGCAATAAAAGACTGGGAAAGTAATTGGCACAAATCTGACAACTAATTAGGTGATCTGTCAACATCTCAGGTACAAGACTTGGTATGAGAGGAGCATTTCAGAGAGGCTCTGATGTAAAGATGGGCAGAGATTCACTAATCTGCGACAAACTGCTTCTAAAGATTTTGTAAGAGTTCTGCAAAATGTTCCTCAAAGTAAAACTGTGAAGACCTTGAAGATCCCACCACCTAAAGTGTATCAGGAGGAATCTTTGTAAATAGGGGACAAGACTGAAGGTCAAAACTAGATGTTTTTGATGTTGGGGTCTTCATGCAGCTCTATATTAAGAACAGGCTTGATTCTCTACTCAGGAATACTTTAAGAAATCATGACTGTGAACACACTTCACCATGAAATCCACAAATGCAGGTCACAGCTCTATCGTGCGAACAAGTAATTTGTAAAACACAATCCAGAAATGCTGCTGTTTTCTTTGGGCCAAAGCTTATCTAAAATGGTCTGAGGCAAAGTGGAAAATAGGTTGGTGGTCAGATGAATCAAGATTTGAGATCCTTTTTGAGCTGTTGTGGCTGCATATGGATTTTCCACACAATGAGGCCCCTGAGAGTGTTAAATAAAGTGTAAAACTGGTCAATATATTTAGTTTTTTCTTATTGTTGTGGGAAAGTGCAACTAAAAACACAAATAAATACCAACATGAAAATATTTGGGGAGTTTAGCACACGTTTTGGGGGCACCACCTACATGTTAAGCTGTTTTGCTCATTCGCAGAAGTACATTCAGACTAATCAGGCTTTCCAAGCATGTAAAATAAAAAAATACTGAGTATCATTAAAGAGAAAAAGTAAATGACAAAGCACAAATGTCCTCAGTTTCTGGGATAAGTTTATCAACAAAATCTACAAATTTGATGGACTTATTTGAGTGTAGAACAGGCTGCAGATGTTAGCCTAAATTCTCCTGCAGTGGCTTTTTGCTCCTATCAGATAATAAACACAACATGTAACCCCATTATTTTATTTCAATCCAAAGACTTGCTTTGTGGTTTTGTAAGGAATACTGAGCATATCTAATAAAACACAATTTGGATTTATCATCATAAAACACTTGCGTATTAATGCAGATGCAATTTCAGAAAACAACCCTCCATTTGTGACTGTGTTAACTAACTTTTATGAGGCTTCTCTACCCAACTCTTGTAAAGCCTTTTAAAAGAAACTCTCATAATAAGACTTCATGTGGCCACATCTTCATGAGCAACTGGGAAAAAGCAAGTTAAATGTCTCATTAAGTTTAACATTGTGATGGAAAAAATTGTTTTAAAAAAAGTTATCAGGCATCCTTGTGAGTCAGTTATCCTGAACTCCATGTTGGCCAGAGGGAAAATAGTGACAGAGGTGTCAGCCTCACTCATCTTCTTCAGAATTCAGTTTTATACAGCCAATAAAATTCCTCATTTACTGCTATTTTTAGATAGCACATATACTGTATTTACTCATTTCCTCATGCAAATGAGTCCATTAAAACAGTTATGAGGGGGAACGCCATTATGCTCCTGTTACAATGGCAGGGATGCACATTGTTGTTATTCAGGTCAAAGTTTTTGGCAGTGCTATTACATCTGCCGAGCAACAAAATGCTGGAAAGGCAAGGTACCGCTGCGCTTTCATCACTCACTCATTTGCCAACTTATAACAGCCACAGTCGTGTTTATTTCCATGTAAATAAAGTGCACCCGCTTAAATTAAGGTGTGAATTTAATCTGGAGGCAGGTTTATCTGCAGCATTTCCTCATTATTCAAATACGGCCATTGCAACAACTGCCTGTTTGTTATTTCCTTACATTTAATTCATGGTTTGCATATGTTTTCCATGTGGAACCTGACACCCAAACATGTTGAAACTGTCACATAAATCATAAAGTCAATGCCCAGAACACAAGCAGTTTAAATAAGGAACAGATTTAGGATCTTGTTTTTGAAAACAGCAGCCAATCACATTTGATTTTTTAATTTCTTTCTGCAGAAACTCCATCAAACAGAAGAATAAAGACATCTGTGGACTCTTTGGCAACTGTGAAATTGCCTTCTCTGGCCTCTATTTAGCCAGCTAGAAGAAGGAAAGGTAAGCACTAATTGCAGTCAAACATAATGATTTTGAGTGGTCATTCTGGCTCATGACGCTGGAGAATGAGGCATCAAACTCTGCTCTTCCATCTTCTGAAGATGCTCCCTGCATATTAACTTTGGATCATGTCGGATTATCCACGAGGCCATGGCATATTATGTCAACCAAAACAACTCTAGCCTATTTTCTTGCGACTAAATCAAATAGATCTGAGGAAGAACTTGATCATGCAGAAATAACAGACAAAAAGACTAACAAAAAAAAACAATCTTTCCAGATTCAGGAACAATGTGTTGAACGCCTGCTGAATTAGATAATTATATATGACAAGCTCATATGTAACTCAGCTACCTTTTAGCTGCTTTGTCACCTCTGGCAGTTTGATTTACAGTTAGCTTGAGAAAGAGACAAGCGGAGCCTGATTTTACCCTCTATCTCCAACCTCTTTCTGCTCTTGCAGCTGCTGTCAGCTACATCTGTGTCTGAGTTTGTTTTTAATGCTTTGCCGAAGTCTTTGTGGAACTCTAATACCTTAAACATCTGTTGCATACTAATGCCTTACCTCTAGTGTGTGGTTGTTGTGTTTTTCTGAGCTTACTGAGAGTCACAAAGGCAACAAATGATTCAGTATTCTGATTTGAAACAGAAAAGACAGCAAGATTATGAATGCAGCAACAATAGCCTTTGGCTGACATCGTTACGGTCCTAACATTATTGAGCTGATTAATTTATTATTTGAATAATCAAAAGCCTCTTTCACACATGAAATACTCAACATTTATGGCTTCCTCAATCTGTTCAGTTATTCAGACACTGGCCACTTCACTGTTAATGTTCCTGCCCATGAAAATGATGGAAAAATCCATAGTGCATGCACAGTATTCACCATTAATGGAAGATTGGACAGTAAAAAACATGAGGTATAATTGTCTAGAGTTCCAGTTTTCCCCAAAAAAAACACGCAGTATCACCAAAACAATTTATATAAGTGTGCCAACGACGTAGTAGCTGAATAACAATGATGGTAGTGGATGGAAGCATCATGCTAGCTTGTTTGATAATTGATGTTATTCTCATGAGAGCTTACTTGCACTGACAGGTAATGCATGGTTGTTGTGAAGTATAAAAAATAAAACAATTGCACTTCAGCTGAGGACACTATCTACACAGTCACTATTGTTTGCCATATGAAAGGCTGGCCCTTCACACAAAACTCTTCATATCCTCATAGTTAATTTTCTCATATAATGGTAATGTTTTGCCATGAAAATTTAAGCAAATAAACCTTCTATAGGTGTCTGAATGATTAAATGTCTGCAGAATACAGGCTTGTGCCATATTAAAACAGTGGCAGAGCTAGACTTTTACACATCGCATTAAAAGATTGTGGAATACTTAAATGAAAATGTTCCTCAATGTCAAATAGCAAAGGCTTTGCAACTCTCATCATCTACAATGTAAAACATCATCAAAAGATTCAGAGAAACTGGGGATGTGTCTGTGAGTACGGGACAAGGCCAAAGACCTGTTTTGAATGGCTGTGATATTCGGGCCCTCAGATGACACTGCATCCCTCATCAGAACGATTGTGGCACTGACATTACTAAATGGGCCCAGGGCTACTTCCAGAAACCGCTGTGGGTTAACAATCCTCCGTGACATCTGCAGATGTGACCAAAGCTCTATCATGAAAAACAGAAGCCATAATTGAACCTGGTCCAGAAGCGCCGTTGTGTCAAGACTCATCTGAAATGGACTGTCTCAAAGTGCGAAAGTGTTCTTTGGTCAGCCAATCTAAATTTGTCATTCTTGTTGGTAATCATGGACGCCGTTTCCTCCAGGCTAAAGAGTAGAGAGACCTTCCAGCGTGTTATCAGCGTTCAATTCCAAAGCCAGCGTGTCTGATGGTATGGGGGTGCATAAGTGCATACATTATAGGCAGCTTGCATGTTTTGGAAGAAACTGTGAATGCTGAAAAGTATATAATGATTTTAGAGCAACATATGCTCACCTTCAGACGACGTCTATTTCAGGGAAGGCCTTTTTGTATTTCAGCGGGACAATGCTGAACCACATAATGCAGCTTTACAGCAGTATGACTTCATAGGAAAAGAGTCCAGATGCTGAACTAGCCTGCCTACAGTCCAGACCTTTCAACTATTGAGAACATTTGGCACATCAATTCAGTTCAATTCAGCTTTATCTGTATAGTGCAAATTCATGACAATGTCATCTCAAGGCACTTCACAAACAATCAGTTTGAGCCAATCAAATAACATAATAATAATTCAAATAACAGCCTAGTTAAGGAAAACAACAGATTGCATTGAAACATGCCTCTTGCCAACTATTTTGAGACTTGTAGTGAGCATCACATTTAACAATAGCTCATTTTGTGCCTAAAATTGTAAAATTTCTCAGTTTAGACAACTGTTATGCTATGTAAGTTCTGTTGTGTATAAAATATTGGCTCCTGGGATTTGACGGGCTTTCAGAATTTATTTTGTTCAAATTCAAAGAACATCCCAACATTTCCAGAATACGAGTTCTACTTTTAAAAAAAATCTCTGTAGAAGTGCCTTGAAGTGTTTTATTGATTAACTGTTAAGACAAAACAAAAACTCACCCTAACAACTGACTTCTACATTAAACTGAAACTTTGCTTCAGTCTGGGGCTCAGTGACATCCCTGTCAGGCTAAATCCCCACATCACATCCTCTATCAATTTCAACAGATATAAGAAACAAATAGAAGATTGAAAGAAACTCAAAAGCGTAGCATGAGTCAACACAGTAGATGGGGCTATTAATATAAGGGCAGTATTTCATTTGTGAAGAGTGAAGAAACACAATGTATCTGCAGAGGATTTACTGACCGTTGGGCATTTTGAAACCATGTGAAGAAACATAAAGTTACAAAGTAGCTTCTGTTTGTTTGGGTGTTTTTTTTCTTGAACATAAACTGGGTATTGAATGGTTGGTGAAAAACTGAATAAATAAAAGAACACACACAGTAATGCTGCGGTTAATATTTAATGAGCCACACAAGCATGTGGAGCACAAGTTATTTTGTAAGCATGCAACCTGCATAGGGGTCCACAGCTCTGAGTCATCCAGATGCAAAGAGAAAGAAGTTTGTTGCATAGATACGTCAACCCAACAATTAAACCATTTATTGATTGATTGATTCTATGAACACGAAACTCTAACGTAACGTAACATATTTGAAAGGCTAATATGGGAAAATTAGGCAGGTGTTTACTTGATTTGAGGGAACAAATTTATTTTTAATATAATAACGTCATAATACTCAACTAATCTGACATCATGTAAGAACTGACATAAATAATGTCATCACTGCTGTCAAACTCCATCATTTGTTTATTATTCTTCATCTTAAAGGTTAATACACACTGTCATCTGCTGCAATGAAATGATCAATCCTCTGTAGAGTCTTTGTTGATAATAGCTGAAACCACACGGGAGGCAGGAGCCAGTCCACACCAGCAGCCTTGTTGCAATTCTGGCACCACACTACTCTGCCTTTCTCTCTAATGAACCTGCCGCTTATTAATCCCTATCACTAATGAGGCTATTCGGAATGATAAGCTTCCCCAGCATCCGCTAATGAACACATGCTAACGCTGCCTGGGCCTTTGCTAAGTACACGCCGGGCTGGGCCAATTCACACAGCAGCACCTGCCCGTCGCAGCAGACACCTACCGTAGCCTTCTGTTGTGACTACCTCAGCAGCCCCAAAAAATTACAGCTCAACACATGCACATCAAAGTGACTGTTTGCTTGTGCAGAGTCAAAAGGTGAAATGTTGCATTACTCTGAGCAAAACCAGCATTTAGTACCTTTAAACTCACTGTAACTACAATAAAGCACATTGTCTCACTTCATATGTTCTTTTTCTGCAGCAGGAAGTAGCAGCTGCTATATACAAAATGCTAAATTAAGTTCAGCACTAATTCAGACTCATGATTAAGATTTCCATCCCAAGTCCCCACCCAGAATTCCACCCAGGGCCCAGAATTCAGAGCTATGCCCCTGTATATATGCTCATTATTTCAATTATAGTATTGTGCTCTCACTGGTGGACAGTACCATTGTTGACTACATACAGCCTTCCACAGAACCAGTCATGCCTGTAATTGTACATGCTTCCCAGTCATTGAGTGCAGGGTGGTCATCATTAATAGGCTCTTGTAGACAAAGTTATTAGTGTCCTTTCTTGGGAAAGACTATTTATTTATGTGTGTATAAGCAAGCTGGTTGCATAACTCAGTTATTATAACCTATTAATGAATAACACACTGTTCTAAATAAATGATCACGGAGTGTAAATAAATGGCACAGCTGGTCATAATAAAATTGGACTGTCTCTTTGCCAAAGGCAAAAATATATAAATTCTTCATTATTATATTACAGTATTAGAGCAATAACAATTGTCATTTTCAGAATCAAAAATCACATTTTAAACTTTTAGTGATATTCTGCACAACAAACTATTAATTATATTTTCATATAATTAAGTAGATAAATAAATAAAATTGAATTGACAAGAATAAAATAGAGCTTTAATAACTGGTATCTGGCATAAGATGAAAACAATTGGAAGCGTGTTTTCTTTTTATCTTTTCTTTATCTCTTTATGTCTTCTGCATTTTGATGGGGGAAAAAATCTGATGTGTGCAGAGAACAATGTCAAACCCTGACTATTTATTTCAGACATATTGTTAAAAAGGGATGTAAATATGGTAGTTTCATGAAGATTTTAATTAAGTTTTCCAATAGATAAAATGTCAAGACTAAACCAGATCAACCAGAATTAGCATATATAATCTTAATGCTGTTTGATAATCAGTAATATGACCATAAGTTTGGGTCAAAAAGTTTGTGTTCAAAAGCCTCTTGACTTCATTTTGACAATCTTACATTTGCTAAAACTTTGTGGGTGTTGCAACACTAAAAACAAACACAAGCCGCACGTCCTTGTGAACATTTCTAAAAAGAGACATGAAGACATGGCCTTTATCTTTTCTTGTCAATTCTTTCTAAACACATTCAAATCATTGTATTTTACATTTGTGACAGTTGCAGCAGTTTGTTTTTTTCCATGTCAAAGCATATGTCACTTTGTTTGTGACAACCTGACAACTGTTACCACTTCCATATATATATATATATGTATTATATAATCTGCTATCAACTCTTTGAAGCAAGTCTGTATCATTTCTCTTCATGTATGGCAGATTGACAGGGCCCACAGGGTGTCATGGTACACTGTGTGCAGCACTTAGTATGAAGGTGTGTGTCTGTAGCCCATCTGCTCACAGCACACAAATCCCACACAGCCCTCCTCTGCTGGCAAGGTCCTGTTCTGCCAGCGGCCTCACCTGTACCAGGACTCCTGCCATGTCTCAGCAGCTCTCATGACCCGGCATGAGATGGATGATTTCAGAGCTTCCTGCTGAACTGTAGGTAAGCCGCTGGAGTCACATAAAGAGTGCATCACCGACAGTGTAGTGCCGGTGAGATGTTTAAGGCCGACTTTAATAACTAGTGATCTGGCAGCCTCATTTGGTCCCTCAGGTTCCTTTTTCAGCACATGAATCAGCCTGAAGAAGCTCCCAGAAACTGCCTATGGACTTATGCCCAAATTAAGATGTATTAGAATACGTATCTGAATACAAACTTAGGCTGCACAACACTGTGTTCATATTTACATCCAATATTTGATCTTCACTATCAGAATGATTCTGCTAAGAAAACAACCGTATATTCACAACGCTGTCTTCTTTTGGTCCTTTCTGTGTATAGAAATCAAAAATCAAGCTAAAATAGGAACTTGTCATTTTTTAATGAATGTCTGAGGTGCTGGTCGACTTTGCTGCGTAGAGCACTTGAAGGCAAAGAGATACTGACAAATCAAAGCAAGCAGGCAAACAAGAAATAAGCTAAACCAGAAGAATGGCAGCTCTGACTTTGATCGACGGTGGAAAACAACTGTCTGGAAAAATATTGAAGGTACTGAAGAGAGGCTGGTCCCGAGGCATGGCGACTCTGTCCATAAGGGAGGTATATTTAATAGAGTTGGGAGTGACCCTGGCATTCATCTGCATACATACAGCTCAAATTTAGATGGTGCATGTGACGCTTAGTGAATTCTTGGCTACATTATACCAATTACAGCACCTAAACAGAGGCTGCTGAAAAGGAAAGGACATCTAACCAGATGCATCAAAGAAACATTTTTCATTTTTGGCCTGCCAAGTTCACAGACACAGAGAGTCACTTCAAGGTCTTGAAAATTGGATTTATTTACAGCAGCAGAAACAAGGTTGTAAACAGAAAGAAATGGTGGCGTAACAGAAATGGGGGGGGTCCACAGCAAACAGGGAGTCAAAAACAATATGGGGCTCAGCTGTAACTAAAGACAAAATGGTGAAAGAATTGATGAGCAATTTGTTTCCCATAACTCATAAATCTGATCTGTTGTACTAAACTTATCGTGCAACTGTGCTGCAATTTTCAGAATATCGAATTTAATTTTCAAAGATCATATTTTAAAGTACAGAAGTAAAACCTGTGTGTCTGCGAAAAGTAAGTTTATGAATAAAGTTTTGAGGTCATAATTGTTCTTTAAGCTTCAATTAGTTAAAAAGAAGGAGCAGGTCTTTTTTTTTTTTTTACCATAACAATCTTTTTTTAAACAAAATTCAATCCTACAGTCCGACTAAAATCATAGTTTAATATCATGTTGTATTCATTCCAACAGATGCCTTTAAATGTAGCACTGAAACTCAAAGTGTGTTCTTATAAAAATTACGTGTCAAGTCATGCAGATTGTTCCACTTTAAACCACTAGGACGTAAATAAATCAGAATGAAACAAAATTAACTCGTTCTTGGTTTTTGGGTCCACAGAATTCTCAGTGCTTTCTTGTCAGGGTCGGCTATGACCTTACTAGGCATGAAAACTCAACTGCAATGATGCAGATTAGTCAATTTTGAGAAATAAACATCATCTACCTTCCCCTTTGACATTAACCCTTCCCAACAGATTTTTTTAAGCAGAATAAAGTGGAGAGCACATTGGTATGTAGACAAATGAAGAAAAGTTTTTTGATGTGCAGTTATTGATCACGGCTTACATTTGAAATGAAAAGATCATAAATGTTTCAGCACCAAAAGTTTCCTGCTGTGCAGTTTCTGCCTTAATATCCTGAACCATTACCTCTGCAAACAGCAGTGGCAATCTGAGAGGTATACTCATCTCGATCAATAAGTACCTGTGTTCCTCAGCGCGATGTTTTAGAATCTGTTCTGGTGGGCAATCTGTAAAACATTGGAAACTGAACAAGTTGTTGTAAGTTCGATATTGCAAGGTCGCATGTGAAATGAGCGAATCAAAAGTAGTTTGTGAAAGGAGAGCGGGGGCAGACTAAAAACTATGGAAAGTAAAATAGTTCATAAAGAGTATAATCGACCACTTTGGGTCACACTGGGTAAAAATCATCACCCAAGTGGAACCAGTCTCAGGTGATGAATGTTTTCCTTTCCACCGTCTCTTCTAACACTAAGTAAATGTTGACAGTAAAATAAAAATCATCAGTTAAAATGTGTCTTTAACTGAATTATGACTTTGCAAACCCACTTCTCCAGTTCAGTGAATCCATCTGTCCAGCTTTGCTTCACGCCGCGCCAGACGGAAGTAAATAGTAAGACTCATCTTGAGGAGGGCTTTAAGCCAAAAGAACAACAATAAAGATTATCCTAAAAGGGAATTACACCAAGGGTCAAGTACTGTATCTTTGTAGGCACGTATCAGTGTCACACTGTGTATGTGTTAGTTTTATTCTTAACCTGCAGAGCAAATGTTATTAAGGGGTGCATTTTGTCTCAAAACCATGAAGTAAAACGAAAAAATAACAAAGCAGAAAAAGAACATTTTCTTCAATTGCTGCAATCCTGTTTAAAAATAATCATCATCCACTTTATTTACTACACCTTGCTAGTCAGGTTGGACTCCTTCAGAACTGCTGTAATTCTTCAAATCATAGATTCAACAAGGCGTTGGAAACCTCAGAGGTTTTGATCTAAGAAACCAGCTGGAGATGGTTTGATCTTTGTGGCATGTGCATTATCCCGCCATCACAAGATGGAACACTGTGGTCATAAAGGGATGGACAATACTCAGGTATGCGGTGGTGGTTAAACCATGCTCAGCTGGTATGAAGGGGCTCAAAGCGTACCAAAAAGAATCTTCCACACCATTAAACCATCATGAGCAGCCTTAACCGTTGATACATGGCACAATGGATCCACGCTTTCTGTTTACACCAAACTCTGAACCCATCTGAATCATGTTGTGCATTCAGAGATGGTATTCCTGGTTATACCTGTGTTGTAACCGATGGTTATTGAGTTACTGTTGCCTTTCTACCGTCTCCAACCAGTCTGCCCATTCTCCTCTAACAAGGATTTTGGTCAAGACAACTGCTACTCACTGGATATTTTCTCTTTTTCAGACCATTCTCTGTAAACCCTAGAGAAGGCTGTGAGTGAAAATCCCAGTAGATCAGCAGTTTCTGAAACACTCAGATGGTCTGGCACCAACAACCATGCCACATTCCAAGTAGCTTAACCCCTTAACTCCCTGAATTTATTTACAATTATATACAAATAAAATGAATCCAGGAAAAGAAAAAAAATCAGTAGAACAAAAAAAAAACACTAGAATAAAATAAAGTACAATTACATATTAAATAAATCAATAATAATTAAGGTGGGGACTTGTTAATTACAATTAATTAAATTACAAAAAACTAACACATTTAATCGCAGTGCCCTATTTCCAGATCACAATTACACCGACGCACACGTCGGAGCTCGGCTAACGCCAACTTATAATCTTGGCGCTACATTTAGTGAGTTTTTAGACCCCTGTTACGGCTGTCACTCATTTGCCTAATCAGTATCAATTCCATATGCAAATCAACCTGTTCCGTTGCCCGGC
>JAOXYM010000026.1:7525357-7558852 GCA_028567055.1 Leptatherina wallacei | reverse complement strand
CAGCATCACCAGCCCATCCCATTTTGTCTTATGTTTTGAATGTCTGTCTGCCACACGGGACAATAAAACCCCTTTAACTCCATTTTACATCTGGACATTTTCTTTATATTGCGTCCCTTACATCCTAGCCGAGCCAGGGTCGTAACAACCCCTCTAGCGATTCTATTTCAAAAAAGCAACTAGCGACAAATTTTGAAACTTTTTTGCGTTATTATAGACTGACGTGAAAGCTCATATCGTTTACTCCACTCAATGAGGAGCAGGTGCTGCAGTCACCCCCCCTCGTCCGGTCAGAGCAGATGATGTCCACCTCTGCTCCCTAACCAGAGTCAAAGCTGCTGCTGGCTGATCCCTCCCTGACTTACTGTCAGATATTAATGCCTTTTAATGAAGAGTGGAGACAAAAACATTTAAAAAGTTAAAAGTACTGTAACATGTTATAGACTCTTGATTAGATAACAGTTGGATGTGTTAGTTTAAGTACTAAAAATGCAACCTGAAGATTAGATTTGTTCATTTATGGCCAGGGATATTTTCTGTTTCTGAATTGAAATAAAAAATACTAAATAAAAAAATTGCAACAGAATAAAACAAAATTTTAAACTCAGCTCACTGGTGAGTTGTGCTGTTCTTAGAACAGGCCTGTGGGCACCCCATATTGTCTCCGGGGGCTACCTGGTGCCCGTGGGCACCATGTTGGTGACCCCCTGGGCTAATGTGTCCGAGATCCGTGAGACATATATCAGAAACAATAAGGCAGGCGAGGTCCTATGAATAACTATGACTGTGACAAAAGGGTTGGTACGTGGTCAAAATGATGCGACGAGACAGAGACACGGGAGGATTTATGCAGGCACTAATGAGGTGAAAACAAAATCAGGTGTGAACAATCATGGAGGCAAGGGCAGACACAGACATGACTGGGCGGGGCAGGTAGACACCTGAAACAGAGACAGGGGTGAGTGAGCAAATCAAATCAAAACACGAAGCACAAGACATGAACCATGAGAAAAACGAGATTACACAACATGGATCGTGACAATATGAAGATATACTTGCCTGTGTAGTTTCATTTCTTTTTTTTTATTTAATATCTTCTATCTTTAATATATCAATCTGTAATGTCTTGTCATGCGATGTTGATGCAGTCCATTTAAAAGTTGCCTAATTGCAATTCTAAACCATGCATTGTGATGGTAGATGTGGACAAATTGCCTTTACATATTTTCTAATGTAACTGACCTGGTTGTGTGGAGTGCAAATACACTCATGTCATCAAAAGTTAAAGATGCCATGTAAAATAAAATACACAAAGTAGTACTTCCGCAGTGAAATGATGCATTATTAAATAAACTAAGTGACATTTGATTATCCAGATTGTCCATGATGGATAGTCTCAAAGCAGTGGTAAAACATCTGCGATGCTGTAAATGCTAGCTCAGCAGAAGCAGCACAACAGAAAATGGTTTGAGAAGAAAATAGATGCAAATTATAAATAGATGGAGAATAAAGAAACCTATTGCCAAGCCAAACCCTCCATGATGACAAATAGAGGAGGACAGGAGAGGGGAGGAAGTCTTTGAAGTAGATCTGCAGAAAAACCCCAAGAAGTAATTGCTTTATTGGCACTGACAGTCAGATGCTCCATTTGACAGCAATACAGCTACAGGCTTCTTAAGCCTCTGACACAGACAGTAATCAACTGTCTGGGATATCAGGTAGTAAAGCCCCCACCAGTGCTTTCAGACACACACCAGGTGCTGAAGCAGCTGAGTTGGCAGAATAAAAAAGGTGGCCACAGTACTTAGAGCCCACCTCCAAGAGCCAAGTGTCAATCCGACATCATCAAATAATGATGCTTTCTGAGTTTTGAAAACCACCATCTTGTCCTAAAGGAACAAGAAAATGTGTTGTTTTGTCTAAACTTTTGCACAAAAATATCAGAATCAGAAATTCATTTATTGTCCTCGAGCCAGCGTCCTGGCACAATGAATCAAGCTGCTCTAAAGGATAACACACACATGCTGGAATCTGCTGCTGGAGTTATAACTGAGAGGTTAGGTTGGAACTGTGCTGGGGACAACTTTAGAGGCCTTGGAAATGATTGTCTGAATGGACTATTCTTTGCACCCTCTACACAACACTGATAGCACGTTTGAGCTTTCTTCAAGTCTGCAAGGTAAAGGAGATCATTCCTGCTAGCAGCCATCGTCCTGAGGACTTATTTCAGTTGACAATTAAAGATCTTTAAACTCTAATCAAGTGAGATATGCAGAAACTGTTCATCTTCTTTTTACCTGTTACTGCCTTTGCTGTTAAAATCAAATCAAACTTTATTTATAAAGCTCTTTTCATGCAAGCAGCAGCACAAAGTGCTTTACATAATAAAAACAATTTCTGCAAATTAAAATAAAACAAGCCTTCTGGTGCCAAAGTACATAGCATAGCAATTTAAAAACACACACCTTTTTATAATTTCCTCACCTCATTATCAGGACCCCTGCCACCCAGATATGGGCGATCACCGCGGCAACAATCCTGCAGACCAAGAAGGCAGAGGGAAACATTGGAGAAAAAAGTGTTAGAAAATTAAAGCAAATATAAAATAAACCTAAAAACAATAAGAACAAAAAGATAAGAGCAACAAGAATAAGAATACACATAAAAACTTCATAAAAATAATGTTATAAAATCAAATCAAATTTGAACATCTACAGTCTGCAGCCCTGAGGCTCTCTGACAGGCAACCACAGACGAGCACCATAATAATGGAAAGAGGCCTCATCATAGGTTTTAGTTCTCACTTCAGGAATAACCAAAAGACCGACACCGGAGAACCGTCTAAAATATGAACATACTGCAGGTCAAAAACATCAAAACCAGAGTACTTAATTATCTAATCTCATGTTACCCAGTTTTTGTAAACGCAGGAGCTATGTTGCTTTTCACATTTGAGGAAAGGGATCAAAATCCCCATTTCATGGCAGCTTTCTTATTTGTACATGCAGGACAAGAACACTTTTCCCAGTTTTCTGCAAAAGTTCTTTGTACCAAGCAAGAATCAATTCAGGCTTTGATCCATATAAGAAAACCACATTTTCAAGTATGAACAAACTCTTATTTCAACTACAGTACATTTCACACTGTAATGCAATACTGTTAACACAACACTGATCTGACTATAGTATAGCTATAAACCATTTTCACCTCTGTTAAAGTTGTATTCAACAACAACAAAAATCTCTTGGATCCATCTTTTTTCAACATAATATAATTTTACTTCAGCCTGCGCCGAGTCTGCAGCTTCATTACTGAATACTGTTGGGAGTCTGTGGGCATGTGACCAGTGGCGTTTTCTCCCAGAAGCCAAGGGAAGCCAGGCCTCCTCTATTTATTTTTTGTTTATGTCCATTCATTTATTTATTTCAAGACGGTGGCTGTCATTGTTCTGAAACACTTAATTTTAGAGTGAATACAAAGAGGATTCCGCTTTACCGTTTCTCCAATCGCCGTCTTTCACAATTGAAACAGCACCCTCTTGTGGTGATACAGTAATTTCAGTCATATCACGTCGGCATGGATGCCAGACCAGGTTGGCATCCATTGTGAAATTTTTTTTTTAAACATTAGAAAATCAGAGATCTGCTTGGATAGGCTCCAGCCCACCCGCGACCCTGCATGGATTAAGCGGTACAGAAAATGGATGGATGGGTGGATGGATGGACAATCAGAGAGCCAATCAGAGAAGCCAGTCGCTTCTCTGCATCACACCAATCAAATCAGAGCAGAATCATGACTGAAACAGCGATCGCTATTAGCAACACCAGTAGGCTAAGAGTGAACATGGAAGGTGATGATTTGGAGTTTTTAGCCAAAAGTACTTTCACTTAACTACCACTACAGCAGCAACTTCAAATAAAATTGACACCAAAACTGGAGCTTCGTGTGGAAAGGGGCAAAGGAGTTCAGACTCTTAATGTGGAAAGTTACGTCCGTACTGAATGGCTAGCCGGAAATGCTAAATTTAAGGGGTTATTTTGCTGGCTCCGTCTTCTCTTTGACAAGCAGTCATCATGCATGATAGGTGAAATCCTTCATATGCTAAAAACTCATGTGCATGCGTGACGAGCTTCCTCAGTAATTTTACCCACAACACGCCGCACGCTGCATGTGACTTCCAATAAAAACACTGTTTCATTAAACACCATCAATTTTCCAAACAGGATATTTTCACTACAACTCGATATCAACCACTGCAACGTGAAAAGAGATCCAAATCTACTTCTGTAAGTTTTAATATCAACACTGAAGGAGATTCCCAGAGGGGCATTTAGGAGACAGTTAATAACTGCTTTCACTTGTCAGCCTGTTGTGACATCAGGTTTTGCCTAATTGACCGCACAACACACAGTACATCTTAAAACCCCTTTCATGGAGGTGGACATGGCTATGCACATTACATTATAATACTGACTGACACTGCAAGCACAAGCATTGTCTCAAAGGATGTGAGAGGACCTTATACTGCTTGACATCGCTTCTTTTAATATGACGGTGTAAACGTAGTGTAAATTTTCTGCCATCTTTTTAAACTCAGATCAGAGCTGCAGATCAAGCCGATCATCAGCCACGGGACATCAGGGACGACATTTGCTGTTAAAGCAGAGTTATTTGATGTGACAATGTCATTTAAAAAGGTCACCTTTCTTCACAAAGACTCAATGACTTCAGACACAAACTGTTACAGGTGTCATATGGAAGTAAGCAACAGGCCCAGATCACACATATGTGTCTGACATTAAGGCAACCCAGAGTTTAAGTGTATGTAAATTTATATAGGCCAAAATAAAGAAGGACAATAAATCTTCATACAGAACTTTGGTGTCCAAGGATTTAACTCTGAATGCTGAAGGTGTTTATTAGTTGTATTTATTAAACCTTGCTCCATTTTTTCCCTTGAGTTGCCCAGTTTTATTATAGAAAGGTCTGGGGCGATGGGATTTTCAGTATCTCCCATGCATCATGTTTTATGAGAGCACTTTCCATGAACTGTAGTAGATTGGACAGGTTTAAAAGTTAGTCTGGCTTGTAGCTGTTAGGACCCTGAATATTATTTCATATCTGTAAAGAATGATTGATGAAAAAGGAAACTTATGGAATTCATTACATCAGACACATGCATTAAGCAGCTATAACTGTAGCAGCGTAATCGGAACAGTGTGATGGAAAACCACATAAGATATAAATGCTAATTTGAAAGACTACGGTGCTGTATTCATTCAGTTATTTGCATTTCAAAAATAAGTTTAATTTCTTCTGAACAGGGTTTCAATCACTGTAATAAGTATATAGCAAACTAAATGTTAGCTACTGTAGGAGACAGATTAGCATTGTTTTTAGTTTGTTTTTTGTTTTTTAAAGAAAATTAACATATAAACTTTTGATCTATAAAGGTACATGTATTCATTTTGCCAGAAATCAAGTGAAACTATTGATCTTTGTTGTCAGTCTATGCTAAGCTAAGTGGTTTCATTAAGTTTTATGGCACAGGATCCGAGTTTTGAGATACAAAGTGGGCACATCAGGGACTTTGGGACGGACAAAAACTGTCAAGATCTAAAATCTTCCTCTGCTCTTGATAAAGGTGAGATGCTCTCAGAATACTGAACAATTTCCATCTACTTTTTTTTCTTGGTGGCTGTTTAACTTTAATTGCCTTGTTATCTCAGTCAAGGAACTTGGCTCTGCCAAACAAACCAAGATGAGCACCGCTCTCTGCCTACACTTTTATAATGATGCTGCATAGAAAATAGTCTGAAGATGCCTTGTCTTGTTCGGTTACAAGAGGGGTGGACCCTCCTTCAGTTGACAGTGAGTGACGGACACAAATCAACATATTATTTGTTGATAATATGTTTTTATGATCCTTTTGTGGCATGAAAATGAATTTTTAAAAACGAATTTAAAGTGAAATTAAGCATACATTTTGTATGCTGCTTATGAAGCACAGTGGCCACTTAATGGAACATTTCAGCAACATAATGATTATCCACACTTAGATTTAGGGTTTCTTACACTGAAGCCCTGCATGCTCTGCTTGGACTTTCACTGCATAAATAAGAACTAAAATGTCTCAAATTTAACCAATGAACTTCTAACTGTGCTATTCATCGATTGTAAATGTTACGTAACGCTGTGTTTTAGCAAGGAGAAAATCATTTACCAACTCAGCAGAAATACTGCCCATATCTTCGGACGCGATCAACTCAGATGGACAGAAAAACCACGGACACCTATTCAAGGATCAGATGAGTTCATATTTCAGCTAAAGTTGCGAAAGTCATCATTTAGTCACACCAATTTTTCCAGTTTTTTTACTGAAATTCGAGCAGTTCAAAGTCTCAATGTACTCTGAAATATAAGCGTAGAACAAACAAATGATTAAAGAAAACAGAGAAATCATAGAATCCATTCAGAAAACCAACACTTTTTTTAAGTTTAGACTCATCAAAATAGCCACCTTTGGCAGATATCAGCTGACACTCGTGGATTTCTTTCTATAATGGAAACAAAAGTGGTCCTGTGAGCCCCCCATCACACAAGTTGTTGACTCTCAGAAACTTGTCTTCTGATATTTTTTGGCTTTGGGTCTGCCAGACCTCATTCTGTCAGCTTCCCCAGTTGCTGCGCGCCCTTTGATGGTGAAGGAGACTGCACCGACTGACATCTAGACTTTCTTTGCTATCTTTATGTAGGAAAGACTTAAACTTTTAAGTATTATAATTGTCTGTCTCCCTTACATTGTTAATTGCCTTTTTTTTGTTATTCTTATAATGACACATTACCTTCTGCTCCATTGTTTGATTTAATGCTCCCAGTTACCACCGTGTATTCCTGCTTGCATTCAGACAGAAGGGTTGTAGTAATCAAGAAAAGTTGGGACACTTAAAGGAATGGTTAGCACCAACTTTCAAGGTTTGATCGATCTCCATTTTAATTTATCAAACTACATCTTTTTTCCTGAAACAAGCATTTTTCTATAATATATACAGATATATCTATGTAATTCCTAAATATACATACATTTTCAGTTTTTAGGGTAACATTATCTTTTTAACCGGTGGCAGGTCATCCCTTACCCTTCTACCACTCCAAACTATTTTTTTGGACTTTAATTTTGGTGGGAAAAAATGGAAAAATGGGGGTGTACTAAAACTTTTGGCTGGTTGTTTAAATGAAAGTTTTTTACTTGTATTCCTGTATTTTTTCATTTGAAAGAAACTTAGCCTTTTTTTGTCATACTGACAATTAAATGCTTGACTCTTCTGCTGCTTTGAGTCTTTAGTTAACATATTCAAAAAAACCATGGTCATGGGGGTCCTGACTGGGGACGGTGTCTGCTTACTTCTGGCTGGATGCATGGTCACCCTTAGTGGACTGGCTGGTTTTCATGTGGTGGCTGCTGGTTGCTTGGGTCCTGCGGTCCTCTTTGTCTGCTTCTGATCCTTGGAGGAGATTTGTTTACATTTGCAATCATCATTATACACAATTCATTCCTTATATTTAGCACTCACACACACTAACATGTGTGCTTATACAGTTACTGTGTTGTCCATCTATGTTTTCATTTACATGTTGTTGGTGCTCATGTTTTTCTCAGTTTGTCTTCTTGGTGGTCCTCTTGATGATTCTCTGCTTTGTAAAATGTCTCCTCACTCCTTCCTTCTCTCTTCCTCCCCCCTTCCTTTGTTCCCTCTGTCAGGTCCAGCTTTAGCATGTAACTCCGCAATAACTAAAATAAAGTAAAATATTCAGGCATCTAGCATTTAAGCATCCAACATCTGCAGAGCTTCGATTCCTTTAGATCCATTAAGCAACACTTGGAAAAGCAAATTTGTTGGGCCCAACTCGACAGCCCAGCCATCATCCAGCTTGCCATGATGCTGAACAGAACAAGGTTAAATAGACAAAAAACATACTCAAAACTCATCAGCTAAAGTACTCTGAGGACACAAACAAGCTTTCCACTTTCACTGTAAATGTACATAATGATCGGTAACTCTTCATAATACTCATACAGCTTCATCAAGCTTAGTGTGTTATTATACTGCTGTCCTGATTTTATTTAATGCCCACACTTTCCCTCTACAGAACGCCTTGTCACCCCCCTTTTATTTGAATATAAACAACTAGAAGAGACTTGGCTCCTTTGCTATCTCTCTTTAACGTCCCTGCAGTCCATCATCTGCTCACTTCTGGCAGCGCAGCTTTGAAGTTCATAAACTGTGGAGCAAAGGATGGCTGATCTGATGGTCACTGCAACTGAAGCAGAAAGGCCCTGGTCAATAAACCCAGAGAGTGAGATGCCTTTTTGCAGAACCGCAGACAAACATTAAAGCCGGGCCTATAAAATCATGCATCCAAACACATTTTACCCTTTGCTCTCTGTCACTCTGTCTCTGAAGGTATTTGGGTGTTGTGTGATGGTGAAGTGTTGAGGGCACTTCAGGGATAGCTAAACACTTGTGAAATAACATCCCACTGCTCAGGATAACAGCAATTATTTAGTATTTTACTTCTTTTTAAAAGCTTGGAGTTTTTTTTGTCAACTTCAGTGAGGTCTTCAATGACAGGCACTGTGAACACAGTTGTTTGTTTCATCACAATTACCTGTGACATTGCTGACAGTGATGTACAGTTTTATTAGACAGCCTTGTGAGACTAAACAAAATGTCCAGGGCTATCTACATTTTAATAAAAACAGGAACTGGGATTTCATTTTGACATCCCCTCCTGCTAAGACCATCCCATCACTGTCACATGTAACATAACTACTACATGAATACATCATGAGAGCTTTAGAAATCAGTATTCAGGACTGGGCCACAAGCTGTTATGGGGCCGCTGTTCAGACATAATGAATGCATTCAAGAGCAGACTTCATGTAAAGGGAAAAAATGAAGTTCACTTGACCTCAATATATTCCCCTCAGCTTCTGAAAATTGCTTTTACTTTGGTCCATCCACTTGATATCTTTTTGCCAATCACAAAGAGTCACAAAGATCCACCAAGTGTCCTCTGCGTCAGTGCACCGTCAGCGCTGCTGTCGTAGCTAAGATTGTGCTTAAGAGCATGATGCACATGTGCCAGCTCAGCAGCTGTCACCTAAAAGTGAGGAAGGCCGTAGTATGAAAGGAAATCTGTTCTTGCTTGACACAAGTTGCAAGCATGGCAAAATGCTGTGGAGTGGCACTGAAGCCCAGTGGGTAAACAGACTTGTCTATCAAAACATGGAGCGAGACTTGAGTCGTTCTTTTGGAAAGTATCTACCCTGCTGAGAGGCCCTTGAGCAAAACATAAAATCTCCACATCCTGCAACGATGCAAACAAGCTGCAAGGACTTCAGCTAATTACAAACATCTGTCTGAGGGTGACAGAAACTCCACAACTTTCCAATCAAATAGAAAAATTTTATTTTTTCTAAGCAAGATTTGACCTGAATTTTGTTTTTTCTATTGTCAGCTTTGGGCATCAATAGAGTTTAGTTGTTGCTCACTTATGTTTAAGATAGTATTCAGGATTTAAGTCCTCGTTTCCTTTTGTGGCATGAAAATTAATTTTTAAAAATGCATTTAAAGTAAAATTAAGCACAAATTTTGTATGCTGCTTATGAAGCACAGTGGCCACTTAATAGAACATTTCAGCAACATAATGATTATCCACACTTAGATTTAGGGTTTCTTACACTGAAGCCCTGCATGCTCTGCTTGGACTTCACTGCATAAATAATAACTAAAATGTCTAAAATTTAACAAATTAACTTCTAATACTTTGGCCTTTCAACCACTGCTGCCGTAACGCTGTGTTTTTGAAAGGGGAAATCATATACCAACTCAGCAGAAATACTGCCCATATCTCCGGACGCGATCATCTCAGATGGACAGAAAAACAGCGGACACCTATTCAAGGATCAGATGAGTTCATATTTCAGCTAAAGTTGCGAAAGTCATCATTTATAATGACATGTAGGTGCATTAGTGTCACTGAGATGTATAGCCACTCTATGGAGAGCTATATGCTGCCGTCAAGGTGACGTCTCTTCCAGGCAGGTCCTTGGTTACTTCAGCAGAAAAAAATATCCGACTTCATTCTCCACAACTTCCAGCAGTGTGACTTCAGATTTACTGTCCAAGATCTGTTTGCTACTGAAGAGGTATAACGCATCATGTATAGGAGAATCAGACAACAACAAACACAGTCAGAATCTTATGATTGAAATAATTTATCTAATGAGAAAAGGCCAAGACTCCTACAAAAGTGCTTGAAATTACTTTCTACCAAATCATTCAAAATATCATTCAAATGAAGTAATGTTCACAAAAGGTATTCTTAACACATTAAACATGCCTTTACGCCAGCATCCGAACTGTGATTTAACATTTGTTTATTTTTCTAAATATGATTTTGTCCTCAGTGAAGACACTGAAAACAATCTCCTGCATTTGTGTCTGTTAAATACATGTTTGATTTTGCTGATATTCTGCAGGTAACAGGAATATGGAAAGACTAACTGCTTGTGTGGTTCATTTTCCAAAAGAAATAGCTCAATTAAATCTGAAAATGCAACTTAATTGAGCTCAATGAGGTTTGTCAAAAGTGTGTTTAAATAAAGCACACAGGGGGAAAAAAGCCCTTTATCATTCCGTCCCTGTGTAGAAACATATTCACCTAGTGCATTAAGAAATCCATCTTGTAATAAGTCAAAGCAGCAATAAAAGAGTTTTATGGTGATGAGTTGCAGTTATTAGGCTTAATGAAAAGAGCTTGTTGAAATGTCAGATAATTGATCTACAGAGAAGCTGCTGTCTATTTTTTTATAAAACATCTAGATGGATAAATTAGTGTAAAAGTCAAAGACCTACAATATACAGGAGATTGCAAAGAGTGAAACTACATTTGGCATAAATTATGGTTCCAGCATTATGTGACAGGTAACTATCTTGTTTAATACCAACATATCTGGAACTTGAAGCCTTACTCTGAAGACTTTATAAAACAAGTTGATTTTACTTTATTTTCCTTTTCAAGTGCTGACTGGAGCAGCTACAATCTTTGAAGGACCACCATCTAATATTCCCCTGCAGACCGCCCATTGTCCAACTTCAACAGCTTTGGGCTTGGACTGTAGGAAATTTCTAAATGTACTAATGCAACTAATGTAAGGTCCAATCACAGTACATCGCAGATGCTTTACACACCATTATCATCCATGTTATCCTCTGCATTGTATCTCTCTTCCTTTATCATTTTAACAGTGACATTTTTCAATTTGTGTATATACACTCCAAATGTGTTTTTGAATGATTTACACAAGGCTTCTCAAACTAAGCGTGGTGTAAATGTACTGACAATAATCCTGATGTTGAAATATCAAGAGATTAAAATGTTATGATAATATTCCCATTTTATCTCAGCAGGAAAAATCTAAATGTTATCAGGGGTTTGGTCATGTGCAGCTTTCATCTCTTCAATGTGAAATCTTCTGCATATATCTACACTTCTGATTGGGATTAATTGGATGAATACTATAAAATTAAGTGTTTGCATCATGTTTTTATTCACTTTAAATCCCTGGGGTGCTTTGATTTGCAAGCTGCACCTTTAGCTGACATCTCATTTAAGGATTAATACATCAAGATCTTGAATGAATTTCCCTTTAGTACTGAGAAGTGCTGAATTTATGCATATATAATAATTGAATATAGCATCAGTTATGGAGTGGAAAACATAAAGAAAGCAAGCGCTGCAGGATGAGAGGATTTATTCAACCTTGAAACTACATTATAGACCCTTTAAAAAGTAACAGGATGTAAACAGGTTGTGCTTTTACCAGATATCTACTGTGGCCCCCTTTTAGCTATGTTTTTTTCTCAGTTACTTTCATGTTTATATGCCTACAAACCTAAAGCAGGTTCCTTTCTTGCTCATGGGCAATCTCAAAATGAGATTTTTAATGCTTCAAAGTGGCTACATAAATAAGAAAAGACACAATGGCACTAGTGACAGGAAAGTAGATGTCCACATGGAGATGGACACATCTACTTTTATAAAGCTGAAGGGGCCTTTTGTGATCTCACAGTCAGACAGCGCTCGCTGTTGGCTTCTTCAAGTGGAGCGAAGGGTGACAAAAGTGGTTAGCTATTGTTGCATAGATAGGTACAGTAATTACTTTCTCCTCCATTCAGTTCCTATCTCCATGCAGAACCAGCAAACCCCGCTCAAACTCCATTATACAGTTGCCAAAAGGAACAATAGCCCTACATTCATTGGTTTTGGCAATCCAAAAGAGACAGTGACCCCTTCTGGGGTTACACATTAAATTATGTCAAGGTCCGAAGCTGCACAGTGACTTTAATTTATGGTCCCATGGTGGGGTGTCGTATCAGCTGCTAGATAATATTCATCTCGGCACAAGTGCGCTTGAGAACACTCGTTTTTTCTGGCGCTATCATTACATTGGTTGATGCATTTTCAGCTATAGCAAAAAAAATCATAAAGAATTTCAAACATTCAAACACAATAACAAAAGGCAGAACGCCACTATTGAAAAATTGTGAACTTTTGTTCTTGAATTAGCGCTGCAACAGACTTGATTGTTGTAGTGGAAATCACTGAATGTGTTCAGGAAGTGAAAAGCTTCCCTGTGGTTTGATGAATCACATTCTGAAAGTCTTTGTTTGTAAGGATGTATTGTCCTCCATGCTGAAGAGGAGCAGGGTCAACGCTTGCAAAGGCCCCATTAATGCTAAAATGTGACTTTTTGTAAAAGATTAATTCGGACATAACATCTCAAAGTAAAAACCTCCCTTTCTGATTGTTTGGTACAGCCAACTTTTCAGATACGCTCTAAATTGTACTAAATTGAACTGTTAGGGCTCAGTAGACAATTCCTAATGAGTACAAGGGCGACACATCTCATGCATATTTGCCTGAGAGCACACAGATGTTACAGTGGAGTAGCACAGAAAGCAAGGCACTTGTCTTGTCTGATGAGAGGGCTCATTTGGAGCTGCCATTAGTAGATGTATGATTTATGGCTCTGCCTCTCCTGCAGAAACCACAGCTTTCACTTGAGCAACACCAGCTCTGAACAGAATCTCTCTCCACTTCTGACATGTAGCTCAAATGCAGCACAGTGAGCTTTACTGGTGTGGATCGATGCTAGAGAGACGGTGCCACATACCATGAGAAAATACTTTTTTTCAGAAAGATGGAATGACAAATGGCAATGAAGACAAAAAGGAGAATGTGCAAGCTTCATCAATAAGTGTCACAAAGTTCTCTGCAGGTGTTGGGATTTGTCAGTTTGGTTTTTGTTTGTCTCCTCCCTCTTCCTAGCTCTCCAGAGTGACTAATTATCAGGGTCGGCTGTGGCCAATTGCTCTCTATACAAAGCCTGGGACTCCACTTCATTCAGCACCAGTTCGTCTGCTTACCAGCGTTATTGTATGGTCACCTGAGACTTCTTTGAAACTTTCTTCCTACCTTGTCTCCTCAGTAATCCTGTTTGTTTTTTTTTTTGTCCTTCCATCCAGTTCCGGGTGATTTTTGGCCTTATCCGGATTCATTCTTCATTCCACCACCAGCTCATCAAGATCCTGGAGAACTCTGTCCCTCTGCACGGCCAGACAACTTTTTTTGTCATTAGATCCTTCAAACTTCCATTTCTCAGTTTCTGTGAGGTTCCTGCCATCCACCCTTATCCTTAGCATCAGGTATTTTTACTTTCTGTGAATGATGGTGGAAATTGGATATTATATAGAAAAAAATCTTTATCTTGGAAATTAATGGAAGAATTGCACATGGAGGGTTAATTTTTAGTGAAATGATATATTTTTTTATACAAAACATGCATTTTAATGCCTTTTTTAACTTGGAATTTTATTGAAATTCATTTCAATTCAATGTTGTTATTTGTTAAAATGACGAATGGTCTTCAGATTTTTCAATCATTAATTCAATAAAAACAATCAATGACGGAAAGTATTTGGTTAACATGATCCCTGCTTCACTGAGTGCATGTTGGTAGCACCCTGTGGATCTGCGCTCGATGATACAGCCTAGGCGGAGTAGTCGAAAGCAGAATTGAGCTTTCAACATTGAGTGCATCATCAGAGGACAACTAAATTTTACCATACCTCATTTACAAGACAGAGTGGAAAGATAAACAAAATGAAAACAATCCTATTCTACTGGTTCCGGCCGGCATGGCATGAGCAGTCTTTCCAGAGAGCTCCTCTCATCACTAACAATTTAATTTTCAAACACCTGAGGAGAGTCCCATACACTTAAGTTTGTGGCACCCAGGGGTGGTTATTCAGGCAGACCCCACTGTCATAACATGTGCCCCCCAGTAAATCTGTCCCTGTTGGTCCTATTATTTCTGTGTAACCATACAGACCATTAAGCATTACTGTTTTTTTTTTTGTTTTTTTTATCTCTCTCTTATACATATTACATTATTTTTATCAGCAGGCTAGAACAGGCTTTTGGTAAGGTCTTAAGGGTAAAAATGAATACACGCCATCTACAGATGAGATGCTGTCACTGTGCTCCTTGAGAGGGCACTTTTCACGGCAGGGGTGCTTTTTTCAGCACTACACCAGTCATTATGGTGGACTGATGCTGCGGCTGACTCACTGTAGTGTTTTGGTAGAGCTCAGGTTATAGGCGGAGAAAATAAAAACACAGGACAGCTTCAGGCTTTAGTCTGTCCCCCTTTTTGTTCGCAATAGCCATGGAGCAACTTGCCATCAGCATCCAGGAAAGCACTGAAATAGCTCCTATCATTATAGAGGGTCGAAAACAACACCTTTAGCTATATGCAGACGATTTACTTTTATTTATATCCGAACCAGAGGCCTCAGTTCCCCCTCTTTTAGATCTTCTGGAAACCTTCAGTGCTTTCTCTGGGTTCACAATAAACCGGAGTAAAGGTGAACTTATGCCATTTACTGCCAACATGGATCAATATTTTCTAGACACAGTCTAATTTAAAGTAGCCTACAACCAAATCAAGTACCTGGGAATCATCACAAGGAAACCCAAGGATTTGCTGCGAGTAAACTGGCACAAGAAGGTTGCTGAACTCCAGCAGAATCTTGCATTTTGGAAGACACCCCCCCTGTCTATGGTGGCAAAATTAATGCAATCAAAATGGTAACACTTCCATGCTTCCTCTATCTATTTCAATCATTCATTCATTCATTGATTTTCTGTACCGCTTAATCCAATTCAGGGTCACAGGTGGGCTGGAGCCTATCCCAGCAGTTATCAGGCGAAAGGCGGGGTACGCCCTGGACAGGTCACCAGTCCATCGCAGGGCCCAATCAATTACATCCTTTGTACCTTTGAATTTTTTTGAGGTGCTAGATTAATAATTATTCCTTTTTTCATGGAACTATAAATCCGTTAGAATAACCAAGAAACATCTAATCGAGCTAACATCTTAAGGGGGCTTTGGCCTTCCCAATTTATTAAGATATTATTTGGCCACCCATCTTCATAATATAGCCTGGTGGAGAGAAACATTGCCAGGAAACAATATTGAAACCCCAGAATGGATCTGCTGTTAAGGAACACCCCTGTGTGTACAGATTATCAGCCCATCTAAAATTGAAATGAATCTGCACAGTGGAATTATAGTCATTCTCAATAGTCTCAAGATGTGGAAACAGATTAAGTCATGTCTTAAAATTCCTGACACCTATTTGAACTGTCCAATATGTAACAATCATGCATTCATACCTGGTATACAAGATAGAGTTTTTGCTCAGTGAAACAGAAAGGTCTGGTGACCTTGCAGGATTTATATGTTGACAGCAGTTTTGGATCATTCACTCAGATTGACAGAAATATAATCTTCCACCCACCGACTTCTTCAGATATCTACAGGCCAGGAATTTTGCTAGGAAACATCTCCATAACTTTGAAATGCTTAATAACCATTTAGTTATTGAAAGTATAAACAAATACAATCCAATAGACCGTGGGGGGCAATCTCCTTCTATAATAATATACTGATAAAGACAGATGAAATATGCACAGATGAAATGAAAGAAGAATGGGAGAAGGGAATGTCTAACCAGATAACTGAGGAAACCTGGGAGGAATGTCTTGGAAATATCTGTGGGTGTTCCATAAATGTCAGACATGCGCTGATTCAATTTAAGGTCATTCATTGACTTTATCATCCAAAATCAAGATTGCACAAGATGTATCCATCAGTTTCTCCGGTCTGTGATATATCAAGGTACGTTGCTACACTCTTTGTGGTTGTGTCCAAAAATTCAGACATTCTGGAAGAAAATATTTGATTTCCTGTCCAGACCATATTCCGCTCCCCTGAAGCCAGATCCAGTAATAAGTGTCTTGTGGGCCACATTTAATAAAGCTGACATATTCCAATCACAAGCAGTTTCACTTAGTATGATATTGGCAAAGAAGGCCATTCTTAAAATGTGGAAGGAGGAGTTAGTACCTTCCTTTGAGATGTGGCACAGGGAGCTGAGCAGTGTATTACATCTGGAGGAGCTCAGATATCAGTTATACAAAAAGCCTAAGATATTTGCAAAAATTTGGAATCCAATTAAAACTGTTATTGATGGTCATATGGTCTGAAAACCTGTTGATTACTTATTTTTGATTTTTGTTTGATTGCTTGTTTATTTTGCCATGTAGCCATCATTTTACTTTATTATACCACTTGCAATCTGTTGGAAAGTCCAAAAACTGTGTGTGTGTGTGTGTGTGTGTGTGTGTGTGTGTGGGTGGGTGGGGGGGGGTATTGTTTAATAATATATACCCTGTAATGGTTGTTTGTGAAAACAATAAACACGTTTAGAAAAATAAACAAAAGGTGGATGGACATAAACATGGATTAAAGAAAGGAAATAAGAAAAAGATTAAAAATCAATACACACGAGCTGTCCGTTGGTGTCAGCGCTCTGACTAACTAGATGTATCAACATTGGAGTTTAACATTAAACGCTCCAACTCCAATCTAAAGTGTTAACTTATAAGGAAAGATAAAGTCCTGTTTAACTGTTAACTGCAACAATGTTTCCCAGTTAGGTTAAGGCACTATAACAGTTTGGTTAAGTTTAGGATAATAATCTTCTAGGTCATGTTTTAGAAAGAAATGTGGTCTAGCTTAACAAGTGCTGTTTCACAATGCTAGTTTGCAGATTTTTGTCGTATTTGATGTGCCTTAGAAGAGGAAAGTCAAACTTACATTGTTTTTCTTTAATGCAAAAAATGGTAAAAACTCATCTACCTAAAGGTTTGCTAACTTTTTTTAGAACTATCAAAGTGCCCAAAAGGTACTTTCAGAAAGGATCTAATGGTTTCTTGAGAAAAAACATCAGATTTTGTGATTATGTTGGAAAAACAAACACAAAACAAACAAATAAAAAAGAAACAGAAATTGTAGTTTAGTCATGTTAATATTTACAGATTTACTCATTGTAGCCTACATCAGAAAATCCATGTCCATATAATTCAACATTACTCCTGTGCTGTTGTGTTCCAGTTATTGTTCCTGTTAGCATTTTCCTAGAGTGTAGCCAACCCAGATAGCAGATACATTTGTGCCTAATCTGGGCTACTTTTGGCACTTTGGCTCAGTTACGGCACTGGTAAGGGTTGTGTGGACCACATGTGGTCCAGATATTAGTTGTCAGCTTGGATGTGGGTTACGGGAAGTGTCTTGAGGGCAACATGTGGACCAGATGTCAGTTCTTGGCTTAGACAAGGATTAGGGCAAGTGTTGTGGAGCTGGTCTGGACAGAAATTATAGCAGGTTCCTTGTGGGCCACATCTGGTAGTCACGTGGCTGAGTTTTGGCTGCCACACTCACATGGAGTCAACTCATCAGTCAAAGCCAAACCACACTGCAGAATTTATTTAGGCCAAACATTTTTTGTTTTTTGTTCTGGGAAGTTTCCTAGTTTTTTCACAAATTTCTTTACAGGGTTGCTAATCCGCCCTGCGATGGACTGGTGACCTGTCCATGGTGTACCCTGCCTCTGGCCTGATAACTGCTGGGAAAGGCTCCAGCTCACCTGCGACCCTGAACTGTATAAAGCAGTACAGAAAATGGATGGATGGATGGATGGTTGCTAATCCTGCCTATATTAAGGTTTGTAAAAAAAATTGGTGAGTTTTATCATACTTTACCTGCCTCCTAAAGCTGCTTTAAAGTTGACTTTTGGTCAGTCCAAGTTACAAAAACTGGATGTTGCTCTTAGGCATTTTATTCAACAGAGTCCCCAGGAAGCCCCGAGGCAAAGATATTTCTATCAAAGGGTTTCTGTAGAAGGCTCAGGTGACACATATGAGAACAAACCTCTGAGGATATAAAGCTGGCCACATTTTATTTCATGTTTTGTCCGTGATATTTCTACTAAATGTCAACCATTTCAATTTGTGTCTTAATCTTAGATATTTACATTATTAAAATGACACATTTACTGTCTTGTTTCATTTCTAACTCATTGCTTTCTGCTTCTCTTCTCTAAGTAGGAAGTACCCGCTGATGGTGGCAGAAGCAAGGCATTGCTCACTGACGGGGTGCTCTGCCATGCCTTGTCTGCCCATCTGTCAAGAATACAGACCCATCAATCAAGCACCTGAATGCATGGGAGTGTGAGGTCCGATGAACACCCATTAATCACTCTGAGACATAGACGGTGGGTGGCTGCGGTGTTTAAGTACTGTCATTCTGAGGTTTGCAAGAGAGACAGAAAGCTATGCAGATGATGCCGGTATTTTGTATAAACAGTTGCATTTTAGAATAAAGGCTGTAGTGCATAAACATAGTCTTCAAAAACTTGAAATTATCTGTTTTGATCTTTTCAGCAATAACATATTTCTAGGTGCAACAGGGCTGAAATCTAAAATTATACAGTTATATGACAGATCAAGAATTACACACCTGACATTTCTCAAAATCTGACATTATTGTTCATTTAACTGAGGATGTTAAATGGCATCAAAATGGGTTAAGAGAAAAAATAATTTTACTACATGGTTTTACTGAAATGTCATCTCTTAAATACAATAAATATGAATCCTGTTCGTCTTCTGAATCAGGAGGTCGTTGCTCTTTTTGCACAGGACATTTATTTTTGCCCACTTTACAGGTCAACAGCAGGTTAGCTGCAGCTCTGCGCCCACATAAACGCACCCAGATTTTGATTCAGCAAAAAATGAATGCTGTGGATTTACAGGGGAGGGAAATACCTAATTAAAAATGCCAGATTAAAAGTGAAGAGAGGGCAAAGAACGTGTCTCTTCAGTTCCATTAGTACCAGTATTATAAGTGCGAAAGAAGAAGTATCTTACTTGGAGATACAGAGTGACTAAAAAACATAAATCTGCCAGTATATCATATAAAACATACCATTGCTGTGCCGTTGTACTTCTGTAATACACAAGAGCCAGGAGTCTTTACATCATTTAAATCTAATTAAATGAATGCAGCTCTAAATTACAATGATTCAAATGGTGTATATTATTATTTTGACCATATGGTCAGCAGCAGGGAAGTCAGGATGCAAAGCTACAATACTTTTTCTATGCAATGATTTAACAATTGAAAACTTGTCAAGGATCAAGGCAGCAGGAGAAGTCAGGACCTAAATTCAAGACTGAGGTGAGAGGCTAGCTGTGAACTTAACAGAAGTTTATTGTGAAGAAACAAATGGTACTGCTCAAGCAGGAAAACAACTGGTGGCAAACATGAGTAGCAACAACACAGACTGACACGACAACTTAACAGAGCGTGATAAATGCAACTAAATGAACGATGGACAATCAGTAGCATAAACCATATGCTGGGAACAGGAAGTACGTCAAACAGAAAACACAAGGGGATAGACTACAAAATAAAACAGGAAACACAGAGGACCGAACGACAAGACCAGAGAAATCCATGAGAACTGAACCAAAACCCAGAGATGATGGAAAAATTTGTTCAGTGGGATTAATCATTTAGAAATGTTTCCATTAAAATAATGTTTTTAAATGGATTTATTCTTAACTCTTAAAACTACCTTATATTGCTGGTACCCCAAGCACTATAGCTTATGTTGTTAACTATTTCTAAGAAACAGAAGAGTGTGACTGTAGGATTAACTGTGATTGATAGCTTACCCTTTAGGTGATCTACAGAAGTTTTCCAAGTATTTATACCTCGTCCAGGAGGTTTACAATCCAGCTGCAAAATATGTTCTGAGGCTCTTTATGGTAAATCCACCATGAGTGATCCATTATAACATGATTATCACATTTTCAAATAATAGAAAATAGTAAAAAATGGCTTGGCGTTTTAAGGGTTAAACAGCTTTGATATAACTCTTCATATTTTGCTCATATAATAAATGTGGATGTAATGTTTGAATACGCAAATCAACCCCATTTAACCCATTGGCAACAGTTTACAGCATCTCTCACACTCCCTCATTGCTATTGACCAGGAAACTATTCTGAGCTGCATGTTAAACACTTTTTAAGACTAAAGACTCATCTGTCTGCCACATTTCTCTCTGTGTTTAACGAATAAGTGTATGATCTGTGAGTTTTCAAGAGTCATGGGTCAAAAATTTAGGATCAGGTTTCAGATGTCTGAGTTGATTGTTCCAGGAGAAGGATAGTAAGTGTCAGACCTCTCAGAAATAAACATATTCAGTTCCCAGGGTAGCACCCTGTTGGAGGAACTCGACGTAACAGCATGAAATCTACAGCAACATGTTAGCTAACATTACAGCATCATCATCAAAATACACCGTTGGGAATAAAGGTAAATATTAAAGCTAAAAAAAAAAAGAGGAGTGGCTCAAAACTCCTCAACAATGGTTAGACAGACTGATAACATCATACAGAGTTATTGCTCCTAATGGTCATTATTGAGGGGGATAATGGCATTGCTTTTTTAGAAACAGGTGATCTAACCAATAACTCTATAGTTAGTGCCGTTAACATATTTTATACCATGGTCAGGGAGAATTCTAGTGCCAACTGGTGTGCATTATTTCCGTATATACTCGTAGTTTGGCAAGTTAAATTACAGTTATATAACTCTGCTAAGGGCATCACCATAGCTACGCCTTAATCAACTGGTTCAGATCAGCTGGCTTTTGACAGGTGAATGAGAGAATCGCGTTGCAGCATGGAACGTTTGTTTAGCATGAAAAGTACATGGAGGCAAACATAAAATAGTTCCTATACTTAAGCGCATTTAGCAAGTTTTGTGTAAAAAAAAATAACATTAAATAAAATTCTTATCAAATGTTTACCATGTGGGACCATGGTATAAGCGGATTAATCAACTCGGACCCGTGCATCATATGGTTTTAATGCACGCGTTGTTGTGGTGTTCTAGACTCCGCGTCGTGCATTTAAACCCTATAATGCACGGGTCCTCCTTTTTTAACCCTTATCTTATTCAGCATACTAATGCTGTTTTCATCTGGTTTACGGGGAGAACACACACAGTCACACACACAAACGATCAAGAGACACACGCAGCAATGGCGAGTCCATAAAAAACAAAGTAAGAGTTTTTAAAGTGGATGCTCAGGCATTACTTTTCCTTCACTGAGATAAAAGAAAAGAACATTATGAGCAGAAACAACTAGTTTCTCCATGTTGGCTGAAAAAAAAGTCTAATCTCATTAAGCACATCTCCACTGACAAAGGAGACAGAGCCACGATATCCAAGCAGCCTGAATTAGTGTTGATGTTTTCTGTAAGTAATTTACAGAGTTACATTTCCATTTCACTCATTAGTCAAATATGATATTCAGTTTTATTAGAAATAATTGAACATCTAAATTAATTAAAAGTTGTTAAAGAGAGCATATTCAAACATAAAGAAAAGAAAAATAACAGAACAGTTACTTTCACAAGTAACTAGTTACTTTGATCACTGCACGGTGCGTCTCACACTGCTTCTGCACTTTTGCTTTGTTTTTGTTAGTAAATAACGACACGCATGATACGTTGTGTTATTGTTACTGGAGCGTTTATTTACTTAATTTTAAGACATAATGACAGTATATAAAAACAGACTCTTTTTTTACATGACTTTACAGCCTCGTCTGCAGAGTTTATGTGATTTCTGCACAACACTGTTGCAATAACTTATTCATGCTGGACTTGTTTGCATTAACCTCTTACCAATAAAGCATAAAAACACACCAGAAAAGCAATATTCCAGGAGTGTCTTTGTTTACATGTCACTGTTTTTATGCTCAAACTGAGGGTGCACATAATAAAAACACAATAAACAACTGTTGTCCTTGTGGCCTCCCCTCTGGTTCCACAGTGACACGGAATAATGTTCTCTCCACATCACGTCTCTTGCTTCCACTAGAATAAGTGGGGATAAGCTCAGACTTGCTGGAAAAGGGTTCCTTCTCAGTCTCCACTATCTAAGCCGAGGAGATAGACATGCAGCCAAAGGAGTAAACTGAGAGAGATGAATTTGGATTCTTTGTCTGTTTTTGTTACTTGTGCTTTTGTTTTTTTGTGGTATTTGCAGCCAAAGACTGGCAGACTAGATTGTCTGAGGCTGTTGAGTGTTGAAAAGGACATACTTGACTCACAAAGCTGATCCGCTTTGAGTTTTAATGCAATGCAGTAAAACAATTTGCAGCTTAGTAACAGAAGGAGTATTTTTAGGAAGCCATAAATTACACATTTGACTTGGGTTGTATTTGAAGATTTAGCATGATGCTAAAGTAGCATTACAAATAGAAATCTGTATTTTACTCCGTTTTAAGTTCTATAGCTTAAAATGCCTCGATCTTGAACTTTTGTTTGTTGGTTGATATTTTTGCCACCTGTCCACAAACCAATCACCAGCTGGTAGCATAAATTGTGTTTTTTTTATAATTCTAACTCACTTAAAAAGCTGCATGTTTTACTGACAGGAATGCCGAATCTGGTTTAGTATGAGGAATGAATACTATGAGAAGACATTACTGCCAGAAATATGTTTTATCAAAGATAGACACCACCTACCTGATGCAGCTTGTTGTACAATGCAGAAGAGTCATTGGCCAAAATAAGGAGATGAGTTTTTTTCAGTTTTTCTTTTTTTGTTTGTTTGTTTTTTACTCAAACTATTTGTGTACATGTTATATGGGAGCATGACTTAACTTGACGTAATATTGAATAGTTTCTGTACTGGAGGGCAATTGCTTAGTAACAGTAATGAGAAGCAGTGTGTTAATTACAGGAAATGTACACTGCTGCTCATCTCAGACCTCTGGATATGGTTGACAAGACAAGAAAAAGAAAAAGAAAAAGAAAAGTGAGAGAAAGGGACTGTAAAGAATGATTTTACAATATGAAAAAATAATTAAAAAAATAAAGGGCATTAAGCTGCAGGATGAAAAGTCCAAAGGCAATTAACTCAGGGAATGGGAGGGGGCAATTATATCTGTTTATCTGTGATGATTTTATGATGCATGGTTTACTCTGATGAACGTTGCTGACTCTGTGGCCTCTGTGAAGATGGAGCTGCTAACTATATGAACTACACACTGGCATAGGAAGTATAGGTAGGCCGTGATCCTGGCTGCAGCAAATGAAAGACATTTCCTGCTTGTCAGAAACTTCATCTTGTTTTCATATTCAGTACAATTCTGCTTTTCAAGCAGCAAGCACTTGCAGATATTAAATCGTTTTTTCCCCATCATATGGTAATATCCTGCTATCAGCAGCTCGGTCAAACTATTTACAATCAAGCTCTTTTTATAACAAAAAAAATGTGCAAAATCTTTGTTAAACTCTTCAAAGGAGCCATGGTGTGTTTTTACATGTTTTCTGTATTTTATGCAGTGTTCAAACAATGCTTTTTCAACCTTTAAAATGACCTAAATGATAGAAGAAAATTGGTAATTGTTTCAGCAACTTGGTCACTATCTCTATTCTTTAAGTTCTTGTATCACAAAAAATGACTTCTGAATATTGCAGGATGGAACTAGGTGGTTATTTAGCATGCTTTGTCAGGAGTAGATGAAATAAGAAGCTTGCACTGGCCACAGGAGGACACCAGTCACGGGTCAGCAGGGCCTAGCAGCCTTTTCCCAACAAAAACAAGCACTAGAAGGCACTAGAAGTTAGCCACCAGAACTGGTCTTGTATAGTAAGCAGGCGCTAACGGACATCAACCTGAGGCTGAGTGGTTGAGTGGTGAAAGCAGCCAGGAACTGGTCTGAACACCTCCAGCCTTAGCCTTTCACTTCACTTAAAAGAACAGAAAATTTCCATTTGTTGCTTCTAAAACTCAGAAACATTGTTTTCTTTGGTAAGATGTTTCTTAAGGGGGATAGCACTGCCTGTCTGCTTGAGACTGGAGCTGAGCATTACTGGTTGGGGGTTTTGAAGGAATTAGACATGTTCACTTTACAAACTTTACTTAAAAACTTGGGTTTTACATCTTTGAGCCATGTGGAAGATAAGAGAAGGGTTGTGTTTTGTGTTTGATCATTACCTTTTAGTCTTATTGTCAACTTATATCTTCCTGCATTTGAGAAATCCCACAAAAACATAACAGTTTTTCCTGTACAGGCCTTAGCTAGCAGAGAGGGGTTTTTTTTTAGGGTGAACTGATAAATATTCTTTCAGTACTAAAAAACACAGCTGAGATTGATGCCCAAATAAGTATACCTAATCTACAGTCTCCTTATAATCAAGGTTTTCTTGTGAATCTGAGTATGATATGCATTCTCTATCAGGAATTTGTGAGAAGGAGCACTGATTATAGCTGGATGAATGAAATAGACAATCAGTAATAAGCGACAGTTTGAGAGTAAATTGGTGGAAATTGCATTCATTGTTGAATTCTGCCTTGAAAAGTATTTTAATATTTGCTGCACGTTCAGATTTTTCTTCAGTCTAATGAAACTTCCTGACACCGACCCTATCTTTCCCTTACGAATATACAGCCATGTTCAGAAATTCGAACATAAGATTAGCAAAAGCTTGTGGTACCTATTCCAGTCACAGTAAATTAATAAAGACAAGAAAATGACATTTGAAACAGTGGGTCGTCTGATATTTTGCTCTGAAGATCTGGGTATCTACATCTATGGTGGCCAAGAAGTGCCACAGCATCCAAAAGCCACAACACAATAGCCACAACAGGAGTAAGCAGTTGTGTTCAAGCTTTTTGTTGTCTTGTGGCTAATTGTGTTGTTGAATTGAAGCTAACTGTATTGTTGCAGCTAACTGTGTTGTGTTGTGGCTTGTTGTGTTATGTCATGTTGCAGCTAACTGTTTTGTTGCAGCTAACTGTTGTGTTGTGTTGTGTTGCAGCTAACTGTGTCGTGTTGTGGTTAATTGTGTTGTGTTGCAGCTAACGGTGGTGTGGTGTGGCTAATTGCTATATGGTGTGGCTAACTCTGTCGCATTACAGCTAACTGGGTTGTGTTGCAGTAACTGGGTTGTGTTGTGGCTTTTGTATTGCTATGACACTGCTGGGCCATGATATATATCCCATAGAAGGTGTATTCTTTATATTTTCTATTAAAGAGCATTTTGTTCTTGGACTATTTAAAGTAGTTTATAGAAAAAACATGAACTTGCTATTGAGAGGAGATTCATATTTTGTCATTACTGACAGCTTCTTAAAGCAAGAAGCAACAAAGAGTCATCCTGTGTCCCATCATACAGCAACAAAAAAAAAAAAATTCTTCTTTCTAAACCACATGGTTTAAGGACCTGAGTGGTTAACCTTCAGCCATTCAGATAAAAAAAAAATCATCAAAAGACCTTCTCAGACTTCAAAGATTGTTTTGATCTCCCCAACAAGATTTTGGCCTGATGAAAGCAGAATAATAGACATAGTAAAGGGGCCTTGGGCTTCTCCACTCCTGATCAAATCACAACTTCTTTACCTGTGAGTCAAAAAAATGCTGCTGGCAAAAAAAACAATTCTAAACTAATGCTCCAATGTCTCAATGAAAACCTCTCTTGTTGAAGAGTGCGTAGTTGCATCAGCTATCCACCAAGGCTACATCAGTCCTTGTATGATTCTGCACCAGTCGAACTCACCAAAACTGGATCAATGAGTTGGTATAAGGATAAAGACCTATCTAGGAGCAAAAAAGAAATCTTAAAAACTTTAGGTTCCATTATATTTCACTCAGTGACTAAGCTCAGACTTTGCTTTCGAAATAGTTGCTAACATGGTAATTTCAAAAGAGCAGACAGGTTTCTGCTCAAATGCACTGACATTTCTAAAACACAGCATGTGATTTCTATTAATTGCAAACCTGTCAAGAACTTTTCTTAACTTTAACATTAAACTTGTAAAAGTTTGTGCTTATTTTCCATTAAAAGGAGCATTTGGAAAGATCCAAGACTCTAGTTGTAGCATAAAAATATCGACTGAAAAAAAATTCTGGATATTGCTCTGAACATCCACACACAGGACCATAAAGAGAGGAACATCAAGCCTAATTCCATGTAGTGATCCTAACTCGTCCTCTTTCTTCTTTAACTTGATAAACTAAGTGGTTTGTTAGAGAAAAGAACTGAGAAGTTGTCATTGTAAGTAGGGATGTTCGATAACACTTTTTTTCAGACCGAGTACGAGTACTCACGCTTGAGTACTCGCCGATACCAAGTACCAATACCTCTAGTACTTTTGCTGGTCGTTTTGTGTGTGCAGCGCCGCCATCTTTGCGGTGATAAACGGGTGTCTGACGACACTGGCAGCAGAAAGAATATCTGGACTGACGACGTTAGACAGCGGCCCACAGTTACTAATGAATGTATCTAATCTGCCAGTCAAGTTATTTTACTTTACAATAATCAGAACATAGAAAGGAGAAACACCCAAAAAGTCTGCTCAATTCCTCCCCATCTCAGTACTGTATTACGTTGCTGTACTAGCTAGATCGTTAGTTGTAGTCAATCACTGCAGATAAAATATTTATCAGATTTTTTTCAACAGTATTAAAGATTATCTAATCAATCACTTAGCTTATGATGAAATTCCGGTCTCTCATAGCAGCAGAGCGCCTCTGAACGTCACCTGCGACTGCCTGCAGCAATGGTGTGTCTATGTGTGTGTGTTTCTCTGGATTAATGCACCAGTGGTTACGCCAGTTTCATAACAATCTTCTGAAAACTACAATAAAATTATTTCTATGAACCGCAGGAGAATAAAGTTCCCGACGTGTCTGATTTAAGGCTCTAACATCAACGGGATGACCGGCAGACCATCAGAAGTGTAACAGCAGAACCTCTCCATGTCTCAGCCCAGCATGAAGTACAACTTGTAATAATAAAACCTAGCACGCTCATTTCACACTTTTACAATCATCTATGAGGCTAGAACTAAAGTCCACATGGTTTTTCTTCGTGCTGCAGGTTTACGCTTCGTAACACTTCACAATATCTCCCACATTAGTCATTTACTCTCGGCAACAAGACGGCCCCGCGTCTCGTAGCAACAACTAGCATAATAAACATGACTTGTTGCTCCGTGTTCAGCTTGACAGCAGCACCAAGGAAACCCAGGATTTACATAAGACTGACGACTTTTCACTGAAACTTAACGAGCTGTTGTTGGTGGAGAATAAAATCCTTTTCAATAATATTTCCAACCCTTTTCTAACATCCCCGTCTTCAGCTCGGAATCAGCGTGAACGAGTGGTCTCAGACAGGAGCAATGTTCGTGAATTAAAAGGTCTGTATTGTTTGCATTTAGTTTTTTTTCCACAACGCACCTGATGAGTCGCCGTGGTGTCACTCCGCAGAAGTGTAGCGCCATCTTCTGGCAAGGAGTACTACTTCACATAAGTTTTTTTTTTTTTGCATTGACCATTGGTGCCTGGTATCGGAAGCCTTTAATGAGTACCGATACTTTGAAATAAGGCCAGTATCAGCCCAATACCAATACCTGGTATCAGTACTCGCCCATCCCTAATTGTAAGTGTTGTTTTTTTTAAAGGTATAATGAGCAACCAGAGCAACAAGGTACTAATGGAGAAACAGTTTCATACATGAACTCTTGCTAAAACTTAAACTCTTGCATTTAGATTTTTTTGCCTCGAGTTGTTTTTGGTGGTGAAAATATCACTTTTTGCTGTAAATGGGTATGGTCACCTGGTACACTACTCAACCCTACTGTTTACTACACCTACTACCAGGAGATTCCACTAGGGGGTGCACTAGTGAACTTTGTGAACATGGAGACAAAAACAGGGATTAGTACCAGTAGTTAGCTGATGACGACTACACAGCAGATTGTCAACTGTGTCTTTAAGGTCTTTAAAAAATGTTTTACCTTCACTATGTTTACATTCAGAAACTCACGCAGCACTTTTTATTCTTCTTAATTCCCGTTCTCTCAAACAGAAGAAAATATGCCTCTTGTACACCACTTTCTCTTGCAAAAAACTCCACTCTGGTGTTTCGTTCAGTATTTCTGGGAGCAGGGAATGTGGGTAAGGTACAGCGTCTGTTTTCATCATCATAAATTTCACTCAGTGCAGATTTGCGGTTTATTGATGGTTTTTCAGTGGCTACACACACACAATACTAACAGCAGGATCAGTTTGTTGTTTTATTTTGCTCTTTTGTGGCAACTTCTGGTTAAAACCAAAGCAAATCCAAATATAGGCTAATGTAATAATTTAACTTAAACCTATCAGCTTATATATCCTTTTGTTGGCACACTGACAAAAATGTGTAATTATCCTGTTCCTGCTCTGACTGTATGCAACTTGGATGAGCAGGTACTATTTCCTCAAAAACAGTGCCAAAGATGCAAAGCCAAGGATGCCACAGATTACAGCTTCTCATTTCCACCAAGGAGCTACAGCTTGCAAAAGCTTGCAAAAAAACTCAACAGAACACTCACAACAGTTCATGAAAGTCTTTCCAACTGTATTTGCCACAATGCAACCATAAATGTCTCAGTGTTTAAGGCAAGCAGTTATCTTGACTTTGCCAGGTGACAGCTCTGCTGACTGCTGTACTTCTTACTGGTGTGTAAGCTTTGAGTTTGTTTTCTCCAGAAACTCTAGTTATCTCCCATAATAAGGACCAAGTTGCCGGTCACCTCCTGGAAATAGACATCGAGAATGAGGACAGATGACAAAGATGGATGAGATCCAGAGCTACTCTGCAATGGACTTGTAACAATGCTGCCAGATATAAGCTAGCTAACAGCAAACAACTACAGACTGAAATACTTCTTTATGAGTGCTGGGTTGTGAGTAGCATCATTCTGCTCAAATATCCAGCCATTTGTTTGTTAAAGGGCATGTGGGTGGCATAAGATAGGTGCTTTTCTGATGATAAGCTTCACCTGTATAGAGTTAATGCCCATCTATGCAAAAGTCAGATACAGAGCATTTAGACCATCTGGACGTGCATAATTTGGTCCGTTTTCAGGCCCCTTGAGGACTGACGTTGAACTTGGGGGTGAACTCTGACATTTGCCTTGCCCTCTAATGGATGTATTTACTAATAACCATACCAATGTATAGTGGTGCATGGAAGTATGAGAGCAGTTACGTTTGAAATGGACATACCTATTTCTGTATGTAAAGAGAGTATAATTTGGCCATAGGAGGAATCAGCGTGCATAGAAGCAAGAACAAATGAAAGCAGGCAGTAAAGAGTTATTGCAACCATGTTGATTATTTCATCACTATGCACATCCATCAGGTAGCAACCCTTCTTTTTGCTACCTGAGAATAATCCCCCTCCTGTTGGTCATAAGATAGATTATAGGTTTAAGACACATTTGTACTGAATTCACCTTTCAGTACTGGAGGATTCATCCATCTTTTTAATCCCAGTCAATGTTTAAAAGATGGTGGTGGTGCAGAATGTTAACTTTTATGTCTACAAAGATTCTCCTCGCCTGGTATATAAAGTGGTCTGAACATTATTCATTAATACAAATACAAAGATGAGTTACAGAATAGAAATGAATAGATGTTCCCATTTAACATTTTCCAGCAGGATATACAGAATTTCAGTACTACTGCCATCTCAGCACCATCTGTGCTTTAATCACTGAGCTCACACTCAAAAGGGGAGAAAAGAAAGAGAAAAGAAATTCCTATCCTTAATATAAAAAATGCTGGGAGACATACTGCTGGCCTCTCCCCTCCCAAGTTACCCACCCTCAATGATGCAGCAATTTCACAGCAAAATACAATAATAGCCACTGATCCTGGCCATCCACTTCACTGTCACTTCACAAAACTCCCCCTCTGGCTACAAATGCTTAAGGTTCAGACACATAAAAGCCTATTTCTGCTGAAGATTTGTTCTGCATAAGCCATAGAAATTCTTAAGTGTCTTTACACTTGGAACTCTAATGTACAGTTTTCACTTTCCACCAGCACTACAGTGGGTAGATCTATAGACTTTAATGTACTTCAAGGCATTCTCTCTTGAATTGGAGTACACAAAGGCATAAAATGATTTAAACAGAACTCCGCTGAAAAATGCAGTAATGACACACTATAAGGGCTGTAGTTTAGTGCATGCAAACAATATAATAACACTAATCCATTTCATAATTCTTTTTTGTGTGTGTGTAACTGAAAGCATCTACTATCATCACGATGAGGCTTTAAATGGCATGTTTTGCTCATGAATCATTGTTTGGTCTCTTTGATGTGGAAAACTGCAAACTTAAATTTATGTTTCTTAACTAATAACCCAAAGGTTTCAATTTATTAGGAGAGAACATCGTAAGATATTTAGAAGCAGATAGTTTTTCCTTAACTTGTAAAATTAAGAAATTATAGCTCCATCAGGACAGTTAATCCACCAAAGGAATAGTGTGACATTTAGAATAAGTTTTTTTGTTGCTGTTGTTGCTTTCTTGCTGATACTTTGATGAAACAGCTGATATTGGTAGAAGAATCTCATGCCAGGAGCTTAGCATGAAAACTGAAAACCGGGGAGACTGTTTGTGAAAACATACAAATGAGCTTTCTGATGTTTGAAATGCCCTTTCTATCTCTGAGATATGAATGAACCGTAGTGAGCTCCTTCTAGGCTCCCTGGGGGCCAAAAGCATTTATCTCAGTCAACCCCCTCCCCCCCACCCCCATCCTCCGCATCCATACAGTAGTTTGATGTTTGTGGATGATAGAAGAAAAGTAGTACTTCTAAGCTGGATGTAGTGATACAGAGAACATAGGCAAGGATCAGAGAAGTTTCATATATACAGTTTTCACCCCTGTTACAGACACAAAATTGGACAAGATTCAAGCATGTTTGATGGTATTATGGCAGGGAAGCTATTGATCTATTATCCAGTATAAACATATTGTTGAAACTTTGGGGGGGGAAATGTAAAAAACTGCATTTTAGCCCCATTTTGTGATTTTGTCATCACTTCTGTCTGGTTGATTGTAGCTTCTCATGTTAGCCTTCTCCCTTATTTCCTGGAGCTCAGAGTGGCTTGAGTTGCCAAAATCAGTAATGAACCTCAGGAGGGGAACATAGGTGGCTTCTTAGACATACTAATACTACTGTATGCTAGTAATAAAATTTTATATTCAGATAGAGATGCTTACATGTAGGTCACAAGAAAATTTAAAGTGTGCCATTTTCATTTCTAGGTTTCAATGTACTAGAACATAATCAAAACAATCTGTAGGTAAGTAAGTTCAAAAAATGAAGAAAATACAACCTTAGATGAAATCAACATATCAGCTCATTAGTTATCAAAATCCAAGTCAAAATGCAGAAACAATGTGCGGAAAAACTAAGGACACCTCATTATTGGATAGACTGTCACATTGTTGTTGAGAAACTCTTCTTTACAACATTGCTTCAGTTCATTGAGGTTTGCAGTCATTTCTCTATGTACAGCTCAGTTAATTGAAATGCCACCGCATTTCAATCAGGTTAAAGTCTGGACTTTGACGAGACCTTTGCAACACCTTGACTGTTTCTTTTTTCAGTCATGATGTATTAGATGTGCTGCTGTGTGTGGGACTATTGTCCTGTTGCACTGATACATTTCAGCCAAGCTTTAGCTGTCCGACATTTGAATATTTTGGTATACAGAACAGCTCATGATCCACTCAATGACTACAAGGTAGCCGTAAAACAATCCCAAGTCCTCCTCACCCCTCCACCACTGCGCTTTACAGTTGGTTTGAGCTGTTTGTGCTGATATGTTTGCTTTTTACCAAACATGTTGCTATGCATTATAACCAAACATCTCCACCAAGGACATAAACTATAGAAATCCCTTTGATTTGCAGCATCTATCTGCTCTTTATCCTCTAAATTCCGTTGGAAACAGAGTGCAAGGATGACTGACAAAAAGAAACCCATCTCAACCTCAAAATGTCATTTTTAACCACAACGTAGAGTTTTATAACAATAAAGCAATATAATGTTGTTCAGAGCTAAAAAGAAGCAAAAAAAAAAACAACAAGGCACGTTATCCCTTTTAATCTTGTGGCTGAATGTTCTACAAAAGTAAAATGAACAAAAAACACATTAAAGTCTCTTTTTTGTCATTTTTCTCTCTTTCAACCAAACTTGATCTTATGGGACATTATTTCCAGCATAAAAAAACAGACCTATAATTAATTAAAATGTGTTTTACTATTTTACTGTTTTTGACAATCTGTCAAAACTGCAAAGAATGGCTTCTTGTCTTACTTTGTAGAGGGTGGTGCATTGTTTTTCTTTAAAATTACAAGTATAAAAAACACATTAACAGTAAATATTCTTCCAGGGTGACGATTTATAGAAATTTACACATTCATGTTGGTAATTTATTTCTGTTTAAAGACAAAGACGTCTAACAATTAGAAGACAGAGTATCACAAAGACCTCTAAAGCAAATACATGTTCATTCCAACCACCTAGAAGAGCATGTTTGCAGCTCAGGATGTCTTTGTGAGGAGGACAACAACGCAGTAAGAACAAGTTACTTCAACAAATGGAGATGCAAGAAAATAAAAACCTTTGTTGCTGTCCTGAGGTTGAACTCTCAAGGTCTGTACCAAATCAGTTTATTCTAATTTCACACTGTCATTCTAAGTTGGAAGACGGAGCCATCAAACACAGCAGAGCTAATATGTTGTTTCCTCTCTAATGGCTGACTGCTCGGCTCAGATCAGAGCGCCTTTTGAAGTTGCGCTTCCCTGCAGTTGATAAGTGTGACTAACAACCAACGGCGGGCCGCCACTGAGGAACAGCAATATTGTTAAAAGTAATAGAGGTGTTATCTCACTAATGCACTTCATACTTTACAACTGTTAGTGAGAGTAACAGGGGGTAGAGGGTGCTGCAGACAACAGCTGACGGCTTTTAGCTTTACTCACAACCACAACTCAAGGAGTTTGTGGCGTTTTATGAGGCCGCAGCTCATCTCGCAGTAGCTGTTTATTGAGTAGAAATTAATTGCATGACAGCAGCTCT
>JAOXYM010000026.1:7423632-7453727 GCA_028567055.1 Leptatherina wallacei | reverse complement strand
TGAACATTAAAAACAGGCTAAGTTGGTTAAGATAAGAATCATTGCATTTGTTTCAGTTTCCAAACAACATTATAAAAAAAATTTAAGGATGCTGTTGAAACAGTCCCTGAGTTTGTCTGGGTTCAACTTAACCATTGTGTTTAGTCATTAAGAAATATATTATCACTACGGGAACGTAGAGCTGTCAGCCATATAAAAAAGAATTTGGGACCATATCACGATATAACGTGATAGTTTGTAAAAAAAAAATAAAAATAAAAAAAAAAGGTGAAACTTATCACATAACACATTACATTAAATGTGCAATAGCCTACGAATAAACTTGCCTTTGCTAGAATTGTGTAGCTCGTGCTTGGTAGCTTTCCCGCTGCTACTCTCTAGCTTCAACGCGCACATCTCCTACTTCATTTTTTGCAAAAGTAAATTTTTCACAAAGCGTTATTACACTGTGCCTTACCTTCACTATTTAATCCACTTCTTAAATTTCGTTGATTTAAAATAGTTTATGTATCAAAATAACTAAAATGCACCGAGCAAAGCTAGCTGCGCTTGAAAGGCCGTGAGGCTAATTAGGTTACAGTTCCAACAGGTGTGCCTAGTTACTGTTGCTAGGTAGTAATTACAGCCACTCTTGGGAGCAGTGTTTGGTGCTTTTATTTTTAAGTGTTTATTTTCCAACCTGTTGCATATAATTATAACACTTTTAAAATCTCCTTTGCTTATATTTCTATCCCTACAAGCTTTTCTAACATCCTGGGTTCTTTTGTGTGCTAGTGTCTGGGTGTAAATATGGCCTCATTATAGTAATTTAGATTTTTTCTTTTTTTTTACAAATCCACTTCACAGTGTAGGAGCTATTACCAGAAATACATAATAAATATCAGTTGTGACAAACATACACAGGTGTGTATGCTAATCAGGGACTGGGTGCACAACAAAATCACACTCATGTGGAGCCAAAAATAACACAACACTCCAAGGCAACAAGCAACACAATCAGTCTTGCTGCAGCAGGTCTACTTGTATAAGACTACTTCAAACACACATATAAATGATGGTAATGACTCAATAACATATTGAAAACATCTTTAATTGTGCCATTATAAAATTGAAACTGGGTAGAAAAAATATTTTTCAAACATATATTAGCAAGAGTAGAATTTCCCAGTACAGGCCTGAAATACAGTGTTATGTTTTTAAAGTGATATTTCAAGTTGCTACAAAAACTGTACCTCTTTTTTTTCCCTTGCTATTCACTGTGGGAATATTTACCTTTACTCCAACTGCAAACTTTTGCAACATTCACAGAAACATTTATGTTTAAGACAAAATTATAGATGTATAAGATAAAATAGGCACACATGACAAAGTCAGGAAATATCACTTTAAAAGCAGATGCTCAGTGTAAACAGCAGAATACGTATATTTCTGTAGCCCTGTAGACAAATCAAATGCCGTATTTTTAACTCACAATCCTGTAAAACGATGCTGGCTGGAGACTAAAATTAAACCAGTTGCACTTTTCTTGTCGTGACCATTTTACACCGTTTCAGTTAAACATTCAGGACAAAAACCGATGATTGACAGCCATAATGTACTTTACACTTTTCTCTGTACAGTAGTGTAGTGCTCATTTGTTTAATCTTAAGACAATTTTAAAAATGCTAAGTGTTTCTTACTTTAAAAAGCACTCATCTGTTGTAAGCCACATCAGACCACTACCTTTCTATCCATATTTGTCCATGATAACAGGTTACACTCTGAATCTCAAGGTGCAAAAGGAAAAAAAAAAGGATAGAAATATGATAATTTTTTATGACAATGTGTATACAAATAAAAAACTGTTTTCAGTAACAGACACATATATAGTATTTACATTCTTTGTCAATTAAGTATTTCAGTCGGACACATCTCGTCCAAACTTTCTAATACTGATATTATGAATAAAAAAATAAGAGTTCTGCACTAAAAGTGCTTTTGTTGAGTGATGATGAACCTGTCAGAGAGTTCAAGCAGTTCACATTTAATCATGTCAGTCTGTGAAATCAAACCGCGACTTCCAACCAGGACTTCATGTCGCTTCTTTGCTGCGTGTCCTCTGCACTTCAGCGCCGGCTCCCGCAAACATCCATTTAGTTTTGGTTGTCTACACGCCACTCGCTTGAGACAGAAAGCAAAGGAGAGAGAGCCGTGATTGGTCAAGAGCCAACCTCGTTCAGTAAAATAGGGTTTAAACAATGACATCGTGGGTGTCGCCGTTCGGCCGAGGCCTGTTCGCGAGCGGTGGGAGAGGCTTCTTGTAAATCTCTGTAGAGGGGATAGGGAGGGGAAAAGAGGAGAAAAAAGGTTTGGCTACGTTAATGAACTACATCCAACGAGTCCTGTAAAGAAAAAAAAGAAAAAAACAGCCACTGTCCATTAATGCTCTGTTTTAGATTCAAGATGGTGACAGCAAATTAGAGAAGCCGCAGATGATGCTGCACTGATGTTGTTAAGATGTGCAGACTGGAGGAAAAATGAGCGTGAATACACAAACAGGCCTTTGAGTTGATTAAGATGTCTGCAACCAGGAGGGATCCACACACATTCAAGCACATGCCTGGTGAGATGCACGAAGGGGGAAAAAAACAAAAAAACAGATGAGAGTCTCTGGTACTAATTAATAGTCAGCACACATCTTAAGGCAGACAGAGTTCAGTGTTTCCCCTGCAACTCCACGCAGAGAGATGCACCAGTATCGCTGGGAAACACACTCCAGCAAACCTTCTGCCAGGAGAAACAAATGTAGTGCTGCTACTCAACTAAAGCGGCTGTAATATTCATGACAAATATACAAAAGATGCATTAAAATTCCATCCGGTGTGTTGAAGCATGAAGGAAACACCGACACCGTGCATTAACAGTTACAGAATGAGCTCATCCATACGCAGGCTGAGTTAGTGAGACACCGAGGGACTGATGCTGATGCATGATAGTAACTGGTGGTCAACAGTGAGTACGACTGGATTCTGCAGGCAGCTTTACCAGAATGTTTCGAGTCCCCAAGTGGCTCTAGTTTAGGCAGTCTAGAGACTTTAGGCGTGGCCCATCCCACTAGAAAAAACACAATAAAGAACTGGTGAGGATAAATGCAGGATATGCAGAACATTGGTGCTCAGGCTCTGTCTTCAAACCCGCTGATGAGGATATGACTCTGTTAGTTATTCCGGTTAGCAAAAAAAAAAAAAACACACAATATATGGCTAAACAGCAACTACTTACAAGATACAGTACTGTGCTAAAGTCTTAAGTCAGCCATAATTTTATCAAAGATTGCCATATTCAAGTACAGTAAGTGCAGTAACTTTCTCTGTGATGACTTCTTAGATAATGTTGAGGTCCTGGCTCTGGGGAGGATTCATCACTCTGAGACATGATTTCAGTCCAGTTCTTGTGCCATCTGGCATACCTCTGCCTTTTCTCCCAGTTTCCCTTAAAAAGATGGCTTATTGAAAGCCACCTTTCCATGAAGGCCATTTCTGTTGAGGCTTCAGTGAACAGTAGATGGATTAACTGAAGGTCCACATGGATCTTTGAGGTCCTGTGTCAGGTCTAGCTGGACCCCCCCCTATTTCTTAAGGCCATTACTTTCAAATAGTTTTCAGATAGATTTTTTGTTTTTTAGTTCCATAAATTTCTTCTCTTGTCCTCCGCTCTTCCAGTTTCCTCATATTTTTAAGGACACATTTCACACCATGCTGAGAAACGCTACATTTTTAAGCTAATGGCTCTTGGTGCAAAAATACTTTTCTATGCCGGTCAAATCAAAGAGTTTTTGTGGTAAGCTGTTAGAAATATGACTGAAAAAAACCCATTAAAAACCCATTTCTCTGAAAGAAATGGTCAGGTAACAAGGACTGAACTGGAGCCGCAAAAAAAAGCTCATTTAATTCTGGCACCCCTCCATCTCAGAGAAGCGGATACTTGTTCATGGCAGAGACAGGGTTCAATGTTACCTCTCAAGCTCTGCTGGTACAGTACAAGTTGTTTTTTTTTCCATTGGTATTGTTTACACATGTCTCCGTTTAAAGTACTTCTCCCTGCGATACTTTAAAACTCAAAGCAAACAGCATCACTTGTGTGTATATTTTGTTGCCTGGAGCTACTTTTATTGACAGTGAGGCTGGGATAGATCTTGTAACTGGGAGAGAAACATAATGCATTTGCCATACTGGCTCCAGAAAAAATCAGCTCCTATGGTTTACAAGCTGAAAATAAATTCGGATCATTTAAGAATCTCAAAGCCAGCAGAGATTTCTGTGTGATTAAAAACGAATCTAAGTTTATTCATTCAAAACGAAACTGAAGAGATTGTTGTTTATAGAAAAGAAAACAAATCCAATTTTTTTTTTTTTAAACACATAATCGGGTGTAATCGGATTGAGTAAGAACAGGAGACTGAGGAAGGCTGTTAACTTATAGCTACTCTGAATTCCCTCACAAAACATTTCTTTGTGTGTGTGCCAGTAATTCTAGTCTCGTCAGGGAGGTTCCTCCTTTGAGAGAAACCCACTGGCTTAATTAACCGAGATAAACGGCCCAATAATAGAAGATTGCAAATAAATAGAAAAGCATTGTGGGAGGGGGGGGACACTGAAACTGCTTAACTAAGCTTGTTAGAAATATGTGAGAACACATCTGCATCATAAAACAAAGCTTTCCTAAGTCTGTCCTCCAACTTTCTTTGAGAAAGAAAATTGAATCTTTCTTCAATTCCATGCTGAACCGTGCAATAATCTGGTTTAAAATTTCATGTCGGCACCTAAACTTAATGTGGAGGCTGACTACGGCTTACGGCCGAGCTGACTTTTAAATGAAAAGCAGAAGAGAAACATAAACGTACACTTAGAGAGGCTAGAGAATAGGGCTGCGTCTCAAACATACTTTTAGTTATTGATTTCTAGAGACACTAAAATGCAGCCATCACATGACCTGACAAAGCCAAGTTAAATGAGGCCTCATTTAGGAGCTGGTCATGATGAACACACTGACCTGGGGGGGGAGGAGGAGGGGTGGGGCTCTCTGCTGGCCCATCTTCTGTCCTCAGTGGGTCTACCCTGTGTTTCCTCTTCAGGTGGAGCTTACTTGTCTTCTTTTTGCTTTGCTCACCTGTTGTGGGTAAAAACACGAGAACAACTCAGACATGTGACCTGAAGAAGGATCCGGAAAAAACTGTTGATGAAAAAAGTTTCCTTTCCTCTCATTTTAATGTAATTGTCTCATTGATGTTATGAGTTTATTTCTATAAAAAGACTCACCTGAACTAGCATTTTCTGGTGTTTGTCTCGTGTCATCTGGCTCTTCGCCATCATCTTCGTATTCCTCTTCTTCCGTCTCCACCCCTCCCTTCAGGGTGTTAGTCCTGCCCTCCTGCAGCTCTCCTTGCCTCTTCTTCTCCTTTTCTTTGTCTTCATTCTGAAAACAACATGAAAAAACCTGTTTACTCTTCAGCTCCAGCCCCAACTCGAAGCTCTCAGTATCAAACAGTACTACAGCACCACACGCTGTGTACACATGATTATGCACCTTAGAAATCACAGTTCCTATGGGCTGGAAGGGGCTCTGGATGTTCTCGTCGTTGGCCTCCTCTCCTGGGATCGGTCTGCCTTCTCGTTCTGCTTCCTCGCGCTCTTCCCGTTCTCTGTGGACAGGAAAAAGTGGGGATCTTCCTGTTTATGCTTACTTTACTCAGGTATAGATCAGAGTCGCTTGCATTTTAACATTCTCTGGGATCTTCTTCTCTCCTGGATTGATCCTCACCTCTCCTCTCGTATCCGCCGTACTCTCTCTGTCCTCTCTTTCTTGTCCTGCTCCTCTAAAGCGCGCTGCTCTGCTGTGTCCTTCTGTACGCGCTCGGTAATAGCCTCATAGTCTTTGGCGATGTTGTTCAGTAGCCAGCTCAAGCCCTTCTTGATGGACTTGTCGACCTTTTTTCCATAGCCTAAAACGGCAGAGCACGGCTCCTGGAGGAGGAATATATTCAGAGAAGATTGTTACATGTAAGCAAACTTTTAGTTAACCTTAAGTGTCTATTGTCAAAGAATAGGAAGAAACTTTTCTCAATTAAAACAAGTCCAGCTTTTTGTGTATTCATAGCCAAAATATGCCCCTTAATGAGAGTCAACTGTGGCTTCCCAACAGGTGCAGAAACACTTACAATCTGACAGAGACACTTGTTCTCATTAACAAGCTTCTCTAACGACAAGTTTTCGATGATGTCTGCTTCGGCCAGAGCTCCCTCCTGGTCTTGTTTGTTGGCAAGCCTGAAAGCAGAAAAAGACCAAACTAAATCAGATTTTTTTGCAGCCAGCCAGGGAAGACAGATTAGAAGTCATTCCAAAGACAGTTATCAGGATGATGCGTATGGTTACAGCGCCTAGAAATCTTAGAGAAATGTGCCTGTGCTGATTGCTGATTAGAACACTTTGCATACCAAAAAATACTCTAAATTCTCCACTCCCCAGCCTGTGCTTTGTGTCCTGATTACAGATTAAACAGACGCCTCTAGGAATCAACAAGCAGTACAAGCGCCCAACACTGAACTAAGTACTTTTCAGCAGAGCATCTCAATTTTCCCAAAAAACTATCCATAGTCATTCTGTGTTTGAAGTCTGTACACTCACACTAGCACGGGTTTCCCAGCGATGCGAGGGTGCTGGAGGACCTCAGCCATGGTCTCTCGCGTCTCCTGGATCCGCTGGACGTCGCTCGAGTCTACCACAAACACCACACCGTGCGACTCAGAGTAATAGTTTTTCCAAATGCCCCGGATTCTCTTCCCGCCACCGAGGTCGAAGATGGTCACCTCAAACTTGCCCTGCTTCAAGTCAACTTTGGAAAAGCCGACGGTGGGAGCAACATCCTGGGGATTGTCTGAAAGAAAGAAAGAGAAACTTCTGTAGCACAGCTCTCATTTCAAACTATATTAATCATGATTATATATTAAATCAGTCTTTTTTTTTTACTACTTAAAAGAAAAACAAAACAGAAGAGCAACACGGGCAATAAACAGAATAAAGACGACACACTGACGATGCATTATTAACATTCATAACAAAGGATCCTTACCTCCCTGGATTCCTCGCACTGTTGCAGTCTTTCCTGCATTATCAAGGCCCACCATCAGCAGGGTCACTTTTCTGTAAGACAAAATGGGGATAAATAAATACGACATCGCTGCAACCATCTGACAGAGCCAACCAAGTGGCATTAGCTCTCATGACGCAATTTAGGGCACAGATAAGCCAGTTAATAATCTCAATGACCAACTCAATCAGACATGCAGCGTGGGCTAAGTGCGTCAGCAACAATGACATGATTAAGTATTACAAATAAAACACAATGACAAAGCCTTTTAGTTCCACTTTATTTGCCTGTTCTATTAATAACTTCTGGTTGAGTAAAAAAGAAGAAGAAGCCAACAGACTTTTCCATCTTCTGCTCTCTAATAAATGTGCCACGGTACTTATATTTCAAATTAAATACATAAAACAATAATTTTCCTGTTTTTAAATCTTCTTTTGAGTGTCATAAGACAGCTTGACATCATTATGTTATCTACTATGAACATCTAAAGCATTTTTATACTGACCATGGGTAAAGAAACAGATGCAGACATGCTCACACCAAGTCAGCAAGTTGGTAGGATGACCAACATGCATCAGCAAGTCACTCAATAGTCCAATATCTTATCCTATTATTGCCTGATGGTAATTTAAACACCTTTTAAAGAAACCTTTCTGAATGCAAAGTAAAATGTGCCCCACAAATTTACTTTTAAAAAAAGGGTTTATTGTAAATGACTGCATTCAGCCCAATGCATCTGTCAAACATATGAAAAAGGATCATAATTTCAAATGTAAAAAAACAAGCGGCTATTACAATCTACAACCAAGTTTAGACCTTTCAAACACAAATAAGAAGCAGGACATGTTGCAATCTGAACCCCCTTTTTCTGGCGGTGCTTTTCTTCTCATTGTAACAGAAACCTTGTTGGTCTTCAGTCCATAAAACAAACCGTAGTCAAAAACAAAAGGCAGCATCTAGTGAGTGAACAAACAGAAGGAGGACTGTCCATAGAAGCCAACGTGTAAACACTCAGTCTTCGTCTCCTAGCTGCATACTTAACTTTGACACTTGCGTCTAAAAGACATCAACCTTACAATCCATCCAACTGTCCTCTGGAGCCAAGTGGCCTTCATCAGGGCAGCTTCACAAGGTACACCTCCAAAAGACAAGCCTCCACCCGCTAACCCATAGCGCTCCGTGGTTGCGGCTGCAAACCACCAACACCACAGGTCAAATGGAAGGGACCTACTGAACTGACCTGGCTGCAGGATTAGTTGAGGATTTCTGACTAAGTCCAAAGGATCAGATGCCTCACACAGTTACCACGTGAGATAAGCTCTGTTGATCATTTTGTGCTGGTCTTGCTGGTTTACACACTCAAGTCTCGTGTTTGGTATCCAGTCACAAAACACTTCTCAAATATAGACCGCCAAAAAGAAACATTACTATTTAAAACATAACAGTTTTAGTGGGCTTTCATTGGCAAATTATCTTGGAGCCAGCTTTTTGGTTATCTTAAATTGGCTTTCACTCTGCCTAGTTTGTCTCGAATCAGACAAATTCATTCATGCAGAAATTACCATCTTTGTAAGGGTAAAATGCTGTTTTCCTTGTTTGATCAACAGCCAAAAACACAGATCCTTTGGTCAAGATGCCAAAACAAAAACAATTAATAAACATCATAATGATTAAATGATTGTCAATTAATAAAATCACCATGTCAGCTCTAACAATATCTGTAAATAACAAATAAATGGCCAAAAATAAACCAGCAGACTGTAATATTTCAACAAATACATCATTTCTAATGAAGCAAGACGAGGGGGGTCACTGACAGTGATGATGTCTAGGACTTTGAAATGATTTTTCATGAACTAGTCAGACCTATCAGGTTCTGCAGACTCAGTTTAATCTGGCAATCTACTGGCAGTGATTTGAGCTACACTCCTTAATATTGATTATTTTTGACGTTTTGGGAACCGTTTCATGACTTCACTCACCTTGCAGGCTCTCGCCAGCGTTTCAACCAGTTGCAGCAATTCGCCATCAGACTGAACATCGCACTCCAGATGACTGCGAACAAGTGGTCATCTACCCAGAAGTGTCTCCACTACCCAGCCTTCTTAAACCAGCTGAACGATTCCTAATAAAATTTGCTACATGACGAGCTAACGGATAACATTATAAATGCTAGTAGCTTTTACAACGCTCGACTAAACTAATGTCAATTTTTTAAGAGACAGTTACTATATAGTATCGATTAACATTGACTTGGTTAACAAATATTCCACAAACGACCAAATCCCGTTACTTAAGGTTAGCTAAAGCTAATGTGGCTAGCAATAACGGTATCTTGTCCACTCGTTTGTGTCAATGACGGCGCACGAGCGACTCTATAAACGTACGAATAAGAGTTGTACTCGCCATTAACAGGTGTTTATATACTACACGATAAACCCACATTTAGCATTTTACTCACGACACACTGTTCACTTAGCATTAGCTGACTTGTAGCCGCCTGCTTTGTTTACGCCGTCTTTTCTGCTGCTAGGCTGCGGACGTGCTTGCGTCATCTCCCGTAGTCAACACATCGGCGTCATTCCAAGTGAGGTGATGGGAGCTCGAGGAAAGAGCGACTCTTCGAGGGAAAACAAAGAACCTACAGATGTAATCACCTTTGTCACTAACACGTAAATTACATGATGTAATACACATAGATTAGGTATCCATGCTCATGCCAATAACAGAAATTTAAGTGTATTTGTTGTGTTTTTATTACTTGGAGGGCCTGATTAGAATATTTATGAATTATGATAATTAATTAATCAGGTATCAATGTTGGCTAGACTTTGGCCGAAAGTTGTGAGGGCTTTATTCAGGTCATGTCCTCTGTTTTATGGGCCAGATGTTGCCTAGAGTTTCCACATGGGTTTACACAAGTGATGATAGGGCAAAACTTACCCCAACAGCAGAGAGAAAATGTAGATCTGGGCCATGTTTAGTGGAGGTTTGTATAAATAGCTTATGAATACGTTATGATTTTTTTTTTTTTTTAAAGAAATGGAGTTCAAGTGAGAATTTTAAAGCAGACAAATAGCCAGCGAAGGAAAAGAAAGAAAAATAGCAAATCAGAACATAAACTAGTTCTGTTCATTGGCACCTTAAAAACCGCCACTGAAACTGAGAAGATCAAATGAAAGTTTATGAGAAATTCTGTCTGTAACTGTCATGAAATAGAAAAGACAATGCGCATGTCCAACTTTTTCTTATGATACTTTTTATACAAGATTTCTTTATTTGATTTTGATACTATCCTGTCGACTAAAATGAGCCAAGTCTAGCTAATATAAAAAGACACTAAAAGACAGACTGAGACATAGCCGGCCAGAAAGAAATGGCAAATCATTCCTTATTGCATCACCAGACTTCCTTCATTCAGCAAAAGTGGAACTTTATTGGATCTCTCTGGCTTCCTTGGCCTGAGTTTTGATAAGATACAGTCCCGAGTCATCTCAACAACAAACCTTCACAGGTTAGTCACAGGGGAACAGTCACATCAAGCAAGCGTCTTTAAAAGAGTCGGTGAGAATAACATTATCTCCTCCTGAGACGACTTAAGCTTCATCTTTATGAGGTCTGCCTGCTGCACCCATAATGCCGCAGCAATAATCTTTATTTGTTTACTATGATCCAATGTGGTTACTCGGTGGACAGCTGCAACTATTTCTGGCTCCAAGTATTAAAGAGGTGCTGATCCTCAGAAATTGCTGTTAATACCATTTATTCTTTTTAAATGTCCTCCGCTGCTGTGATAATACTCAAGTTGCATGGCCATATATTATTTCCTTTATGTTAAGTGGATTTTTAATGGAGCCAACGGTGTAAATAATAGATGGTTAACTACAGAAAATTGTTCCGTTTTTCTCCCTTTATTTACAACTTAATTAGCGGTGGAAATATTTGAAGCATATTTAAACATATTATTGACTGACTCACTTTGTTTTGATCAGTTTTTTTCTCAGTTACACAAAGGTTTTTCCATATTTACTACAGTCTACATCATAGAACAATAATAAATAGATTATTACATGAAATAACAAGTGGAATCATATGGTAAAATGATTAGTTTAAAAACATTTTGATGACTCAGTGACACAACTGAAGTTGTTGTTGCCCTGCAGCATCTATAGGCAGATGAGCTGCACTCTGTGTTCCAGCCTGGAGTATCACGTTACAGCTGAGTTTTGCCTTAAACACTGTATCACACATCAGCAACTGGATATCAACACATTGCCCGTTTTGAACCCACACTCAGGCTGATTTATGAAAGAAATGAAGAAACGCGAGAGGACATTATTGGAGGAAGAGAGGAAAGGACAGAGCAAGAGATAAGAAAATAATAAACATGTTCGGTGTTGTTGGTTATGTTTGGCTGCTCGTGGAGCCTCTACTACACACAGAAAAAGACCTACAATCTGCTGTTACTTGTTTCTTTTTGTAAAGAACTAAAGTGCCGTATATTCAGTAAAGTCTGCAGTCCAGGTTAACATCCAAGTATCTTTAGTCAGCTTATTATTCTGATTTAGCCTAATCATTATAACACTCAATACACAGTTTCCAGCTAAACCAAGCTTCTCCTGTATATTTTCTACCTGTTGACATGGATGGTGATGATAATGATAATGCGTATCCCATCTATGTCTAACCCACTGTAGTATTCTGATGCTCTTTCTCTCTATTTTCTCTCTATGCTTCAATTCAATTTCTTTATTTTTTTCAGTTTGTTTTAATTCTCCCATTTTAAATTTACTTTTAAATGTTTCTTTTGCAGCTTCCCTTTTATGTATTAATTTGAACGTTTTATGTAAAGCACTGTGTAGTCATATAATGTGCAAACTGCCTTGCTTTGCGTGCCCCTTTAGCGCCATCTGGTTTCAGCCTGAATACCAGAATTATTTATGCGCATGCGTCAGTTGTCCCCGGCAGCTAAAAACCCCCATGAAAACACTTCTCCACACTCATTCAAGGTAAAACCACTATATTAATTGACTGTAATGTAAAGGTTGTCTTTTATACAAGTTGTCATTATTATGAACTAAATGGTCCGTGGTTGCCATAGCTACTGTGTGCTGTTTGAATATTGTTTTGTCAGTGTTGTTCGGTCAACTGCTCATGACAGTATCGTAACATAGCAACAAATATCGCTGTCGGCTAAAAGAAAAAACATCATCTCTGTAGGAGCACAGTAGCTGGCTGAAAGACAGAGAATTAATCATTAAGCTGTTTTACTGCATTTTGTATTAATAACAAGTCCAAAGAGTAGAAATGGCTGCTTCAGGTCACAGAGACACCAAACGACAGTTGCTTTAGTGCATTTCTCACATCAGCATTAATATGTGGGACGGCATAAAACAACTAGTGCAAACTGCAGGACCTGGTGGATAATCTGTCACTTGCTAAAAATGTCATTTAGAAATGTTCAAAATCTTCTTGACAGATTTTGATAACTTGTTTAACTCTTTAGTTTGTAATGACTCATTCAATCAATGAAATGAGGACTATTAGTTTTATGGGGATTGACTATTCTGCCATTGTAAGTATAGTTAATTTTTACTGATATGATCAGAGTAAATGATAATGTCAATAAAATAACAGAGAACTGTATGAAAGCAAAAGCTTCATGTCTAAAAGCATTTGCAATGAGAAATGCTCCTCTGATGTGCACAATTGTTGGGGAGTTTGAGCTGATAGTTAGGAGAACGTTCATTCTGTTGTGAGAAAAACTGTAAAATACTATGAGTAGATCCAACAGGGAATTTAGCAGGTGGATTAACAATCAATCCAAGATTTATTAAAGGACACAAATATGATCCATAGGACAAAAAAAGCCCAGAACAATAAGATAAAAAATAAAACCAGACATAATCCAGAATATCATATATTTACACATAAACTGAAGCCAATGATTCCACATAGTAGAGAAGAACTTGACCGAACTTAATGCAGGGTTTTATAAGTTTTTATATTGTTGTTTGCAGAGTCAGATAGCCTGCACATACATGACTCAACACAGCAGAGCAAGTAGGCACACCAACATTAACAAACATCGTGGTAGCCTCATTGCATCGCTGTTTGCTACATTAAGTTTTTGCATACAGCTCTTTCTGTCCCGCTGATGAGCACACAAGAGGACAGTGTGCTTTAAACAATGTAGTCTTTACAGATACCGAGCACATGCCAAATTTGCTTGTGCATACATCATACAGCACTGTCTATAAATATCCCTTTCAGAGCAAACCTGTAGTAGCTGTTGAAGACGGGCACTATAAGGACAGAAAAATCACCAAATCGTCTGCATACATCAGGTGGTTGATGATAGTACTACCAACCTTACAACCTGTTCCACAATCATTCAAAAGCTTTGACAAGTCTTCCATACTTTAAAAAGAACAGGAGACAAGTTGCTTCCCTGTCGAACTACATTACACAGAATTACTCCATTTTACATAAATTGTGTGGTGAGCATACCTGAAACATCAGGATCCTCACTTGAGATTTCGGGAACTCATCTTTTGTATAACTTGTAAAATAACTTTTGATGGTTCACACGATCAAAGGCTTTGGAAGCATCAATAAAACACATAAAGATTGTAGAATTAGAAAGTAAAAATGGCATTATTATTTCTTTTTAGGTTCATTGCTGTTAAATTTGATGATGGTTTTATAGATCTACAGAGATTTAAATGTTCTTCTCCATTATCCCAGGTGTTTTCTTTCCTCATGGCTCGGGTCTTTGTCTATGGCACCCTGAAGAAGGGGCAGCCCAACTACTTTCGCATGTTCGAGAGCAGCAATGGGAAAGCAGAATTCCTCGCGTCTGCGTTCACCACCCAGAAATACCCGCTAGTGATCGCTGGCAAGTTCAACATCCCTTTTCTCCTCAACCTCCCCGGGCAGGGTCACAGAGTCCACGGAGAGATCTACGACGTGAACGAGCAGATGCTGAAATTCCTGGACGACTTTGAGGGTGTCCCCACCATGTACCAGCGGACTGCGGTCGAACTGGAGGTGAAGGAGTGGACGGCGAAGATGGATGGAGAGGAGAGGCCGTCGCCGGGAAGCATCACAGAGGCTTTTGTGTACAGCACCACAACCTACCAGTCAGAGTGGCCCACGTTGCCCAGCTATGAGAGCTACGACTCATACGGTGATCACGGACTCTCTTATGTGACCAGAGAAGCACGAGACTGATGAAGCTCGCTGCTTTAACGTAAAGTAATGTGATCACCCAACTTCTACCTCTGTGCAAATGAGCCTCCATTTATTATCAGCAGAGCAGGTGGAGAACACACTAATACACTCCGTGTTCATGTAGTCATCCCTATAAGGTCTTCTAATCAAGAGACAGTAAAAATCGAGACAAATAAATTCATTTAGAGGCAGAAAAGAGATCAAAATGTAGTTCCAGATAGATTTTAATGATTCAAAATCACCTAAAAACTATTCAGATCAAACCAGGAAGTCTTGATGTGGGTGTAAATACCATAACATGAAATATATTTTGAAAAAACAACCCCCCCTCCCAAAAAAGAAAATATTTTATTTCTCTTGTGAAAAAATATCTTGCAACGCTCTTGAAGCTCTTCTCCAAATATCTTCTCAGGTATGATTTTTTTTTAAGCTTAACCTTTGAAGCTAAATATAATGTGTTGTATTCTTCCAAAGCATCCCCAGTTGCTTCATCTTTTTTCCTTGACTGGGTTTCTGCTGAACATTGACCATAATCTAGTGAATTGATGTGAATAATTTGAACTGAACAGTCTTTTAATTTGCTACCAAATTTAAGATTCAGCTTCGTATTTATGCAGCTGTTATATCACGTAGCCAAACATACTGTAGCTTCAGAGCTTAAACCCCTCCATTTTTTTTTTTACTATATTATCCAGCGTTTCCCATACAGTTTACCAGTTCATGTGGGTCAGTATTTGTTGCTTCTCTTTGTGAAGCACACTCATGTTTTGTGTCAAGAAGCATGATCATTGTGTCCGTAGTGGAAGACGATGCCCTGACCTGCTTTAAATGTTTTTCCTCCTTTAAGATAAATGGATGGATGAAACATTCTATTGACGATCAGGACAAATTTTAATCCATTTCAGTGATTAGTGAGTGATTGGTGAGGCTTACAAAAGATTATTATTTGGAGCACAGCTTTATGACTTTGCAACTCCTATTAACTTTATAAATTGGAGGAGAAATCCGTGCCATGAATTGAGAAGGTTCTGTGAGCTGTGGTTTAATCACAAAGTGGTGCGGAGGTGTAATTCTTCACGGGGTTTTTAATGAAAAATCTCTCAGATTGAGAGAATATTTTCCAAGGGCAGTGGTCAATCTTCTAAACGTCTTATCTGGTTTCTCATTAGCTCTAAAATATTTGTTCAAGTTAACTCCTGCTTAACTACGCATCTCGGTGCAGGAAATGAAACCTCTATGACAGAGAGTAAAATAACACTGCATCATGTGCTGCTTTTCCAGCTTCTAACAGTTATTTTTTCACAATATTAATGATTTTTGTAGCGATTTCTTGGCAAACACACAAAGAGAACAGCTGATGTGTCTTTACGTAAAGCATTCAAGTTATTTCTGTAAAATGAAACAAAAGACAGAGGGAATTTCCCACGTCTGTGAAACTGCTGATTTCCCTGGAATTTGCAGGATTAAGCTGATAAGCATCTACCACACTGTGTTCAGATACAGCTCATTGCTTTGGATGTTATCTGTGTGTGTGTAAATGTGTGACAGGTACAGAGATACTGCAGGCTAACCTGATTTAATCTTTCCTGTAAGCGGTCCAACTGTTCCTGTGCTGTTTCCAGTCCCTTAAAAGGTTTCAGTAATCATGACAATAAAATAAAAAAAGTGAAGAAAAAAAGACCATTTTCAGATTTTTTTATTTTTTCCATTTATTTTTCATACCAACAACACAATCTTATTTTAAAGAGTAAAATCCAAAAAGCTAAAGAGACACTGAAAAGAGAGTCGGTGGCAATCAACCATTGGAAATCTCTTTTGGCTTCGGAAGCAGGTCCGATGTGTTTTGAAATCAGCTCGTCCTCTCAAACAAGACAAAAGAAATGGGGGGGGAATGAGAAGAACATTTCACAGTGTATCAAAATACTGTACAAAAAAGGCGCCTTACAAAAAGGAAGAAATGATTTCTAATTGTATCCAAACTGGCATCACAATGAAGTCATTAATCATATATATATATATATATATATATATATATATATACTGATGCAGTGTTCACATGCACTCATCTTTCAACATAGTTCATTTAATCTGCTTTAGGCCATTTTTTTTTTAGAAATGTCTTATATTGTATACTAGAAATCTCAAGGGCAGTATGATGGGAAAACTAACATTTCAACAAACCCTACATCAGTAAACCAAGTTGCTGTGCACGTGAGCAGCTGTAAATATGGCCAACATTAAATCAAAAAGTAACATCAAGTAAAAAAAAAAACACTGCCAGCAACTTCCAGTTTGGCACAGAAAGAAGTCAAAATTTGACACTAGTTGTGCATAAAGTGTAATAAGACAGACACGGGACATGAAGTGGGAGGACCTTTGAGTGTGAAAAGTGTGAATTCAGAATTAATTCATGACTATTTGAGCCGCTGCAGACTGCAACCTGATTCTAATGCGAGTCCTTTCTGCTGTTCGTGCAGCCTCAATGACATATCTCCACCCAGATGAGCGTTAAAATGAAGAGGAAAGGGGATTAGTCAATAAAGATCTTTCTTTGTGCTCAGCAGGGAGCGGCTGGTGGAGCAGGTTGCACTGCGGATTACCTCCATCCACCTGAAAAACAAAAAGGAAAATAGATCCAGCAACATATTTTCAGCCCAAACCAGCCCAAGCAGGTAGGTTGACATTATAAATAGGCCCAAGGCTGACATTTCGTTTCTGGTTAAGAATCTTGTGATGTTTCTCAGCCTCTTGGTTTGGCAAGTAAATGGCTTTCATTAGAAAGAAAGTTGGCTTTAATTAAATATAGCTGAAAGAGACATTAAAACACGGGGTATTTGGCATTCAATTGTGATTCATTACACTCGCAATCAAAAATTAAAACAAACAACATTGAACACCCACCTTTCAAAGGTGTACTCGCTCTCTGATCTGAAGTAGTACACGTGGGATTTAAACTGGAGTTTGAAGACGTAATCTTTGTGAATATTCTCCGACTCCGCGGGGACGGTGACAGAGTAGCCCAGCAGCGGGAGGCTGGCTAGAGGGTATTCATCCTGCAGGCAGACACATCATCTTTTGTTTATCAAGGACAGGTGAACACGGCTGCATTCGGAAATTTCGGCACACGCCTCCACGTCTAACCTGGTGCGACTTGTAGAAGAAGAGGCTGAAGTTGGTGAAGACCACCCAGAGTTTCTGCCAGCCGTTGCTGTTCTTAAACTTCCTCAGCAGGTTACCTGAGAGCTGGTTCTGCGAGCACAAGAATAAGACAGATCACACCGCTGAATGAAACCAGACCAGTGTTTTATGTTAAAATAGGAAAAACTATTAACCTCCATCTGCACTTATATTGACATGTATTCCCAGTGAAATGCCTGGAAAATCTCCCTGCACAGATTAATGGGTACTTAGCCGCTGCAATACCTCTTTGCTCCAGCAGGTGTAGCTAAAACACAGGCTACATGCTGAGGATTCCTGAGGGGACTCATCAAGACTTGACCTCTACTAATGTGAGTGTGAGCAGATAAACAAATGGAGGTAAAGATGAAAGATGGAGTCAGCAGATACAGGTAAGATGAAGACAAATGGGACAGAAGCACCAGGATGAGAAGACGAGGACAAACAAGAGACACTGGGACCAAACAAACGGAGCTGAACACAGATTTGTGGAGACGATGATTAGGAAACAAACACGTGAAGTACCTCCACGGCAATGCTGAAGTCCACCATGGACACACTTGTGTTGCGATGCCAGCAGACGTGCACTGTGGTGTTGCCACGGTGACCCTGACGCTCAAGAGATGAGCGCGAGCCGCAGAGTTCCTCCTCCGATTCCTGCTCCGCTCCACCGTCCTCGGAGAGTTCTGGAGGAAAATGAAAGAAGCAGATTATTGAGGAGCAACACTCCAGGTGAATGAGGCAACATTTTTAACTAACAGGTATCTCCGTGAAACTTTCCTGCTTTATTACTTAGATTAAAACTATTAAACCAGGTAGGGGATGAAATATCAAAACACCTTTAGGTAAAAACTTTAAAAACAGATATTTAACAACATATTTGTTATAAAAAACCCTATCTATAGACATCATATCAATCAAATTAATATATTTGAGAGTTTAGCTTCGCATAAAACCCTCCCATTAATTATCAAGTTTAGTTGCCAAAATAAAAGGAGCTTTCAAGTTTGAATGAGATCATGTCGTGTAGGAGACACCGAACTTTCAAATGATACCAAACTCGGGGCAAAGGCAAACTTCTGGTAAATTTCCAAAAGAGTTGCATGCACTGAGTTCAATACACACATAACTTGTAATTTTTTACATTTTCTTTCCAGTAGTCTGAAAAAAAGGCATGATGAGGGAAAAAAACAGGTTTTGCTTGCTGTGTCTCACCTTAAGTGTTACAGCCGACACAAAACTGTTAGCTAAAGTTAGCTTAGCTGTAACTAAAAGAGCTGCTTTTAGGAAAGTATACACTATATGTGCAGCATATTGTTTTGTCATCCAAAACCAGACAATAAATATAGGAGTACATTCGGTTATCAGACATAAACATCTAACGTCACTAATGTAGACGTACACGTGGGCAGAGCTGCAGCTGATGGACCACCGGAGGCATAACTGCTACTGTTGAAAAAACAGGCTGCGTTGGGGAATCGCATTACCTCTGAGAAACAAGCTCTTCCACATCCTGAAACCGTTCAACTCCACATGACTAATGCTTCATGCTTTAACAGTTTGCGGCAAGACGTGAACAGACGGTTGACGATATTGTACACTGGGAGAGCCGTTACCATGAGAGCAAACACAGCAGCTCCTCAAATACAGAACAAAGAACTGAGCCAAAACAGTGATCAAAGCTATTTCAATAAGGATGCCTCTGCAGAAAGAAAGAGAAGCACCCTTTTGTTGTCACTTGTAAGGCAATACTTTTAAACTGTGTGAGCGATTTAGCCGAAAGACAAAGGGGATGTCTAACGTCTAACTAAAGGTCAGCAGGTGCAGGCTTAGTGAAATACACTGGCAAGTTTTTATCAGGTGATATTAAGAATATGATGAAATTGGTTAAAGAGAGGAGAGAAGGGTTGAAAAATATCTTCATAATCCACAAGTAGGACTGTAGAGGTTTAAAGCAGTCGGTAACCAGCAGTAGAAACCTTACTGTTGTCAGATGGACTGGTGGAAAGCAGGTCAGTATTTGGACTGCTGCTCTGTTCTGCCAAGTCAATGGCCATCCTGATGTCCTCCACCCACCGCTCCATCTCTGAAGCACAGCTGGTGACACAAGAAAAACACTGTCATCACTACCACCCGTTTATTAGAGTTGTGTCTGCACTATTTTATAACAATCCATTTTACAACTGGAGGAAACTTTGATCCATGAATGAGTCACTCAGTGGAAAGTAGGTCACACAGTCCAATTAAATTTGAGGACAATCAAACTGTCGCACAAGTCCCAAGGTGGGGAACAAATAACAGCTTTAATGAGGCTGACCTGTATTCGCCTTTAACGCTCACAGCTTTATTTTCTCCTGACGAACGCTTCTCCACATTTTCTTTTCTTTCATCGTTTTAAATATGAAGTCTATTCTGGATGTGTGTGTTTGTGAGTACCTAGCTGCGACTACCACAGACTGCCGCTGTCCGAACAATGTAAACGAATGAGGGACGCCCCATTCCTCCTCACTCTCTCTGATCTGCAAGAAATACAAATCATCAGCAAACTTGTGATAAAGAACGTTGAAATGAGCATCTTGGCTGCTCAAGGTAAGGATGAAGGAATATTATTATGTACCGTCATGCCATAGAGAGGCAGCTGGCCATGAACTTTAAACTGGTTGGACGGAGTCATCCCTCGACTGGTGTAAACTAAGGAATCACTAAACTGGTGGAGAGAGGAAGAAAAGACGGTGAAGAATCCTTTTCTTTTTAAAAAAAAAAACATTATTGATGCTAAATTCGAGTGAAAAGTCATACCAAGAAGAACATTCTCTGTTGAAGGCCCTTCCCAGACAGTTTGCTGAGGCAGCCGAGTCTGATGAACTCCTGGAAGTCAAACAGAAGCAGAAAGCCAAACTCTTCAAAAGTCCAAGATGAGTCACTATTTTCAGGATTCAAAACTAAATTTAGTAAAGATCCGAACCCTTCCAGGGACGGCGAGGTTGTCGATGCCAGTCAGATCTTTCCTGAGCTCTAGAAGCTTCTGGAAGTTCTCCATCTTCATCATGACGCCCTGAAGCTGCAGGACCATCTCAGAGATGTCTGCCAGGGCAGCTGGAGGGAAGAGGTTGGGTTATAAAAAGGAGACTTTGATGGAAGAGAGGTGCAGACGAACACAGCAGGCAGGCGGGTACCTCGACAGTCCCTGAAGTCGTCGTGGGTGGGCGGGTAATGCTTGCAGAGCCTCTCCAGGAGGAGTTTGTAGTGCAACAGGCGGTGGAGAGGCCTGAGGAGGAAGATGTAGAGGGGCAGGTAGCAAACCCTCTGCTGCTCAAAGTCTCGGCACACAGCCTCCACCTTCCGACTGGACCTGAGGACAGACGAGTACAGTCTCCTTTTCAAAATTCTGCTAACATTTGGAGAAAAAAAGTCTGGTAGGGCTTCACTTTCCTCTGCCACCTACCTACAAGCTCGTTCTAGTTCCACCAGACACTCTGAATGCTTCTGCAGGTGAACCGTCAACTGCTGCAAAAGAGTTGGAACAAAAAGAAGAGTCAGAGTTTAAATCTAAAAATCTACATCTTGTACTGAGTATAAAGGGACATATGGGACATTTACCCTCAGACCCTGAATGTTCTTCAGTAAAATGTCACCAATTCTCTGGTAATCTCCTTTAATGTGGGCATTAGAGCGACCCTCCCTGATGAGAAAAAAAAGCAAGAGAGAATATTGTTCACTGAAGTGCAGTAGCCGTTATTTACCACTAGATATCAGGGGAGAGCTTCATTTCCCTCACAGGACTGGAAAATCTTCAATCATCCCAATATTCCCTTCATTTTAGCAGCGTCCTTCCAAAGGCAGGAAGTGAAAAGACTATTTTTATGTTACAGCATTTAGGTTTAGCTTTTAAATGTGACTAGATGTGTAACTGAACCTGTTGTTCTCACTAACAATGAAATATTCATTGGAACACAAGCCCAAAGCACGATCAATCCACCACTCTAAGATCTGCTAAATCCTTCTTTAATATTCTTTATTATAGAAACTGGCATTTTTAGTTAGAGGAGCCCAAAGCTACTGATTGTTGGGACAAGGTTTGATATTTCCAAAACATAACTGTATGACACACACACAAATAATGCATGCCAAAACCTTTGCATGTTACTGATGAGTAAGCACATTTAAACCCATGTCTGTGATTATACACACCACTGTGCCAGCCGCTGCTCCGTCTCTTTTAGGAATCCCTGGTGAAACTTGTAAACTGGATCATAGTGGGTGGAGATCAGGTTCTTAACAGAGTCTGGAAATGTCTCGTCTTTTCCTGCAATGCTCTGGAAGGACTGGGAGATTGACAGAGGCGTGCGTAGTGAATAAACATCAACAAGAAATGGTGCATAACAAGCTAAATTAAGATAAGTAATCAAGCAAAGAGCAGGGCTCTGTGGTGAAGCAATCAATCACTTTTTATCTGTGAGCCCAGAGAACACGCGAGGGACCGCCTGCAAAAACACACATACGATCTCACAGACACTTGAATACCAGATTGGCAGGTCAGATTGAGGGATTGGTCTTGAAAGGACATGACAGTGGAGATCCATCAGAGAGCAGACATGAACGTAAACCCCATACAACCCAAGCTACAACCCCGACGCCGAGGTGTTATATCCTCCCTACAGCGTAAATCACACAGGAATGTGACACCTAATGTGGACAAGAGGCTGTCCAGCTGTTTCGCAGGAGGACTCGGCAGGAGAAAGGATGGGTGACAGGGAGAAACCAGAAGGAGAAGGAGGGGGAGGGGTGGTAAGATCTCAGGACCTGAGCTGTGCCACCCAAAGAAAACATTGAAGAGGTTTTTAAAACAGCGCCAGCTCACGCCTTCCAACCACATCAAAGAAGGTGGAAACTGCCGGCAAGTGGAAAAAAAAGATTACGAGGAGGAAAAATAAACCTGAAGACAGATATTTTTCCCTCCACAATCAGGTCACAGGTCACGGTCAACTTCTTTAACAGGTGCCTGACCCTGTATTTCCCATTGGTTGGTCTCTGTTACACTCCTCCATATTTGTTAGCAGACAGTAAATCTGAATCAAATAAAAGCAAAGTGACCCAAATTTCACTGCACTTTCATCCCAGGATTTGACTCCCAGACGTATTTAGAAATGCTCTGGGAGTGTTGATCTTAGTGGCTTTACTTGTAAACTAAAGAGCCTGAAGCTAATGGTCTGTACAAGCAAACAATATACAACAAGTTTGCTCGCCTGAAAAGGAGGTGAATTCTAACAGACGCATTTCGCTCTGTGGGATTTAACGGCACACATGGAAGCTGTATTTTCATCTCTCATCTGTTCTGCACAATAAATTACTCATAAACCCTCAGAAGCTGAACCTCGGTCATCAGCTCTGAGCAAAGCTAAATGCATATAAAAGCCCACTTTAAGAACGGGAATAAGAGAAGTCCAGGATGCTGGAACAGATCTAATGTAATATTAATGTCACATGTCTGCTGTTAGCTTGTGATTCTAGTTCACAGTAAAAATTGCAGACAGACTTTCAAAGGGACCAAACTGTGGCCATTTTTTCTAAAATGTTGCTGTAAAATTAGCGTCCGCACTCCAGGCTATAGGCTGAATGAACCTATTCTGATGGACTGTTTAAACACACAAGCCTTAAAAAAGATTCACTCATTTCATGCTTTAGTTAACTTTCTCGCCGTTCCAGTGTGAAAGCTCTAAGGAGACAGATGACTTTATGAAGGTTTAACGCTGGAATGAGTGGGCAGTAAAAATGGTGACGTGCTTCCCAGTTGCTGCTGTCGCTGCTTTTAAAACCATAGAAAATGACCCAATAATCTTTACCTCTGTAACAACCTGCAGGTCTTTGAGGTAGGTCCGCTCCGTGGTCAACAGTTCCTTGGCTATGAAGTAGGCCTTGTCTGTGGGAAACTTCTGGACAAAAACAGAAAGATGAGATCGATCCACCACTCTGGCCATATATCTATATATTGATAAACCCCTCTCATATTCCCTTTAATCTGTCTCAGCATCTGCAGACTGTTAACATCTTCAAGCTTTGCATGATTTCGTGGCTATTTAAGAAAAACAGACAGGCATTTGCATGCTCACCTTCCTCCTCGCTTCATCCTCATCATCATTGCGGATGTATCCAGCCTCTGTGAGCAGCGGGCTGGTTAGCGGTGAAAGCAGCTGTCCCCCAGGACTCTGCTTCACACCCTGATCACCAGCGCTGTCCATCCTCTGTCCATTTACACAGCCGTTGCCATTGACAACCACATGGGGACTTCCCAAAGGAGAGTTCTCTGAACCAGGACTTTCTAAAAGGTGGACAGTAGGAAAATGGGAAAAGGTGGGAAAAGGAGGAATAGGAAAAAGAAAAAGGAGACAATAAGGGAAGGTGCTGCAGTGGATAATACTACAATGAAATTCATTGCCAGTAGGTGTTCATATTTTGTATAACTCCATACAGCCAATGGAGGAACATTTTCAGATTTATGACAATATTTCTGGATTTACATCATGAAAAAAGAAAAAAAAAATCTCAGCAAATGAATATATTCCCCCAAATAAACCCAAATGGCAATGAACTTCAATGTTAGACAATTACACACAATCCTCCTAAAGTTAAATCCAAAATAAGCAGCTATCATGTTGCACTAAGTTGCCACAGGACAAAAATCCTACAATTAACCGGCTCTAAAAGAAACCACATTTATACTATTCCCCAGCAGTATTCTCATCTACATCTACCTCTATGGTTAAGTTAAGTTAAATGCATAAAAAGAAAGTTAGTAAGTAGTACATAAACAATACAAGTATTGTATTGTTGTAGCTATTTAGTGTTGATCCCATATAGCTATGCTATTTTCTAATTCAAAATGATAGAATATTGTATGTAAATGTGTAATTACTTAAGATGATGCCTCAGTTTTCTAATAGGAATCTGGGGTGATTTTAGGTGATCATCACTTCTAGCAACTCTTTGGGAAAATAGCATTGTCCAGACAGAAGAAGCAAACCTACTGCCACTACAGCTAGAGTCACTAGATGTTAACTACATGGTATCAAGTTGGAACTGCATACTTGCCCAGTTGCAAAGCTTCCAAAGAATCCACTGATATACACCAAACTGGATCATGGGTAAAACCATGGCAATCACTGAGTGCAGATCTGTGAGGGGGGGTGGGGGGTTGCTATAAAAGAACTTAACCACCAAATAGAAAAACTACTAAAAGAGCAAACAGGTGAACGGACAAGCTAACACAAACATGCACAACACTTAAAAACAGCCTCTATGCTATCAGACTAACTACCACAACACAAGACGTGGGTAGGGTGCACAAACCAGGGACATGAATATGGTGGGTGTCAGGGGCCCCATTTCCACTACAGATAACTCTGGAGTCCCTTTGTTTCGGTCATACAAAGTTGTTTTTTTATTGACACTAGTGCACCACAGTCAGTTACAGTGTTAAAAAGAGAGATGAAAGGTAATGGAAAAAAACTCAGAGAAACAACAAATAAAATATCTAGAACATGTTTGGCGATTAATGTGCAGGAACAGTCTGACAGAACAGTGACAGAAAACAAATTAATCTGTGCGTCGTGAGGATATACAGTCAATTGTTAAGAAAGAAAGTATTACTTGTTGTACAAACTCTTTTTCAGCTCTTCAGTTAATATGGCGGCAGTGTGGCCTCTGCATAGCATGTATTATTATTTCACAGCATGCTGCAGCCCTAACGTGCACCATAAAAGAAATTTCAATAAAGAAAAGACAAAAAGAAAAAAACGCAGAACATGCAAAATTAAGCAGCCACCAATCGTTATGTTTCAGCATCAGAAGAAAAGTCAGAAAATCTATTGCTTTTTAGCGGTTCCATGAGAAAGACATTCACAGATGTATTAAAACACTACCTTCCACAATCTTAATCTAATAAATTTAAGAAAATAGTTTGAAATACTGGTATATATGCTGGTTCGTTCTCTTGCTAAGAAGATTTTACACTGTCTTATATACCAGTTGGTACAGCTTAGCATCAAATAGCTAGCTTAGATTTGTTTAAGTTGAACAAATGTAAATATGAAACCAATCAGGACAGTTTAGAAATCAAAAAGCTAGCTTAAACTTGTTCAAACTGGGGGAAAAAATGTAAAAATGAAGCCAGTTAGCACAGCTTAGCATCAAATAGCTAGCTTGGATTTGTTCAAATTGAAAGCTAAGCTAACTGTCATGCTAAGCTAAGTGGCTGCTGGCTGTTTGTATATCACTGATCTTCTCATCCAACTCTGCTGTATTTTCAACAATACCACATTATTTACTTAAGCAACCCAACATCAGCATATCTTCTCATATCTTTACAGCATATATGGGTTTTTATTACAGAAGAAACTTCGCTTAATTTTACTTTTGATTTTAGAGTTAATCCAAACAAGTGTCAAGTAGTAAAGAGGAAGACAGTTGGGACTCAACTCCAGTATTCATGTTGTGTATACATGTGCCCAAACTTTAACAACACAAACTTTCACATCTTGCTAAATAAAATGCCATGTCTCTCAACAATATCTTTTTTGCACTTACATACTGCATTAATCTTCACTTTACTCGTGTCTGTCTTCTTTAGCCCTCATTCTCTGTTTAGAAACGACTGGAGTTGAGTCGGCCTTGTTCTGTCCTCATGCACGGCATGGAAACCTGAGGCTCAACGCAAACCGTTTCTAAATGTTTGAAATGGACACGGTGCAGTTAATTAATCATGAGGGCTTCGGTACAAATAAGACCTGAAACCAGCAACACCCAGTGAGAAATGGAGAGGAGCTCATGTTTGATTACATGTAAAGCTTGTGTTATAGCTACTGCACCCTAATGCATCTCAAACATCCGCAACCATTTCAAGCCCAAAGGCGGGAACACGTTGTGACAAAGTGAACAAAAACAGAGGAGCAGAGTGACAGAAAAACAGGGAGGTCTTCTCTCCGGTTAACATGCATTCACAGTAAAGAAAAGGAAATGATGAGAACACAGTGTTTAGACGCCTTTTTTTTTCTTTTTCCATAATACATGCATGAAAACAGTGCATTTACAAAGCAGGAAGCATTTGTTTGAAGAGGAAGCAGTAGCTCTGAGGAAAGAGAAAGTTGTTTGACTTCAGAAAGTGCTAAAACATGAAAGTCCATGTTGAGTCATGTTGTAGCTTGAACCCTTAATGTCTCGTCATGGCAAAAGAAATAGGCAAAGAAATCCCGAAAACATCACTAATTCTCAAAATGCACAATTTTAATTTGATCAATGATTAGAGGTTTTTCTCTTAACTAGTTAATCTACTTGTTCCAATCAGCTTTGATTGCTGTGAGAGCAAAGAAAACGTGCTTTGTAGTGAGCAACCAGCCAGTTGACAAATGACAGATGGGATGAGAAGCCTTCAATAAACAGCAGTGTAACAGGTGAGAAAACAGCAGCCAAAGAGAGTGAAAGATAACAGTGAGATACCTTGTTTTGTGTGCAGTGCATGCCAGGGACCAAAGCCAAGCAAAGCAGATAGCTATGGATGGATTGAGGACAATGGCGGGTATTTTTATGTACTTCTTATTGAGTGTGAAACCCATCAAAGAAAAAAAAAAAAGAACGAGAAAAAGGCTGAAAAAGTGAGATGTGAACACAAAAACAGACTCTTAATAACGGCTTAACTGATGCGACTACTTTAAAAAATGAAATAAAATAAAATAAACATGTTCCTCCAATTAGGGTAAATACAAAAGTGAATCTCTACCACAAACACAGTGCAAGTCACCCACAACAGACAGACTGAAATAGACCGAAAGCGTAAAAAAGTGCTCAGAGAAGAAGGACATCAGCTCAACCGAAACTGAAGGGAAAAGGCAGGACGGCCCTCACTTGCAGCCTTCCTCTTCCGGCAGATTAAAGTTTTATACTAATGTTGTACTTCATTACAATCCATTCTATACTAAAAGACATTCATAAACACTGCACAATAAGAAGGGACAGTATCTCAATTCAGTAATTCCTATAAAGTCAAACTGTATACAACAGCTTCCCATTTTAACTTGCACAACTTTAACAATAAAAATGAACAGTAAAATCCCTTAGTGAGCCTCTATTGCACAATACAAAGTCAAATCATGATCTCAGGGAAGAAAAACTACAAATAGGGAAACACAGACAGTCATATTAGTGTATAATGCCACAGAAAGGCAGCGGCCACATTTCACCAACAACCAATACCACCAAAATCCCTCATTTCTCCTCCACTTTTAAACCTCATTAAGTCAACAACAAGTAAAAATCCTCCAGTTTTGCAGCTACAACTAGCAGATCCTGAATATCTCCACTATAGAATAGACTGACATTCATTTTGATCAATACTAAAAAATAACTTTTAAAGAAAAACAAGGAAACTATCTTCCCAAAAGAAGCTCTAGATGTGAAGGTTTCCTTCTAGATTTCTGTCTAAACTTAATGTACAGCTCAAGTTATGGCACGCTTTAGAGGAAGGATTCCTTAGAACATTACAGCTCATACTTATTTACAAAGAAATAGCCGACCCACTGGCTGTAAAGTTAGGGTAAAGTCAGCGATTTGTTTAAATTTTTTTTTAGAAAAAACTGGAATTGTAAAGATTAGAAACAATTCGTCTAAAAGTAGGCCAGATCTTTACATTCACTCATAAAAACCACACATTTCTGTCAAAAGTGAATATTTCCACACTCCAAAAATATGTAAGAACCTTTGCAAAATATGTGTTTTTCTATAAAAGATGTGTGACGGTGATCTACAGTACTAAAATTCACTACAATGTACTTCCTCTACTCTGATTTTCAAATATTAATCATGCTACGTTTAGTTCACATTGCTTCATTCTCTGCATCATACACCCCTTTTCCCCTTCAGCAGCTAAAGACACGACTCCCTATATCATCCTGATTGAAGCGGTAACACCCCTGATCCTCCCCCCCGACATTGTCCCCATCTTCCAGCTGCAGATTCCCAAATGAAAGTTTGCCGCACGGCAGCGGGGACGAGTTGACGCCGTTGGAGTTGACCGAATTGATCGAGCGGACGGCGGCCGGATTGCCGTACATCAGCGGCTGGCTGTACGCGCTGCTGCCGGTGTCCGACTCCGTGTCGCTGGTGTCGGTGCCGCTGCTCGTGGACCCGTCGATCATTTGAACCGGCTGGTTTAGATTGTTGTTGTTGTTGCCTGGCTTTCCCTTTCGGCCAAACATACGCTGCACGGTGTTGGAGCGTACCTTACCTGGAACCATGAGGTTCACGTGATTCCCGTTGGTTATGATCATTCTTCGCTCCATCGGGGCAGAACAAGGGGCTTGGGTGTTCAACCCGAAGCGATGGGCGTCGTGGTGGTGGATCGGGGTGGACGTCACCTGGCTGAGAATAAACGGATCGGTATCAGAGCGGTTTCTCATGTTGTTGTTGTTAAACGGTTTGGCCAAATGTGGCGGCGTTCGGTTTGAGGTGATCGGGGAGTAGCTGCCGTAGTGGTTCGGTGGGTGGGATGATGGAGGGATGGCGGGGTTTTCCACCGGGCTCGCTCCAGGGCGTTTACTAAAATAATATCCCCCATCATCCCACCGCGAAGCTGTGCGCTGGTGGCTGTGACCGTTAGTCATCTCGGCGTGATTAAGCGAGTTCGTACGGGGGTGGAAGCTGCTGATCACCGGGCTAGAACACTGGCTGCGAGTCCCGCTTCCCAACGGTCGACCGATGGCTGCGCCGTGCTTGTCTCGGCTCTGAAAGATTTCATCCAGCAGCGTGCTGTGGAGCGGGAGATGGCCGTGAAAGGAGCTGCCGTTGGACAGAACGTCATCATTGGTTAGCTCGTGACTCATGTTAAACTTGTTAGCCATCTGAGATTGATCTATAGCATTTCTGTTAGCCATGACACCCTGCTGCTGCTGCTGCCCCACCACACCCTGCTGCATCACTCCCTGGTGATTGGTGTGGTAGAACCCATTTACAACCCCAAACAGACTCCCAGGTTTCCCCCCGCTGCGACCCACACTACCCCCATGCCTGTAAGGCTCATCCTCATTGCTGTCATTTGCACTGCTGTGGCCCCTGGGGGCCCTGCTGCTCTTTGTCACGTCACATTCGCTGTCTATGTCGCTGCAGTCTATGTAAGGAATAGAGGAGCTGCTGCCTCTGTTTGCCCTGCAGGTTGGACCTGGGTTGCGGAGATGCTGGTCTGATGCTGATCCTGCGCCTTGGTGGTTCTGTCGGGTCGGGTCTGAGCCGAGGGTTTTATCGTGGAAACCATTGGCGGGGGGAGCGAAGTCCAGTGGCTCCTCTGGGCCATTAGATCTAGCCTCATGGCTCAATCTGGCTGAGTCAGGCTCATCTGCTATCGGGACCGACATGGCACTCTAGGACATGAAAAGGAAGGGAAAAAAAACAGCGAAAAGAGGAGAACTCTTATTTATCTAAACCCTTTGAATAAATAGTTATTTACAGCCTCAGAGAAAGAACACAAATGTAAACATCTGCCGCCCCCCCCCCCCCCCCCCCCCCCCCCCCCCCCC
>JAOXYM010000026.1:7392565-7403950 GCA_028567055.1 Leptatherina wallacei | reverse complement strand
AAACTCATATTAGTTCAGGGGCCACATTCAGCACAATTTGATCTAAAATGGACCAGACTAGTAAAACAAGAACATGATAACCTATAAATAACAAAAACTCCATATTTCTCTTTGATTTGGTGCAAATAAAAAAATTGTATTTAACAAAATGTTTATTTCTAATAAACTATGCTTTCAGAAAACATAAGACTAAAATTTCTTGAGATAAATAATTTTCCTTCAGTTTATCATTTACACGTATACGACTCAACTCATAACACAAACTGAATTTAGATCTATTAAGTAAGAAAGATATAAAAGATAAAACAAGTTATTCCCCTGCCTTGGAAATGTTTTAGATTTACACATCGAAAAAAAAAAAAAAAAACCTCACCTGGACAAATTACAGTTAATGTCTTTAATGTCATTTTCACATTTACTAAATTCATCCTACAGGCCAGATGGGACCCGCGGCGGGCTGGTGTTGGTCCTCCGGCCGTAGGTTTGACACCCTGTGATAGATGGGTATTTCCCAGAAGAGAACACCAGTCTAAGCTGAACCTTTGTTTTTGGCCTTGGTGCAGACAGCTGCACGTTCGCCAGCTCTGTCCTCCTCACCTGCGTCCTCCACGCTGTTAGGCCTGACTTTTATCTACCGTCCTGGTCCCACACCGGACCGTGTCACACAGCTGCTGCTCTTATTTCTTAGTTTCCTTCAGCCACATGACATGTTGCTGTTGCTGGTTGTTTTTAAATGTACCTTCAGTAACTGCGACGTTAATTGTGACACTGAAGCTTTTGTGACTGGTTCTTTGCTAAATACATCATGAATGAATGACTTTTATTTTTGGTCACATACAACAAAATACATAGTACACTTTAACAATCGACATCAAAACCCCAAAAAAAAGGAATATGCAGAAGCACCTGGCTTATAGTAGCTTAACCTTAAGTTCCTTAATTTACCCAGGAAACAACCAAACAGACTTTATTAAATTAAAATATGCATCAACACTTTTTAATTCAATTAAGTTTTTGTTTCACATTTCTTCATTGATTAAATTGTATTTTAAAGTTCCTTTAAACTTTAACATAGAACTGCTTCTTTTAAATTTGTCACTGAGTTCATCCCATAGTTTTATTCCTAAAACAGAAATACATCGTTGCTTGAAGTTTGTTCTAACTTTGTCTTTCTAAAATAAATAAACCTCTTAAATTATAATGCCCATCTAAATAATTCTTGTAAAGAAAGTGGTAGATTTCCGCTTATAGCATGAAATGGTATTTAAGGTTTTTAAGTATACAATGTCTTTAAATTTAAGTGTTGGTTTCTATAAGAAGCTCGTTCGTATGTTCACGGAATGAGACTTAATGATTCTTATCACTCTTTTATGAAGTTTGAAAATTGGATCCGTAATTGTTTTTACCAACATTTCCCCATAATTCTGCACAATATGACAAGTATGGTAACACAAGTGATGAATACAAAAAAAAAAAATCATTCTCCTTTAGACTTTAACTTAGGGGAAACGTTAAGCACAAAAATACCACATCGCCTGTCAAACACAAACTTTAACTACCATTTTATATTCAAGGCTGAAAACAACCAGATCAACTTGTGCAAACAGCAGTGAAAGCTTCACCACAAGCCCACCTCAACACTTACTGCTAGCAGCTCCAAACCAACACTTGTAATGCACAATAACTATTTAATTGGAACGGTGGTTTTGTGCAGCACACTGAAGCTGGGGTACAGTGATTACCCTCAAAGAGGCCCAGCTCTTCCACTGTTGAACCTCCTCACCGGGGACCTCATTCACTGCAGTCACATACACACGTAAACGTGATCTGCAGCCAAGCAGAGCGGCCAGTGTTCGCTCATTCACTGGCTTCTGTGGGAGACGGATGTGTGTCTCTTTTTCCACCATTGCGAATGCAACACATCTCCTTTCCGTCCCTCAGTGGGGCCCTCCTCATTTCTTTTCTAACCCCCTCCCCTTTCTGTTCCCACTTAGAAACAATCTCTCAGTAATTGTCTCTCCATCAGGAACAGTCTTCTACTCACAAGCAATAATCTCGCTGTCTCATATCGTTCCCTTCCTTCCTTGCTTGAGGGCAGCTCCGTCTACGGCCCCGTCTTTGAACTCGGGACGTTTAAATGCTTCCACGTGGCTCCACGTGCTCAAACTCACCTCGACAGCAAGGTTACAAAATTCATGCTCCCACGGGCTCTCTAAGAATTGGTGAGAAAACAAAGGAAAAAGTGCAACATCATCGTCCATTTGAAGCCCAAACAGGATGCTACTTCTCTGATCCCCATGGGAAAATTATCTGCATTTGCACTTCTGGCAGGTCAAAGACTGGAAACAGCAACACAAAGACGAAACTGAGTTTGAAAGTGAGTCCATTCATAGTCAGAAGCCCCTCTTTGAGGTCTTGGACCACAGGAATGAGACAGCAAATGCCAGCCATTACATAATACAGCACATTTCTTCAGTAGGAAACTCAAACAAGTCTCATAACTTTCTACAACTGTGGTAACTTACAGATATAAACAAAAATATCCTTTTCTCTTTAACTTTTGGCCAATATAACACCATAAATTACCTTTAGCTAAGCACTGCTACTCATTAGTTACCAATGCTAAAGCTAGCAAACTATATACAGGAGACAGATTTTTAAAATTTGTAGTTATTTTAAAAAAAAAAGAAAAAAAAAAAGGAAGAAATAATTTCATTTTATGAATAAGTAAACAGAAGTAGACCCCTTATTTCTGGAAAATGAAAGCGAAATGAGTCAGCAGAAATGACAGTTGCAGCTAGCTAGGAAACCAAGCTCACATTAGCCCTGTTGTTTTAATGTCTCAATATGGCATTTAAAGCTTATCAAAAATGCTAATTTCAAGGCTTAACAGTTTATTAACCCGTACGTTTACTCCATATTCTATTAGATATTCATTATTTTTTTCTATGTGTATATTTTACATGTTTTAAAATGTGTTTTATTGTGGCACATCTGTTATGCTGTTGATTTCTAAATCCATTACACTTTGGGTTTTTCAATTTCCTGAGAAAAAGAACTTTATGATATCATAATGTAACATCTGTAAAATGACTCCTGCAGGCGAGTCAAGGACACCAATAAAAAAACTTATCCTGATAACAAATCAAAGCAGAAACTTTGACCCTTTAGAGACAGGAATTGAAACAAATTGTTTCAGGCAGAAGATGAGAATAAAAAAAATATTTGCCCTCAACTTCAACATGAGAGCGTATTTTATATTCTGATAAAAGTTAACACCACATAATGAAATATGAAAATGCAGCATCATCACCAGCTGGTAACCCATGTGGAAAACTGTAGATCAAACATTGTATTTTCTTGCGTTTAGCCAGTGGTCAGGTACCAGTCTGTTATACTATATGGCTTAAAGTCATTTTAGTTTGTTGCAACATAATCAAGTTTACCATCAGCAGTCATTTTGTTAGGTATACCTATTCAATTGAGAAAATATCCAGCAAGCGTCATCTATCTGGACCAAAATGTCAGAGGTCAAAGGGGAATGGGCAGACTGGTTGGACATGATAGAACGGCAACAGTATCACAAATAACCACTGGTTACAACAAAAGGTAGAATAGCATCTCTGAACTGGAGCTGGACGATATGACCTTAAATCAATATCATGATTAATTGAACACGTTACCTCAATTACGATTAATAAGAGATTATTTTAGTATCGTTTTATTTTTTAAATGAAATCCGTGAATACTGGCTAGCTGTTTTGGTAGCGGCTAAACTAGCATGTCACGATACTGTGCAGGGATCCAGTCTGGGCGTCTTTTTAGATCAAATCTGGTCTGCTGACAACAAAGTTTCTTTTGCTAGTTGCTGTGATTTTAAACATGAGTTGTTGTCGTTTTAAATGGGACGCATCAATTGTTAATTTACTGCGTCCTTACAGATTTGAATGCATCAGGGACGCGTACCCTAGCAACATCACTAGTGTATAGAATTTTTTTAAAGAAGCCATAATGGGAAACATTACGTTAGATTTACGGTTTGACTCTATGCAGTAGGTGTCACTTATGAAAGAGACATGATTTTAAGATTGAAGACTGATTTGACTGGCAAACTTTAAAGGTTCATAGAGGGAAAACAATATTACAAAAATGTGTTTTCTCATCTGTGAGACAGTAATCAAGGGGCGGATATTGCATCTACTAATCTGATTAAATATAAATTACAGCCGGACTGTCATTAAGGTTATGACATGCAAACTCAAACCTATATGACGTGGCTTAAAACAGCCACTATGAGCCATATAAATGGCTTCTATATTAACTTAATGCGTTACAGTAAAGGATTAAGAAGAAATCTTTAACGCGCACACAGAGCAGATCTCTGCATAACATGATGAACAAAGCTTTGTTAGCTCCACGAGAGGGAGAAGTCATAAACTCAGAAATCCCAGAGCCAGTGTTTCAGCCTCACCCTGAAATAACTACACTTTACTCTCTTTAAACATCACCTTGGCTCTTCCCACGCACTCAAACCGCTGCAACCTAGTTGCAAGAACTTGTGCCAACTGTATTAAAACACAAAGAAACAACCGGTTTGGTTCAAAGTTTTTAAAACACAGATTTTCTCTTGTGTCATTTTCTCTTGTCTCTTTCTTCTCTTTCCAATGTAAAATATGCTAAATATGCTTCATGGCAAAACCCTGTGCAAACACAGTGCCCTCCATGACAGCTCGAGTCCAGCTGGCTACTTTATTACATGCGTGTGCATTTAGGTAAGCAAAACAAATTAAAACAATGCGAGCATGATAGCAGAAGAGGTTCTTTATGGAAGTGCACATCAGAGAGGCCTCTTAGCAAAGACTGAAGAGTCGGGTTGTTTAGTTGATATCAGTTGTTGTCCTTTATGCTCACACCATATAGCAAAGACAAAAAACAGGAAGTGAAGCAAAACTAGCCCTGTCGTTTCTTAGCTGGAGATTGTGTTTTTTGTTTTGTTTTGTTTTTTAACCAAGCTTGAAAAGTCAGACATCCCACATTGTGTTTTGAAAAAGAAATATAATGGTATTTAACTCCCATTGCCCTAATTACAGCCTGCATTCACCATGGCATCATTTGGATAAGCTTATGCTATGTCAACATTCATTTCTGTCCAGAGTTACGTCTGATTTTGTTCTGATTCTTAGAGAATCGGACCGTTACGTTAAGTTTTCTCCTCATGCACATCGCAAAGATTCTCATTGAGGTTAAGGTCTGAAATCTGTGGTGAACAATCAGTATTCAGAAATGTTGTCTCTGCACCCTGAACTACTCTGAGCCAGTAAAAAAAACTACTTTTAAAATCATCTTAGACTGGGAAACATTATAACCATCTGATTCTTTGCATGCTAATTCACTAATATAAGCAAAACCAATTTCCTCTGCTCTTGTTAAGGCCAAAACAACCAAAGTCTCTGTGGTGGGAGCGCAACAATGTGGAACTCGTGCCTCGGTTGTGGAGGGGCATGACACATAGTTGGCCTAGTAGAGAACTCTGGAATCAACTATTTAGCCTACATATGATAAAAATGATAAATATATGTATTCAAACTCACAGGAAACACTATTTTTAAAAGAGGAAAATAAATGTAATAATCTAAATGCTTCCTCTGTTCATTACAACTCTTTTCAAATAGTGTGCTAGTTCTCTCTCTTTTTTCATATCTGCTCGCCACATTTATTCCCCAGGCAGCAGACAGCACAAAAGCCCATCTATTTTAAATGTCAACTCCACATCGTAGAGTGTGTTCGTGTGTGTTCCTACAAAACACGGCAGGGGACCTGTCGTTTATTTATCATAGGCCTTGAGGACAAATACTCCATCAAATGATGTTGCCTATAAAGCAGATCTATCATCTTAATCCTCATAACCCTCCCCCCTCTAGAGCTCTATATCCTATATCTATCGGCAGCTCTAATTTATGCAAACACACACACACACCTCAGATCAGAAATGATCCACATCATGAAGCCACAATCCAATCATGCAGCTAAAATTGTCCGTGATCTTGTTGCACCAGAACACGCACAGCTCCCACAAAACCGCACCCCTTCCTCTTACTCCTGCTGTCAGATGGTGTGATTTTAAAGCTCCTGTCATCCACTGAAGAAGTCAATCTTGGTGTGGATATATTGGTCTTACAAGGATTAAGGTCAAGTCAGTCCGCTGGACAAGACGGCACGACCAATCAGACGCCAGGAGTGGACAGATCAGAGAGAAATTACAACACAGTCAACAGTAGATCTTCTCTGACACGATGGAAGAGGCAGAGTAAACTGGAAGAAAGGGTGATAGATTCATTTGTGCAGGTTTTAAACCATCTGATGTCTCGAAGCATGACGCGAACAAATGAGATTTCTTCATGAGGGGAGGTCCGTAGAGGACAAGCTCAACTGATCTCCAGGGAATAAGCGGGACATCATAAATTATGCCTGCATGTTGCGAGCTTCAGCTACATCAAGAGTGTGAAATGCATGGAAACAATATGCAAATTTTACAACCAGTCAGATAAAGAAAGAAAAAAAAAGACAGGTATGTTGAGTCGATGAGAACAAAACACAGTTTCCAACTCATCCAAATCGGCTAGTTCAGACTTGCACAATCGAATTACCTTCAAGCTTCCTCAAATCTGTTTGTTCCTATTAAAGGCGACTGTAGTAAATAAGGTTTAATAAAAGATTAAACGGCGTATTTGTTGGGGATTATTTTCAGCAAAGGATTAGCGATACAAAAGACCTCAAGTTAACCTGACACAATATGGAACAGGAGGTTTTAGCTGCAAGCCATTCAAGAAATTTCCCTTTCTGGCATGCGAGGAAAGAATCAAAGGACTGGGCCAAAAGTGTACACATAAAGAGGAGCCCTGAATAGCTATTCGGCGCATGCATCTCCATTAAACACTGGAAATAAATGCAGTTACAGTCTGACTTTTGGTGAAAGAATTCGTAAATGGCTTTGTGAATGGTCTCATTCACACTGAAACAGACACAACTCAAGGAAAATGAGTAACAAACATCCTCCTTTATTCATCGTGCAATCACACACAGACAAAGCTTTCCCAGCAATCCTTACCAGCAGACTGCATCCTTTTTCATAATCATGATTCCTGAAGTGATGCCTTAACTCATCAGGTCCCCATAAGAACTACTGGTCATGACAAGGTAAGTGTTTATACTTGGAGAAGTCCCATTAATGGAATACGAACATGCACACAACGAGCACATCCATTCCTTCTTCAATTATTTAGCAGGTGGGAGTAACACATGCCTCTGCTGTGCTGCCTCAATTCCACATTAATAATGAAGCCTCCAAGTATGGGTGGAAGTGTGTATATGTTTAATTCAAAACATTCTTAAGGGGACCAACATCTTTGTAGGAACCTAAATGATGGACCAAACAAGTTTGAACAACTTTGTCCTTACAAAGGCAACAGAACAAGGGTGTGTGTGTGTGTGTGTGTGTGTGTGTGTGTGTGTGTGTGTGTGTGTGTGTGTGTGTGTGTGTGTGTGTGTGTGTGTCAATAGTAGTTACTCATGCAATAAGTGCCAAAGTCATGTCACAATGTTTTATTAATGCAATACACACTCAAACAAAGCTAGGGTCTGAGGAAAAAGAAATAAATACTTTATTCTGCTTCATACTGGGGATTATAACCCGTTTGTTGTGTCATTCTATGAAAAGGCTTTAATATAATGCAGATTCAATACCTTTAAGCAGCAGTTTAGTCCCCATTTGATCTAATGGAGCCTGCTTTCCCCCTCATGGGAATCTGAGCTGATTGACTGAGTCCAATCGTGTTCCTGAACAGTGTTTACATTCCCAGCTGAAAGTCACATATTCAATAATTCATAATTGTAGCAGAATTTACCGACCCAAGTTGCTTACATAATCAACGCATGCAAAGGACTGAAGTCTTAAATTTATTCTCTATTGTACAATAATTTCAAAGAACGAGCCTGTTTGTCGCGAGTGAGCAACAGAGACTGTAAACAAACCGAGTCAACAGCCCCATGATGTGACAGATGCACGCATCTACTTCCAGTTTCATGCAAATTTCACTCAACTGGCCGAGTATCAGAAATGTAGTGTTTTGCTTCAATGGATCACCATCAATGCATAAATCATTAAAAATGAATAAATACTGCAAAGATTCCTGACAAATGCATTTACAGGTACAGGCTGTGCCATTTGCATGTGACAAAGATCAGAATAAACTGGATTTTTTTTATGCATCTCTCCACAGAAGGAGGCCACTTTGCATTAATAAAATATATCTTAGTAACATGGTTTACAAAGATCAGGGGAAAAGTATGCATCTAAAATAAATGAATGAATATAAGATTTGTAAATAAAGAGCACTACAAAAGCATTTACAGCCATGTAGCAGGTTCCTTTTTGAGCCATGACCATCAAGATAACAAATGTAGGTGAAATTATTGTTCCCCAGTTTGGGAAAGGCTGCTATGGAGATTCCGGTTTGTTCAATAATTTTATTTAATGGAACACAGCCTTATCAAGATGCTAAAGTATTTGTTTATTTTGTTGTTTATTTGTTTATAAATCATTATGTTATCACAATATTCATCGATGACATCCCACATGATGTGCTTTCCTAATACAAAGCCTTACTTGAAGGCATTGTAAACAAAGATGACACATGGCAGATATTACAGACAATGCTTTTGCAAACATTCACTTACAATCCTGAACATCTAAAATCAGTTCCCACGTGCTTTGAATCAACTTCACAACATCATAACAACATGCAAACTTTGTTACTTGAAGTGTAAAAAAACCCAATAATGATAATTTGAGGATTTAAGACCAGACTGCGGCTGCTCCGTTGCGTCCTGCCTGAGGTTTTACGATAACAAGCTGGTTAATGAGCTGCTTTTCACTTCGTTTCCACGTCGTGACAAAAATGCCTGATCGAATGCCAACGCTGGTGTAAGCTGCAGGCTTATCTCTTGATTCACACATTGGACTACACCTACTGTGCAAATACACTGGGAAGCATTGTACCAGAAAAAGGCAGATTAGGTGAGACAACTGAACACACTATAGCTCACTTATTTGTAATAAGCACCCACAGCGGCTGCATTAATTGCATTGGTTTGGTTTCCGATCTCCCTCTCCTGCATTTTCCCTCCTTTACTGTTAGAAATGTAACTGCTGGATGGCATTTAGCTCATGCCACAGCAAACACAACAAACAAACAATCCCCACCTAAACCATCAGCTGATGTACTCTGCTCTCATGTGGTCATCTAAATATACTTCCCAGATACCACCCCGCTGTGCTTGTGACTGAAAGATGTTGAGGATTGAGGATTGGATTCTTCTCATCAGAACGGCTGCTGTGCTGCAGAGAGCCACAGGCACACGGTTATTGCTTCAATTCGTAAAGAAACCAATTTAGAGGACATTCTTTGCTCAGAGACCAGATCCCAGCCCTCCGTTAAACTGTCCTCTAAGCCACAGACACATCCTCAAGCCACGTACATTCTTGGCATTTTGACAAGAGCCAATTACGGCTCTGGATGCTCAACAACGCTGGATTCTTTCTAAATTACCATCACAGAAACTCCCCCAATCTGATAATACAGCAGATGGGTTTTCTAAAGGCATGCACATTGCTGCGCAGGGCAGGAAACCAGACTCTGTGTCAGCTCGCGGGAAAAAGCAAATCAGAAATTCAAGACTCCTCCCGCCCAGAGATGACATGCCGATGCGCCGCGGCAATAGCGATGTCATTAAACCGGCTGGCGGGGCTGCTTCTCAGAGGAAGCCTCTCTCTTAGCAGCATTAGGATGCACACACAGATTCTTGTGCAAACATACTATTGACACGGTAGGTTTAAAGCACATACATGTGCTCTAGGAGCCTGCACGGTGAATGTCAGCTAGACACAGTTATGTTGGTGACTGATTAAATTAGGCTAGAGGCAGGCAGCCATTAGAAATGGAAAGCTGGTGGCAGATGGGGGACCACCTATTATATACAAGCCATATGAGCATGTATGTAATAGCTGAGGAAGCTCTCGGTGTTAAATCAGAGCCAAGAGAAGCAGATGCTGCCTGTTCAGGGTCAGAATTCAGTGTGTGAAGCAGGATCAGGGTGTTGTAGGTGTGGTGTGCTCAGGCAGGAAACTGGCTCCTGTCCTGCTTCCTGTGTATCTCCAGGAAGTGGAGATTTAAGATAACTAAAAAGGTGAATGAAGCCATTGATGGATCACATGAAGGAAAAAACATCTGAATATCCTCAATGATAAACAATTTCCTGTGTTTTTCCAGCAGATTTGCGCCAGTCGTTCAGAAAGAGATAAACGAGAGGAAAAGGTCGGTCAGAATAACTCAACTGCAAATAAATGAAGCAATAAATGATAGCACCAAAAAATCTTCCCGTTACATTCAAAGTAAAACCTTTACTCACCGAAATCTGGAAGACTTCCTGTGTGTCATCGAGCAACTGAACCCTTATAGACACTGGCCGTCCCGGGGGCTGGGTTGGAGGGCGCGTGCCCGGCTCCAGGGTGGACACTCCAAAACTGTCAGGGGCGCCCAGCCTCTGCCCGGCTGTGGACGGTCTCTCGGCTGGTTCGACCATGGTTGCAGTGAGAGGTTGTCGAGCTGCAGGGACCTCTGTTCACGTCTGGTGGAGAGAGGAAAGAGCGACAGTTTGTCTCTGCGCTTCAAACCAACAATCTCAGGCTGTGATTTGGGATATTTTGGGGTTCTTTTTAAATATATAGTAGGGCACTGAGTGTTTCTTTTGCATCCAAGCTTTGTTACAAGCACTTGCTTTAAATGTTCCTGGTTTGTTGGTAAATTTGAATGCAGAATTTCCTTCCAAGGCATTCCCAAACTCCTTTTTTTTAATGGAATTTCAAATGCTTCTGCATAATAGATCATTTAAGCTACTTTAGCAGAGATGCTTAAACTTCTCCATCAATGTCTCGAGTGTTGTTTCCTTTCGCTTTAATTGGTTCAAGAAATGCATCAAACATCTCCACACATTTCTTCAGTCTGGGTTAAATTGGCCTTGCACAATGTCGAAACCACAAGACACTTGAGTGAGTTTTTTCAGTGGTGATTTTGTAATCGGTTAAGTTGTATAAACCAGTCTCTGGATGACAGCGGAGCTTTGGTTCTGGACAAAGAAGCAGACATGTCTCACACCTTCCCAGACATTCGTTCCTCCAGCTGCAACCACATGCAGGTGGGATTTACAAACAGAACTGAGGTTAGGGCCCGTCCAGACATGAATCAAAGCTTCACAAGTAGAGCAGATCATACGGACTGACAACACACAACTCCCCTCTATTCTTTGCACAAAACTTCAGTCTTGTAT
>JAOXYM010000026.1:7381429-7392555 GCA_028567055.1 Leptatherina wallacei | reverse complement strand
CGCCCCCCCCCCCCCCCCCCCTCCGTCCCACACTTGATAAACCTCAACCTCAGACAATAAATATCCCCTCTCAGACAGCCGGTGACATCAGGGTAGAGGAATGTGTTAGAAGAGTTAGGAGGGTTACACACTGCTTTGCTGATACAAAAACACACTTGTGAAGATCAAGAGAAACTTGGCTTCAGTTCACTTCGCTTTTCTCACATGGCGTCCTGTCAATGAATCACTAAACCAATCAGTGATTGGGAAGTAACTGGAAATCTTGTGGATTAGGAGGTTGTAGCCATGGATCCTTCTTCACCATTAACCCGGCATCCAGATTTAAGCAGACTGTTGTAAATACTTAGGGATAAACACAAATAGGGTGGTTCGGGGAGGAGAGGCGACCAACTTCAAGGACTCCATTTAATATGTTCAATGCAGGTTCAGGAGCAAATGCAGTGTCTCAGGATGAAGGGGCTGGTCCTTTTTTTTCCCACAACCACAACCTGGCTATCATAACAACCCAACTATCTATACAGATATGGCATTGTATGTAAATAGCATGTCACTTTCTCATAATTTGTTGTTGTAGGAGCCGTTTAAATTACCATAATGAAATTCATGACAATGGAGTAGTTTTCTGTTTATTCCATTCCATGTTTAGTTTAGTTTTGTGATTTTAGAGCCTTTTAAACAGCAAATAAGACAAATTGCGTCCTTCAAGTTCCTGGAAGCTCTTTGTTTTAATGTGTAAAAGTGGCAATAAAAAGCAAATAGACAGGGAACAGAGTGAAGGAAGTGGGTTGTGGATGCTGCTTTGTGAGGGTAAATATTTCAGGAATGGACAACCATAGACTTATAGAGCAAAAACAGGTGCAATTAAATGCATTTTACATCCTGGATGCTCACTAGAGAGATGATAAATATAACATTTTTATTTGATGCATCCGGCCTTTTTTTTTTTAAACATTTAATAGCTGAGACAGTCAATGTCTAAAAGCTCCACTTTTGCTGACTTCAGTGTGAATAAACTCTATACAGCAAAGAAAACAACAAAACTGAAACCCTTAGAAGATCAAAGTAAGTGTCATTTCCATCTCGTCTTATTCTCCCCCACTGTTACTTTAATGTTCGGCAAATTGGCTAACCCACGTGCAAAGACACACAACAAACAGCACAATCCTAACTAATCCCTCCACCTGCACGCACGGCTTATTTCCTCTCCTCGCTGTGATAAAAGTTGAAACTGGGAACTGGAGCCTCGCCAAGGAAGTGACCTGACAATAAAAGGAGCCGACATTCAAGTTACTCATTACACATGTGGGAACACCGGTTTGTTGTTGTGTGCTTCTTCCCCATAGCACTGAAATAAAAGCTCAATGCTAGGTCAGTATCGGCTCGTTTTGGGAGAGTATCTGACTCGAGAACAGAAACCAAGTCCTGTATTGAAAGCGAGTGCTGTTCTGCTCTTGAAACACCTACTTGTTTCTCCCTGTGTCATCCTTTAAAGAACAGCAAATGTGAAGTGAAGAACCAGTTTTATAGCATTTGGTGTACTTAATCATTCACTAACTTGCAGGTTCTGACAAACACAAGCATAATCAGGCTTAATTCATCTTCATTCTCTCAATAAAAACTCATTAACGAGGAGCTTATTGAGCAGCAAGAGTGCTTTCCATGAGTTTTTCCTTCACAAATGAACCCATAAATGTTGTCCGGGCTGATTTAAGACCTTGGGATCAGTGTCACAACCAATTAAATCTACAGGGTGGAAATTTTCAGAGGTTTCTTCCTCTCCACACTAGAGGCTGTGAGGATTTATACATGGGGTTAGTTGTGCAAGAGAGGAATACAGAGCGAGCTGGTCACACAGCAGGCACAAAGGAAGCTACTGTGGGAGCGTCCAGCGGCGGGGCTTTAACTCACCAAGGCCTCTTGAGCAGCCTTTGAACTGGTGTTAGCTGAAAGTTTCCCAAGAGTTTGCGAGAGGAACGCCAGGCCCTGGGAATCGAAATGCGAGCATGAGGAGTGCATGAGCAGTGAAAGCTTAAAGTCATCCAGGCATCAAGATGACTAATCTGGATGTAACTTTTTTGTGATGAAGCATACAAAACTATTTCTGTGTGAATCTGGCAGCGATGTTCAAGAGGGAGGCTTTGGAAAGGAAAAAACAGAAGCAACGCAGTGATTACAAAATATGAAACTAACTGAAAAGGGATGTTATGGACACGCATGGTGGTAGAGATTTTGCTCTTTGTCTTAGGTTAATCACTGTTGCTATATAGTGTAGCTGCAGCTAAAAACTGCTTTCATTAACTATTAATATGATGCCAATTATTTCTTTGTAAAGGGTTTTTAAAACTTGATGATTTCTTAAAAATACCTTGTTTGGTCCAAGCATTGAAGATATTCAGTTTGACATTTTACAAAGATTTTCCTGAAGGAATATCTAAAAGCTTATCAATGATCAAGGTAGATAGGAGCAGAGAAACGAGCATGAAATATGCAATAATGACAAAAAGTAAATACTCAAATAAGGAAACAGAAAGCACAACAGCCTTTTAGAAAACAAATGTTTCATTTTGGTTTTTGAAATGTCATGTTTTCAGTTTTCCTCGTGTTTTCTGAAATCTCGCAGGCTGCAATGAAATTTTCTAAAATGCCACCACGGTTTCGGAAATATTGTGTTTTGTTCCGTTTCATTACTTTGCTGTGTGAAATGTCCCAGTCAATTGAACTGAGTCAATTTTGGGAAAATGCAATTTGTCCTGTAGTTTTTTTTTCTTTCCAAAATATAATTTTCTTGTTTCATTGATGTACTTTCTAAAAAAGAATTTAAAAAAAAATCATGCCATGTCACAGCGTCAGACTCGTTTCTGAAAACTAAATAGTGTTTTTTTAGATTTTTGTTTGAATGGAGCCTCATGGTTAGAAATATTGCAAAGCGCTGGGAAGAAAAACCTTAAAAGGACTCTCCCCACCCCCCTTGTTTACATTACTTATACTTTAGAACCGACTGTATTTTTCATGACTCAACTGTAAAATGAAACCCTGACCCATCAACTACATGCTGAAAAGCACAGACAAGAGCAGGATCAAGGCTCTAACAATTCACTCAGGCACCTGTGGTGCTCAACAAATCAATGGCTGTGCCTGAGACCATTTATACCAAGGTGACACTCCTCTCCCCACTCACCCATTTAGCTGCCGAACTGCCCTCAGGAGAATCTCTATTGTGGGGCTGCATAAAGACAGTGTAACACTAACTCCACTGTGAGACACTGGCTGCAAATGAGAACGACCAACAGGAATATCAAGTGCTTAGAGAGCTCCACTGACCACAAACAAGACGATGCTGATCTTGGGTGTTGACCCTATCCTCTGACCCCACGCTGAAGGGAGAAAGGGGGTGCAAAAAAGAGGCATGTGTCCCTCAGAGATCAATGAGAAAAAAGCATATGGTGTCACCTAGAAGGGTGCAGGGTGGAGACCTCACCAGAGCAGCTTTGTTAGGTGAAATAAAATAGATGATTCCCTATGTGGACGACATCTAAAGATACACACATTCAGTATACAGTTTGGCAAAGAGCAATCCACAGAATGTAGGTTAGGAGAGTAATCCTTTAGGCCAGAGCAAAGATGTCAGTAGGTTACAGTAAGGCAACCTGCTCACATGCAAGGCTGTCTGTTGTGTATTTATGTCTATATGCATGTCCTGCATTGCTCTACATTCATGTGCATTTATCTTGACAATGAGCTCTGACTATTGTAAGCTTTGCTTGAAAGGCATTATTAATGCAAGAAAGCAGAAGTCATGAGAGACGCCCTAAAACAACCATAGAAAAACCAAAACAGTTCAAACTGCTTTAAAAGATTTAAAGAATATAGAAATGTGTAGTATTTATTGAAGGAGACTACTACTATTAAGCTTACAGTAAGAGAAGCTCAGCTGGACCCCCTAAAGCTCAGGCGATTAGTAAAACGAACAGGCTGGTTGCAGTGGGAGCAATAGGATCCGACTCATCCACACGCACTGTTGCTTTAAAAGCCCAAAACACTTCCTCTCAAAAGTGGTGCTAATGTTTCAATAAAACTATAAATCTGCATCTCAACGTGCCGTACACGGGGAATACAAGAGAGGCTACATGTAATCTCGCTTCAAAGTCGGGATAGTAGGATTTCCTTACCCCGTCCTCCTCTTGGATCCACAGACTGTCCCTCTAGAAATATCTGTTTTTTGTTGTCTTCCACGTAGACGGTAAATCCCAGAGAGCGCTGTATTTGGGTTTGATGGTCCTCTCCTCGCAGATGAACCGCTCCCTCTCAGGTGGGACGTGGTTTCTGCACGGCAGCCATTGAGACAAATGTGGCCAGCCGCGGAAAGAGCTTTCTACTGGAACAATAAAGAGCAACACACCGCCTCCAGCTCTGACTGAAGCACCCCGGCGCGTCAGGCAGGGAGAAAGTGGAGCCTGGGCGGCGCAACAGTGGCACCTCGTGGCGGTTTGGGAAAGTGTTGTGTGTAGGACGATCTAGTTATGAGTTTCTTCCTGAGGTCACACCAAGGTCTTTAGATTTGACATAAAAAAATACTGCTGAAAAATTATAAAAAATAAATAAATAAATGGAAATATAACGTCATTAGTTAAAACATGATCTCAGTAGAAGGACACAGCCTGAACTCTGTTAGTCAAGCTTTCTTGTAATTTCTTGCAATTGAAAAGTTCATTCGCCTTAAAGGACATTTCAAAGCTCCTCTTTGGATCTTTGGATTCCTTTTGTTCCGTTTTCTGTCATGATGATCCCATCCTACATCAATAATGTGGATTTATGAGCCCTGGGGAGCATCCATCGCTCCTTCAGACTCAATGTCACAGATTTTCAGTCCAGTTCTTGTGCCATTTGGCATACATCAGCCTTTGTATCATGTTTCCCTGAATGGCTTCTTCACAGCCATCCGTCCATGGAGATCATTTCTGACGAGGCTTCAGCTTTCAGATCCTATCAGGTGAGCACGATTTTCCTTTTTGCTGTTTCTTAAGGATATCACTTTAAAATGCTGTTTATCTGCTGTAAATATATATTTTTAAACCCAATATTTCTTCTTTTTTCCTCCATTAGTCCAGTTTCTTGAATCTTTATAAGGACACATTTCACACCACCTGGAGTTGTGCCAGGTTTTCAGATAATATTTCTTTAAGAATCACCTTTAAAAATGACTGTGTAACATATGTCCATTTTTTGGCATTTTTCATAGATTCAGATAAATAAATGGGACTAAATAATGTGTCTTTGTGACAGGCTGCTGTGTGTTGTGTATAAATACAATACTGGTTGATCCCTTGAGACAAATGGCTTCCTTATGGGCCTGAATTGTCAAGTTACAAGGACTGGACTGAAAATTAATGAAAAAGCAGCCGATATCAAAAGAAAAACTTTGAAAGAGCATTAGGAAGCCTGGGAAACTATTGGGCAATACAACGTTCAAAGATTACAAGAAATAAGGGATGGCTCCAGACTTTTATCTTTGGAGTTGAACAATAATATTTTATTCTTTAATACAGTTAGACACTCTTGGCCAACCAAACCAAATAAACCACTAGATATATGATTTTTATTTCTTTCCCTTTTTTCTAGAAGAAGAAATAATGTAAGTAGAGTAAAGTGATGTAATGTATGTAAGTAGAGTAAACTGAAAGTAAAGTATTTATTGAACCAACTTTGGACAACAGATAGCTGAATATCCAACCATCTTATTACATGTCTATTGCAGTCAGGGTATATCTGTCAGTACATGGCAGTAGCATATAGAACAGATCATACTTCAATAAATGATCATCATTGAAATCATCAGAGCAGGTGATCAATAATTGAACTGGGTCATTGCACATGGACATCTCCCAAACTCCTCTACTTCATCCCTGAGCTCTTGCTCTAGCCCTCCAACCTCTTCCTACAACCAGTTGATCTGTGAGGTGTTTAATTAGTTAAAGATCATCTTGAGAAGGCAGCAGGCTTCAAACTGTCATGCACTGCATCCCTGTTCAGCTCCTCGGGCATGTACCAAGATCTCAAAGGGCCCAGAGCCTGAATGGATTGAGAACATCCGGGCCGTTATTAAAGAGAGAAACAGGCAGCGTGAGAGCTACAAAGCCACTGGAAGGAGTTTCTCCAGAAAACAGCGACTAATGCACTGATTTATAAATAGTTTATGTGATTCTTTTTGTATGATTTTATGTGACGGTTTTTAAAGTAAAATGCATAAGCATCATTTACTGGCAAAGAAGAGTGTTTTTGTGGTTTACAATGAGATAATAACCTCAAAATGAAAACATGGTTTATAATATATTGTATACCAGGCTGAACAAGTAACACATGCTGAGCTATCAGACCAGACATTCATGAAAAAAACATATTTTAAAAACACCTTTGGTGTGTTCATATAGCTTATTTATTTAAATATATAAAAAAATTATGATCTAATCTGATCATAAACCAAAAAGTGGGAAATTTTATAAGATTTTTATGAGGACTGAGAAAGAAGAAGACAGAAGAAATGAAGAGTACAAAAGTCTGACGGGATGTTAAAGGAGCTCGACAGGTGAAGAAGAAGCTGATGTTGAACTGACTGAAATTTTGTTCAATATTGCTTTTGATTTGTAAAAATTTCCGGTTTTTAATAAGTTTTATATTTTTTCATTGTTCAATAATTGAATTAATAATGTTGTAATAACCAGCCTCTACAAATGACTACAACCAACCATGGTTCATTGCCTTTTATGTCAGGGATCCCTAACTCCGGTCCTCAGATCTTCAATGTTTCCCTGCTTCAACTACCTGACTCAAATTAAAGGATAAATAGCAGACTCATGCAGAGGTTGTCAGAGATCCATTTCATTCTAATCCGGTGTGTTGCAGCAGGGAAACCTTTAATACCTGCAGGACAGTGGGGCCTTGAGTCCAGCAATAGGGAGCATTGCTGCATTCGATGAGAAAAAAGAAAAAAGTAGTAGTGGCCCGTACGGGGATCGAACCCGCGACCTTGGCGTTATTAGCACCACGCTCTAACCAACTGAGCTAACCGGCCGTACGCTACACTCTAAATGTACAATTTTTATTCAAAGAACTTAGCCAAGCCTCTGATTTATTTGTGTTTGGTCTTCTGGGTGGAGTCAGCTTCTTTTTTTCTCTTCAAAAACCTGACGGTTTCATTTCTCTATTTTAATACCATGTCAACCTGTGATCAACCCGCTCGAACTTTTACGTAACAAATACGCCCTCGCCACATGCGACCGTCGTTCTTTCACCGAGAAGAGTGGCGAAAACTACAGGGCATTAAACGAGCAGTAGAGTCAGAACGGTCGGTTGCCATAGTTACCTTGGAGAGAAGGCGAGACTGCCCACGTGACCAAGCAAGATGGCGACCACAATGTAGAATGGGATGTGAATGTGAGTAGTACGTATCATTAGCTAACCGTTACATTGTCAAACTGGCCTGTAACTTCAAACTGCGATAGAAACATTGCGACTTTATTATAAAATAAATTATTTTGTTACAGAGCGGGACACATTCAATTCCGTTTTATCCGCGGTTCAGTCTGCCAACTAAAGTAACGCTGATCGAGTCCGCTAATGCTAGCTTTCTCATAGTCTGGCCAGTTATTGTTTAACATGCTGAGCTGTTTCCACGTTCATCAGGTTATCCACCGTAACCAACTGCATTTGCTCTCTTTTTTTCTTTCTGTGTCTCTTCCCTTTCAGGATTTTAAACAAGTGGGTCCGTTTTGGTGGAAATTGGGATCTGCTGGTTAATTGTTCAGCATCACATCTCATTTAGGGATCAAGATGGCCTTAAATGTCTTTGGTAAGCAGCATTGCACCTCACATGAAGACAATTGTACAGGTTATGGGTGTGTACCTTAGATTTTATATGCTTTCAATTAGGTTGTGGCTGGAGTGGAAAGTTAAAATCTGCCTTATTCCTATTAGTTACAATGATAATTTCCCTCTAATGTATTTTGATAAAACTGTGAGAGAATAGAAAATTTGTAAATATGACAAAGTTGTCCATTGATGAGGCAGTTGATGATACACATAGTTACATCCTCTATATGGGGAAAAAGTACCCAAACTTGGTACCCACATTTTTATTACTTAGTTAACATGTAACTTTTGAGTCAGGCCTTCCTCTAAAGCAGCAAAGCAACCCTGAGAAGCTGTCATGAGGTCAGTGAGGCAGGAGAAGGGGGAAAAAAATTTATGTATATTTTTGCTCATGCATTTTAATGTAAGATCACAATTTTAAATGTCTGCAGCATTAGCGTAACAGTGTACAACTTTGGACCCATCGAGGTTCAACAGAGCGTTATGTTATGTCTGCTCTCTTGTTAGTTTTTCTAACTGTGCGGGAGGGTGAGACACTCGCCCGGGGAGGATTTGGAGTTATTTTGAAGACAGGATACTGAGACGACGAGTGTTGAATAGATAAGGGTTGTGGAGTGAACACAGAGTTCACCGAGGCAGGAAGCATGGGTGTTACTTGTGTGCATGCAGAAAAGATGGAAGAATTTGCAAGACGCTGACCAAAGGATAGACTTTTATATATCTTTATTTCTATTATATGAATCAGTTTTGCAGTTATTGTATTGGATAAAGAAGATCTTAAGCATTCTGTTGCAGATAAAATAACTTAAAGAATTTCAATCAGTATCTGGAAGAGTTACATTATAATCCGAGTGCTTCATTTCCAATAGAGTTCAGTCAAACCCCAAATGGGAGGAGGGGCCTGCGGCTGATGTACTTCCACTTTAATCACATTTATTAGTATTGATATTGTTTATTCTCTGCAACAGCTGAACAAACAACAAGCTGTTATGTTTTTATCCATACACAATTAATTTCATACATGTTGGCCCGAGGGAGCGACAGTGAAAGCTTATGCAAGTGGTAGAAAAACAAACGAAGCTCATTTACATCCTTTCTGCGGCGCTGTATAAATGACAAATGAATGAAGCTTTTACAGCATTTTATGCAGCAAGGACTAGGTGTGTTTATTTAGCCGCTTAGTCATCGTGATAGCTTATCGTCCATCAGTCTGATAGCTCAAGGTACTTGCACACAAAACAATGTTAACAGTTTTCTTAGTGAGTTTGTTTATCTGAAGCATTAATCAACTAAAAATTCCTCTTGTGGTTTCTGTGCTTTAGCCTCAAGAATTGTGTGATTTCTCTCGAATCCTACTACTTTTTCCCCAAAATCTCATCTACTAAGCTGGCCTTTGGTAGTGTTTCATTGAATCTAAAATAACAGATTGTGTATATATGACACTGAGCCTGGGTTAGACATGGTTTGTTGTTAATTAGGCTGAACAGCAGAAAGAAAATGAAAGGAGTGCATCCTGATTTGGCCTTATCTGGTTGACGGATTATATCAAAATTCAGACAAAGGTCACTGTCTTCTTTTGTCCACTAGGTAGCACTGTGGCAAAGGGAAATGGGTTTGAGCAGCTGTTAGATACATTGTACTTTTTCTGTCCTCAGATCATGATGAATACAGGCCACCAGTGTGGAAGTCCTATTGTAAGTATCATTAGAACATAATGAATGTTATTTCCCTTCTCTATGGGTAGCGTCTTAACTTTTTCTTTTTTACACATTGTTGTTTTGTTGATTCTGCTCCGACGTACTTATCATTACATATGTGTTCATTAAATTCTATTTACTAATTATTTGAGGTTTGTTGTCATTGGCAGTGTACCAGCTCCAACAGGAGGCACCTCACCCACGTAGAGTCACCTGCACCTGTGAGGTGAGAAGACACTTTCTGTCTGCCAGACATCCTTTGTTCATGTCTCGTGCTATTCCTTAGAGATCCTTTGTTGAATCATTAAATCAACTGCATAATGTGGACAAGCCATCTTCTATTTAACATATATTATAAGACTGAAAACTAATATTACGTAGATTTTAATCAAATGGAATGCATGTTCTACACTCCACAATACACGTTATCAATTTCTTTTGAAATCTGATTTCTCAACAAAAAGCCTCCAGATGTTGCATCAAGAAATCATAACAAATACTACATACATTCACTAAACATCCCTTCTGGTCCGATGTTTAACAAGAGAGATAATCTGTGTTTAATCTAATACAGATTTATAGGGTACACGTACAGATGTACTTTGATGTAGAGCATTAGTCATAAGAAGTATTATGTTACGAAATCAATTTGAATTGATGTAAAAGATTTTGGATTTTGCTTGAAAATCTGTAGGAAAACGATAAGCTTGCCCCTTCCCTCCCTCTCTGCTGTGCTTCAGCTCTGCCGTCCAATGTATTATGCATTTCATGATCTGCACCGAAAAAAGTAAGTTTCAGATTAAAAAAACAAAAACATGCATGTCCCAATCTGTTTACAGCAATGAAAGTTCAGATCCAAAATGACATTTGAAGCACAAGTATATAAGGACAAGATTTCTTTTTATCTTAATGAATGACTATAGAAATTTTGTCTATTTGGGCCAATTTTCCTTCATCTGGAAAGATTTTTGGCTGTGCTTGTGCACATGGCACACTTTTTGTTACAAAGTCTCTGTCTTTACAAATCTTGGAATTCAAATTTTCCCAATAGATCAATTAATCATTGAAAAAAATGATTACCTTCTTCACTCATGAAGGACAAAAAAGTCCACTTCCAAAGGACTGCTATTAAATCTTTACACAAATTTTTTTTGCATAAATCTCATAAAGAAGTTCAGCTGTGCTGAAATCTACCAAACATTTTGAGTATTTTAACCCTTTAAATGCCAACTGGATCACTGGCTGTCAATGTTTTTAAGAAAATAAATTAAATTACAAAAAAAGAGAGAAGAAACTCACAAAACTGATTATTTAAAAAAAACAAAAACAAATTTTGGTTGGTTTCTAACAATCTGTCTTAGATGGGTAGAAGCCAAAATCTTTACCTTTGTGAATTATTAGTAATGGTGTAGTATCAGATTTAAAATGTACTCCTTTACATATCAGAGAAACTCAGGGACTGTTTCAACAGCATCCTTTAAATACATTTTATAATGTTGTTTGGAAACTGAAACAAATGCAATGATTCTTATCTTAACCAACTTAGCCTGTTTTTAATGTTCA
>JAOXYM010000026.1:7349200-7360510 GCA_028567055.1 Leptatherina wallacei | reverse complement strand
ACCGGGGCGGTGTGGTGTCGGCTGAATGAAGGCTGAGCCGGGCTGGGCTGAGTAGGTGCTAGTGTGAAAGGGGCATAGGAAGCCAGTTCAAAGATCTGAGGACTGGTGTTATATGATCCACTTTCCTGGTCCTAGTGAGGACTCGAGCAGCAGCATTTTGGATGCAAGTTGGATGCAAAACTTTTTATTTGGACTAACTTTGTGCAATGACGAACTTTAATCTGATCTTATCTGAAACATAATGAGTGTTTGGATCATTTTATTTGACCTCATAGGGGAGGGCTCAGTCAATATAACGGTTGGTGAAACACTGAGATAAAAACCCAACAAATATATCAAGAATATAAAAACAAATACATACAACTATTATGTTAATGAGCAGCATCACATCTCATGGGAAATCCTAATTTGAAGCCATATGAACAGGGGCCCGGACACCTGACAGTAACTACTGAAATACTTAAATATCTAACTAATAAAGACTAGTATTACCTAATCAAAATAAATTGACTGAAGCACTAAGCTCACTGTCTCTAATATAACATCATAGAAACCTCTGATCTCACCTAGCTAGCATGCATGCATACTGCTGGCGATGTAAACAGTTAACAAGCACAACGTGAATAAACTGCACTCAAACTATATCTGACCCAGGAAGACTGCAGTTCCTCAATTCTTACCTGAAGTTCAGTTTCCCCTCCACTTGCACTGGCGGTCTGTCCTCCTCCTGCATCCCCTTCTTCTCATCCACCTCCGCCATCGTCACCTGCGGCTGCTTCGGATACTTCTGCTGAAGAGGAAGCTCAACCATAATCATCAGCAAACTTCTGTGTTATTTTAACACATTTGGTAGTATCTGCCTGAAGGGGTCTTTCTGTTTATCACTATTTTTTCCCAGTGCCACCTTTCTGTTTCCTGCTGTTCTTTTTGCTGTGAAGTTGACCTTTTTAACATGGGAGTCTATGGGGATTGACTCCCTTTTGGAGCCAGTCCCTAGTGGATGAGGGGTGAACTGCAATTGGCACTTCTGCATAGACTTCACATTTCTCTGCCAGAGGTTGCTGCTTGTTGTTACCACGATTTCATGTGCGCTACTCTTTTTCAAACAGGTCTTTTCTGCTTGTTGTAAAGCACTCGTTGCTATTTGTGTATAATTTGTAAATGGTAATAAAGTTCTTTGGAGAAAAAAAAGAACTCACAAACATTAGTGCTATTGAAACCCAATTAGTTTCCATAATGATCCAGAAATCAGAATACTAGCAACTTAATGTATGCAACATGTACTAATTTGTAATGGAAAAACAAACCATGTCGAATACATCTGGTCACATTTAACAGTTTATTTGTAAAACAAGTCTGTCCATTTTGATCCAGATCATGATTCTTCTTTACATATAGACGTGTAATAATCAGCAAATAATCTGCTGAGCACCAGCAGCAAAACCAAGGGGGTCATCATAGATTTCAGGAGATCCAGGGTGGACCATGCTTCTCTTCACATAGAGTAAAGAGGGTGTGCAACCCTTCAAATTTCTGAGGAATCCACCTGGTCTGTGAACACCAAGGCAGTAATATAAAGGTCCTGGCAACTACTACTTGAGACTCCTGAGGAGAAGCAAATTAGAGCAGAAGCTACTTGTGAACTTATGTTGTTCTTCAATAGTACCTGTTATAATAATGTACTGTATCTAGGTGTGGTATGCTGGGAACTCTGCTGCAGACAGGAAGGAACTCCAGAGGATTGTTGGCGGCCCTCTGCCTTCCTGGGAAGAGATTACCAGCTCCCAAAGGAAGTCCTCCAAGACTCCTCTCACCCAGCCCATCATCCACCTGCAAGCCCTATAGATCAACAAAAGCCCAGACTTCTAGATTCAGTTTCTTTCCCTGGACAATAAGAGCTCTACACAGATATCATCGTGATCTTCAGAAATATTTAGATTCTATGCAATTATGTGAATTTATGATTGTTCTAAAAGCATTAATGGTGTTCTCTGCTTTCTCATAATACATGTAAAGATGATAAAAGCTTTGTTTTAATATTCTTTTGACTACATGTTTGTATAAATCTAAGATGGTTATCTGCATAAATGCAGAGAAAGTAACTAGTTTGTCATATATATCCTTTATTAGATAGTTTTTATATATTGTGAACTCTGTTTTGCTGTAATAAGATCCAGCAATTTATTTACTTTTTCTGTTGGATTAAAAAGTCACATATTTATGAGCTGTCTTACATTTGACTTTTAAATGAATGCACATATTGTGGCAAACACAAGGTTAGACTTATTAGTCAAAACAGGCTGTCAAGGGAGGTCTTGATGTTCAGGTTGGACGTTTACAGAAAGCATGGTTTGTGTTTACTCTTAGGTTAGAAACAGATTTGCAGTGGAACTTCTCCAGAGCACACCTTCCCCTACAGGTGCATCTGACGTGTTTGGGAATAGTCATAATTCTGACATGTCTGAAAACTCTGCCTCCACCTGAGCCGCACATCGACCACACCCCCTGTTTTAACGTTAAACATAAAAATCTGTTGCCAGAAGGCAGGCACAAAAGACTGATTTTTTTTAAATCAATAGAGGGAAGTTTGTATAGAGACTCTAGCCTGAACATGAAATAGACCCAGAGGCAGAATAAGGATATTTACTTTTTATCTTTGCATGTAAAACATGTAATTTTTTTTTACATGTAATGAATTGTTTATAACTTTGTGGTATTTTTTTTCTTTTGGAAAGATAGTAAATACATTAATTAGAATTTAATGAAAGCTAATAAACAAGGAGCATGTGATCGCTTAAAACGGGTTTAAAGGCATAAATCAATGTTGTTTATACAGCCCATTTATAGTAGCACTTCCCAAACAGTGGGTTTCCAGAAGAAAAATAAACAGCCCACAGCTTCAATGCTGCATTTAGGTGCCGACTAAATGTTGTACAACGGTTTCTTTTTCTCTTTGTTAAAAACCTTTCAGTGTAAAATGTCTTGTACCAGAATTGCAGACATTTTGTGTTTTATCCAGAGTAGTTTTCGATAAATACAACAATATCGCCTCATATTAATGTGGCAAAAAGTGTGAATAAGGGTTTTTTTTATAAATGATTTTGTTAAATCCGATCAAGCTCTGGGACATGAACGCTGCATCGGTGTGGGGAAGAAAAAGAACTGGGCAGTCTTGCGCCTGCGCAGCTGCAGTGTTTGCGTTCCTCCTCCCTCCTGTGAGACTGACAGCTCGTTACTGCTGCTGCTGCTCACCGGCAATGATACAGCAAACACTGACACGGTGAAACACCGAGATGGACTTAGCGAGCACTTTTTACCACTATAAAGACGGATATTATTTAGACACCATTGTCTATCGACAGTAGACGGTGTGTACTTTAAGCCGGGGTCGTTTTTTTGTCTCGGTAGGGAAAGAAGACTCGTCGTCCGGGAGAGGAATGGATGCGACGGCTGATTTCCTGCGACATACACCGGCCAGCTAAGAGGCTTCCACGTACACTTTGAAAAGTGGCATTCGGATATTAAATTGTTTATCTTTGCTCATTTATCACAGTGCTAGCTATTCTTAATTAGAAGAGCAAAGGTACACAAAGTTCTAAAAGAGCGTAGCTAATCGCTATTGCCGACCTAACAGCTTGCGGCTAGCTCATATTCGCAGTCTTTGTTTATTTTATTTGCTGCTTGAATACAGTGGTTTAAATTGTTCCGATGCTGGATTAATACTTGTGTTACGAAGAGGAACGCCATCGATAAGCTAGCGTTTCAGTATCATCAAAACTGGGAATGTTTAGCTTGGCTTTTCTTTAAAGGACATAAATCATATGACTTGCCACTTATGGCTCGTTAGTATCGCGGTACTGCGGCTGACCCAGCTAGCTAGCATCTGTGTTAGCTAGTAGGTAGCGCCAATAACCGTCTGCCACTTCTTGGCCTTGGGTAAACCTCCTTTGCTGTAAAGATGCATCACCAGGACTTCTCTGGAGACCCTCCCGGGAGCGGGAGTCGCAAACCGGCGTACCTCTACAGGAGAGGCAGCAGTGGCGCGTCTTCCTCTGCAGCCGGCGGCAGTGGAGGCAGCGCGGTTGACGACAATCCAAGCCAGCCTGGATCTTCCTCTCCCGCACTTCATCACCAGCCCCAAGTGACCGGAGCTCAGGTGAAGAAGAAAAGTGGGTTCCAGATAACAAGTGTCACCTCTGCTCAGATCAATGTCAGCGGCAACAACAGTTTAGCAGATGATACAGAGAGCTATGATGATATGGATGAATCTCACACTGAAGACCTCTCCTCCTCTGATATGCTGGATGTCTCCGTGTCTAGAGCCACAGACACAGGTGTACCAGAGAGAAGCTCCTCTGATGAGACGTTGAACAGTCTCCACGGGGTTGACACACCTGGACTTGTGTCACCCAATGAGCCCCTTCAACCTCACACCGTCCCTCAGGGGGCTCAGCAGCACTCCTCTTTGGTAAATGGAACTGTGCATCAACAATATTATCCTCAGCAACACAACAAGCCTCCCCATCATCCCTCTGACAGCTTGGGAGGAGGTGAACTATCCTTGCCTACTCTTCCCATTGCACCATTGGCCAACTCCAGCCCAGCTATGGTTTGTAAAGCTGTGCCCAGCCAGTCCCAGAGACCACTGGTGTTGGATAATCCAAAACCTGCAGGGATGGTGGGTCAACAAGTAGCTCCTGTTATTGCTGGGACAACTAGTGATGCACACGTACAAGGCAGTATGAACATTTCATGTGTGTCCACTGTCCCCCCCTCGGGGCCGGCTGGTTTTGACAACACTAATGTAAGTGGGCAAGTGGCTTCTGCTGGAGGAGGAACAGGACCGCCTGCCTCTGCCCACAGCTCTCACACCCATACTCAGACAGCCACTGGGTCTCGTTTTAGGGTGGTCAAGCTGGACACGAACTCAGAGCCAATTCGCAAGGGAAGATGGACATGTACAGAGTATTATGAAAAGGAGGTTCCTCATCCAACTCCACCAGAGGCACCAAAAGCTGTAGATGTGGCTGCAGAGACTGAGGCAGGTAATGCTGGGATTAGTCCAGGTGTACCTGCTTTACAGCCACCTCACACGTTGCAGCCCTATCAGTCACCAAGCCAGGACTTCACCAGTCCACAAACCATCCAGAGCCCACCACAGGCCCTGACACAGACTACTCCTCTGAGCTATGTTTCACCACAGGAGGTTGTTGGAGCGACCCACTTGCAGAAACCAGTGGCTCCGGTTGCTGTTCCCACAGCAACACCACAGGTGACCCCACAGGCCGGTGTAAGTCAGCCTCTTTCAATTATACCCCAGCAGCTTCCTTATGCTGTGGACCCCCAGCAGGCTCATCCCCAGGGTGGTTACCCCACACCTCAGCTCCAAGCAGTGGGATCGATAGCCCCAGGAAGTGTGAGACAGCCAGACTTTATCCAGCCTACTGCTCCCTTCCAGACCCAAGTCCAGCCTCCGCTTCCCCATGTTCCAACAGGAATCTCCATCACACCAGTGCCGGTGGTCCCAGCACCGCAACCAGTTAGTATAACTCAGCAGCTGCCGCTTCCAAGTCAAGTAGCTCCTCCTGCAGCTTATGCTGCACCACAGCCTCAGGCCCTTCCAGTTCAACCTCAACCACAGTCACAAATCCAGCCTCCCTCTGTTGGCACAGTCCCCGTAGCATCCACCCATGGCTTCCCCTATATGCCTCTGACTGCACTGCAAGCTGACCTTCAACCCCTCCTCACATCAGGCGCCAGCATCACCCATGTCCCTGGAGGAGGGAGTTCTATAAAAACCTCCCAACTGGAGGACGCCCATAAGCTTCTGTTCCAGCACCAGGGGCTGCTCGGTCTGCCCCGGCTCGGGGCAGCAGCAGGTGGTGACGGGGCTGCGGAGGGCAGGAGCGCTGTTGGATCTCTGGCCCACATGGGGATGTCAGCTGAGGCCAGTGCCTTCATGGTTGCTGCTGCTGCAGGCCTGAGGAGTCAGCATGCTGAAGGAGAGGACGACAGGTGAGAATGGATGTCCAGTTGAGCTTAAACTGTTTATTACGATGTAAAGTTTGTTTTTCTTAAAGAAACTACAAGTTAAAGTAATTTCTTGTTACATTGTTGTTCAAACAGCCGTGCAGGCACTTAGAATGATAAAAATGCAGGATAATATCACTTGTGTGCTACAAAATGAAGCCAGAAACATGTTTTGGAGCTTTGTATGTTATGTGTTTTTCAACACCGTAACTGCAGCTCTGCAGGCTACAGCTTGCTGCGATTGGCCTAATTTTGTTGTACAATTCTGATCTACATGCCCAATGTCACATTTGCTCGATCCCCCGAGGTCCCCCTGACGGCTCTCAGAAGACACAGAGTTAAAAACAGCTCACTGGACATGGCTGGTGTAAAACATCAGTGTCCAGCTTAGAAGCAGCAGAGCTGCTGAGTCACTGAGGGATGTGGTGACTCAGCAGATGATCTGCCCTTATTGACCCCCATCGATCATTACACCTTTATCTCAATGCTCACATTTTGTGTAATTCTGCCTCATGATGTCCATCGTTAGCTTTTCAGCTCTTCCTCCTTCCACTAATGAGGTTTAGTCTTTTAATACTCATTGAAAAGTAATTTTTTTTGTACTTATTTATAGTTGAAAGTATTGAATTGATTATATTTTGCCTGCTCAAACACTGTCTTCCCAGTTTCAGGTGATCTTTAAAGATGGATGGCTGGTCTAAATTGGGTCGATGCCCTTTAAAAACTTTCCATGTCTGTCAGAGTCTGAGCAGGATCAGAAGTTGTGTTGAATAAATCCGATAAACTCCAGCTGCAGAGAAATGGATAACCGTTGTGGATGCAGCCCAGTGTTTCTGTTGTGTGGCCTTTTGTGCTGGTTAAGCAGGAGATTCATGTTGTGTAGGCTACAGTAATGCCTGCAGTGTGTAGAGGAAGTTTTTGTTATACCTTTCAGTCTCACCTTAACACCTATAGCTCAAGTACAAAATGTTTTCTTAGAAATTGCAGCTTTTTTGTTTGAAGTTTTCCACTCATTATTACCAGTTAAATGAATCCACTGGCTAAATCAATAGTCAAGCACACAGATGAGTATAAAATTGCAGGTTATATAAATGTGTTACAGTGTTGTCTTCTGTTCTTACTTTGAGCTCAAGGAATGCAGAGACGAGGATGCATCAACTGCAAACCTAATATTGACGTAATGGTTACTAAAGACAAAGCAGGACTGTGTCTGTGTGGAGACTTTTGTCACCAGTTGGTGTTACTCCTTTAAGACTGTGTGCATTTTCAATGGCCTCTGCAAGTGTGTTCCTATCTATGTGCCCGTGTGTCAGCCAGCTTACTTGACATGAATCGGCCTCTGTTCTGCTGCAGCAGACAGTCGTGCTGTGAGTGTCTTCTTTGTTTATAGTGAAGTTGAGATCAGCCTCTAGGTTTCTCTTACTGTCTCTGCTTTCTGTCTGTTTCTTTCCTCCAGTATTTTAGCTCCCCGGACTATTATTTCTCTGTTTGTTTTGTGAAATAATATTCTTCCCCTGCACGCACATTGTGTTGTGCTTCCTTTCTGTTTATGGCGTTCACATGCCATAGGAAAGTTTACAGGTAATAGCTCTATTCATCAGGTGGTTACACCCTTATTAAATAATGAGTGAGCAAGAGTAGGGTGAAATAAACAGTGGCTAGGAACTGGAAAATGTTTTTACTTTTAAATAATCTTGTATAATAAACCAAACAGGGAAATTGTTATAAAGGCGTAAACAGCCTGAATCATGCAGCAACGCTCCAAAACAGCCCGTCTTTAAAAGCATGTGTCAAAGCCGTGAGGCTTTAAAAAACACCTGATCTAATAAGACTGTGTGCACGACTGCTGCTCGGTTGTAAAGCAGGGCCGTGAGGGTGTGCCGGTTTTTGCAAGAATCTGCTTGTTTCGCTTCACCTTCCTGCTGCTGGTTCTCATATCTGTCAGCAAGGACATTGATATTAATCTCAACAGGACCTGCTGCCTCCTCAGGCAGAATTACAGCCCCGCAGGTCAATAAGGGTATCGTTCAATCTTTGGATATCAGCCAGCAGCGGTTCACAGTGGAAGGGAGATCACTCCTGACCTTCACATGTATAAACACACACATCCAGGCAGCTGATTGTGCACCTGTTATTTGTGCAATATCTGGATGCCTTTATTCCTCTGTGTGACCAGCGGCTTGCTGAAGAGTGACTTTGCATCCAGTTTGCAGAGAATCCTTCAAGCATTGGTTGCATTTGTTGTATTAGTCACTTGAGGTACAGCCTTATTTGGTAAAGAGCCGAAACCTAAATTATACCTCAAGAATTTTCATTTCAGAATTGTCATTTTTCCCTACAAAAGCGTGTTATTTTGTCTCATTATGCTGAGGTAATAAGGTTTTCACAACCAAAATATCTGGACTGTTAGTGCATGTAGTGCATTTTATAGGGATTATTTATGTGTATGACTTCATCCTTTGGGGCTGTAAAAGTAAGCGGCGCAATCTACTGATTGTCTGCTCATAAAACCTGCTTGCAGTGTTTCTCTTCTGCAGCATTTCTTCTGTTTTTTTTTATCTTCAGTTGTATTTTCTGGCCATTCTAAGGGAAACCCAAATGTCTGGCAGCACATGAGTCGGATGAAAGAGTTGAGTTATGTGTTTACAGTTTGAATGGATCATCAGTCAATCAAAACTGCTTTTAAAAGTCATCGAGCAAGCCTAAGGCAGATGTAAGGTAGTCAAAGCTCTTTTGTAGCAAAGCATGCTTACACTGTTTAAGAGTCCTCTTCCAGAAGAGGCTCCATGTTTTGTGAAGATGAGAAGCTGAGTGATTTTTCATTGTGATTATGAGCTTTGAATACTTAGGCCCTGATTTACTAAGATCCTAATTAGCAAGCGCAGATTTTTTTTGCCCCGCATATGAATTGCACCTGTTGTGTTTCCATGATTTGCGGGTGATCTACTAAGATTGTTTGCGCTATTGATAACGGACGCAAACTGACATATTTAAATGAGGATTTAAGATATTTGGTTATCCCTGAAAAGGGAAATGAACGTGTGAATATGCATCAATTTACAGAAGGAAAAAGAGATAAAGACAGTAACAGTAGAAACAGAAAAGCATACCAATAACCACAGGAATAATAAAAGATTAATAAGATATAACTAAATAAATCAAAGGAATATTTTCACAATGAACATTATAGACAATATGGATCATTGTAAATATAAAATGATCTATAATAGTATAAATCAGCCGGTGATACTGGTGTTATAGAGTGTAATGGCTGATGGGAGGAATGACCTGCGGTAGCACTCTGTGGGTGCCTTAGTCTGCTTCTGAAAGAACTGCTAAGGGCCCTCACAGTCCCGTGCAGGGGGTGTGAGGGGTTGTCCATGATGGATTTAAGTTTCCTTAATGTCCTCCTCTCACCTACTACTTCTATGGAGTCCAGGGAGCAGTCCAGGACAGAACCAGCCCTCCTGATCAGTCTGTTCAGTCTCTTAATGTCCCTCACCGTGCTCCCTCCTCCCCAGCAGACCACTGCATAGAATACTGCAGATGCTACCACAGAGTCATAGAAAGTCCGAAGTACAGTCCTGCACACTCCAAAGGACCGCAGTCTCCTCAGCAGGTGGAGACGACTTTGGCCCTTCTTGCACAGGACATCCGTATTATGTGACCAGTCCAGTTCATTGTTAAGGTGAACACCCAAGTATCTGAAGGTCTTAGCGTGCGCAGTTGATTCGCTGTGTAGAAGGAGAGCAAGAAAGGAGCAAACGGAAACACAAATGAAGATATTAGTGGAAGAGGCAAATAGAAATATAGCAAAGACATCTTAATGTGACCAAAAGGACTGCAATATGGGAGGGTGTTAGCCAAAAAGTAAAACCAGTCGGAAAACAAGAAGAACACCAGATGAGGTTAAGAAAAGATGGCAAGATATTAGATGATGAAGAGAACAAAGCTCAAAGTAAAACCTCTGCCAATAAGACAGGTGGGGGGCCGACAGAGGAGATTCCTCTGACCAATACTGAGCAGCTGGTGCAGAGCACTTTCTGCAAGGAGTAGTTAGCCTTACTGGAAAGCTTAATTAAGCTTGATTAATCAGCTGCAGCATGTTTTTAAACCTTTGATAAATCAGGTCCTTAGAGTCTTTCAGATTTATCAGCATCAGAGGCAGATTTGAGATTTGAACTTTTGGATGCTTGCTGTAACATGAGCCAGCAAATGCTTGGAACAATGACGGCTAAGACTTTTTTTAATCCACTTTAATTGACACTTTTGTCGATTCTTGTTTGATTTTACTGAAGTGCTGCTTCAGTTTAGCCTGCAGCTGCATTAGACATTTAACAAAGCAGCTTCTCCATGTCTGTGTGGTTAGATCGGCATGTGGCTGAAAGCTGGTCTGCTTTTATGTGGGTCTTCTTTTGATAATAATATGTTGCTGTTAACCGCTGTATTTGGTCATGTTGACTCATGATTTACGTTTAAACTGACACACCTGTTTTTAAATTGGCTCAGGATTGAAAACGGAGCCTCTTCAAGGTTGAGGGAGTCATTTAAAGGGAAAGTTGCTATAGGGAAATGTTCTTTTGGAAAACTAAACTAAGCTCTTATTTGAGTGCCAGGTACTGATGATTCCCAAGGCTTCCTGTCAAAGTTTCAGAGGCGTAACCTCGTACATAATTCAGGTTGCTTAAGGTGATAAGCATTGAACCCTAAGCCTTGAGTCACACCATAACATATTTATCATTGCTCATGAGCACACACCCCTTGATAAGACTATTGGGTGTATGACAACACCATTCACAAATAACAAACAAAATCATAAACTATTGTTCTGCTTTAAGGTTAAATGTCTTTTCAGTAAAAAATTGGAGTTTCTTTTTTCCTAGAAGGGATACATGAAGTTTCTGAATCAAACTCAGAGCTTGTAATCAAGGAAGAGAATTTCACAGGCGGATGTGCTGCTCTTACTTTTAATTGTTTCATCGAGGCAAGGCAAGTTTATTTATATAGCACATTTTCAGGTTCAAGCCAATTCAAAGTGCTTTACATAAAACATTAAAAGCATTACAGATAAGGGGAAAAAACACCTAGAATTACAATAAATTCATTTAAACACACAAATACAATCATTGAAAAGATTGAAAGCAAGAAAAGTTAAAAGCTACTGTGAAGGTTTCATGCATAGATGCATGAAAACAGATTTTTTTTTTTAACCTGGATTTAAAAGTTTCTACATTTGGCGAAAGTTTAATCTCTTCTGGGAGTTTGTTCCACTTGTTTGCA
>JAOXYM010000026.1:7332598-7349100 GCA_028567055.1 Leptatherina wallacei | reverse complement strand
CCTGAGTCTTTGGATCTAAGAGCTTTTGCAGGTTTATATTCTCTGAACATATCACAGATGTATTCTGGGCCTAAACCATCCTGGGATTTAAAAACAATTAGTAGATTTTTTTAAATCTATCCTCCTATCAGAAGTGAATGTCCATCGTTTGCATACTGTCCTAAAACTTGTGCATTAACATGATGTTCAAAGGATCAGAGTTAAATTTGGGGTTTTAATATTTATTTCTGCTGTAACTTTGGCAAATTTAGGCTTCCTTTGCCCTTTGTTTTTTAAAATGAGCTGTTTTCATTTGTCATCCTTTACTGGAAATCTGCCTTTGAGGAATCTGAATTTAATGCTGGGTTATTTCATAAAAGTTGCACAGAAGTAGCACCGCCTTTAATTCTCTGGGCGGTGTCTTCTGTCTGTCGGGAGCAATAAATCCTCCCTGAAGGTTAATCTGATAATTACATTTCACATCTAGTTATTCTTCAGGAGAGGCATAAACATAAATGTGGATCCACTCTCTGATCCTGTCATACTGGCATTTCTCCATAAGGTGGCAGCCTGGGCCCATAAATCCTTCCAGCTTAGATGACACAAGTTTATATAACCGCAACGTTCTTTGAGAGTCACTGACCTAAAGCATATCTCGTTAAGTGGAAATGTCCTTGCACGCAATGAATGAAGGAGGAACTAATGAGGGGTTTTGAAAACCTCTTTATGGAAACACTGAGCCTCTGTGCTTACTATTGGAAATCCCTGTGGTAATGTCTGATCAGCTTGGGGACTGCTTGCAGAAGCCTCATCAATCAGACTGATTGATTTTAAAATGTGCTCTTGCAGTGTTTGACATGCAATAATTGTGCTTATTTGTTGGTAGAATAATAACAATGATAATAATACACTTGAAGTTATAAATACATTTAAATTTATATTAATATTAATCAGGAGGATAATATTTTGTCTGTTTTCTGTCCATTAAAATGTTCAGATTTTTTCCCCCTCATACTATAAATCAATATGTTTTCAAAAGGTTATTGAAGGATAAAAAATATATGAATAGTTCCTGCCCTTTAAGTCTTTGTCCTCCATGCTCATTATTAATACATTGTAGCACGTGCAGAGAAATATTTTTAAACCTACTTGCGGTGAAATTGAAAGCTTCAAGCCTTTTTGCTCCATTTAGAAAAATCTTGCAGCCACATCAAAGTATTTACCAGCTGTGACAAGCTCAGTTTTAGTCAATAAAGAAAGGAGTTTTGGGGGCATCAGAGCCAAGTAGCTGGATGTCACGTTTGCCTGCCTTGTGCTCTCATGCAAAGCTGCATGTTCTTGCAGAGTCACAGGCCTGAGAAGATGTAACATGTGTCCAAGCCTTTCTGTGCTTTTATTTTTTCTCTTCCTCAATAGGAGCCAGTTTATGGCGTGATCTGTCAAGGTGGTTTATGTTGTGTGAAATGGTATGCGCTTACAGTTTTCTGAACTGCTTCTTGTATTCAGCCTGGAAGCCGAATGATAGACATGAAGAGTAAAAGAAGAAGCATTTCTAAAGTTAACCAGTGGTGTCATGATCAGCCTACTGACAGCTGTAATGGTATTTTCTCTCCCTTGTCATTTCCCTTTCTCCTTTGACCCTCAGGCTTTTCTCTCAGTCACATTTTTAAAAAACACGCCTTGACGTAACAGGTGAGAAAAAATCCCATTTCTCATCCTGCCACTGAAGCGTCTGTGCCAAAAAGTTGTCAGGAAAATATCCCTCTTTATAATCATATCAGTAGATTTAATTTAATGAATTTACAGTTGGATTTGAACATAATGTACATTATAAAAATGCCTTTACTGCCTCTAGTGTGTTTTTTGCTGAAGTATCTGATAGAAGTTGGCTATTTCACTGTTGATTAGGTTGCTATAAAACATCTATTTATTTTTATATTCAATTTTTTATTCATTTGTTTGTCTAAAATCTCCTGTTTATTCATTATTAACAGATTTCCTTTATTTATTTAAAACCTAAGAAATGAATAAATCTGCTGCATGCAGTTGAATGATATTGAACTGAAAGTGTAGTTGAACTTTGATAGACATTTTAATTGTGACAAGACATACATGATAAGTAAAGTTTATTTGTATAGTATTTTTCACAGAAAGGATCACAAAGTGCTTCAAAGTAAAATAAAAAAAACAAAGTAAAACCGATAAAAAGGCTGGTCACATGTAAACATTGTCAATCTCAATTGTTTCTATCTTAAGTAAATTTGATTATAAATACCAGCAAGTTTTATAGAAGACATTTTATTTCTTAAAAGATTGCTGCAAAAGATTTTGGTTAATTCCCCAGTTTTTAATATTTTCTCTGAGCTCCTGGTGCATCAACGTGTTTTATTTCCATTTGCAGCCTGTACCTGTGAGAGAAGTTGCATTTAAATACATTACTCACAAAAAGTTCGGGATATTCAGCTTTTAAGCTAAATTTACAGAACAAATGAAATGCCCTCACTAATCTGATATTTTAAGTAGAATAATGCAGTGGTAATTCCTCCATTTTATAGAAGTTATTGATAGAAAAGCTGGCAGCAGCGGAGTATACCACCACATAGAAAAAAGTCAATATCTCAATAACTCGTCGTGTGTTAGATGTCGTCTTGGTCTCGTGACGTCTAATAAATGTCAACAGTGTGACAAAGAGGACTGTTTAAATACAAATTGTTGTTATTGAACCAGAACATTTTGTGAATGATTCCTGGTTCAGACAGCTTTTTGGGATTTTTTTTTTTGTGGTTATTCACCTTGTTGAGAGCAGCATGTTGTACAATAATTAAACATTGAACAGTTGTATGTGTGCATTCAAAAGCATAAAGACGCTGAAATAAAGTTCAAAAAATAAGGTTATAGTGCATTTTAGGTTCATTCTGACGTCCTACAAAAAAGCCAAATATCCCTAACTTTTTGTGAGTAGTGTATATTTAAACCACCACGTTGAGGTCGGAGGCTTCAATCGGCACCATCAGGCCTGAAGTAAACCTCGTCTCTGCTGTAAGATTTCTCTTCTCACAGAAGGCAGATTCAGTATGTTTTATTGCTGCACACCTGGAGACCTTGTCAGACTAGTTTAATTGCTGGTAAAGTATAGAAAGAATCGATGCAATCTTAAATGTTCTATGATAATTTTTTTATGCTTTCATGCTGTCCGGTACGATCGATAGATAAGTATTAAATGCATCGATCTGTGGTGGGTGGAAAAATTCAAGAGAATTCATTGTTTGTTTTCATCTTTTTACATTTTTCCTCTGCTGTGAATGCTGTGGTTGAGTCAGCTATGCATATTTTACCCGTTACCAGTAGAAAAAATCCAAGCAAAATCTTCTGTGGGTGGTCTCAGACTTGTCACGCTCAGCCCCTGGAGCCCACAGGGATGTTAAAGTAAAGTCTTGTCAGTCTCTTCCATCTGTTCTCTGACGTCCTCTGAAGCAGAATTTCCAACGCACACAGTAACGTGACCGCTGCACGAAGAACATTTATTCCCCCTGAAAGAGACTCTTCTTGGTAAAACACTGATTTCACAGTAAAATGAAAAAAAGTAATGTTTTAGTGTAAAGTCATTTGTGATTGTGTAGTGTCAACGCCTCGACCTTTCCCACTGTTAAACCACAATCGGATGACCACATGAGGCCGCGCACTGCAGAGAGCCTCAAGCAAAGTTTCTGGACCTCTGCTGTGCAGATTCTCACTATTTAAATAGTCAGCTTTCTGGCTATGTTTACACTGACAGAGAGCCTTCACAGCTTAAAGCAAAACCCTGCAGGTCCATGTGACTGATCACGCTTCATGTTGTCAGTCAGTTGTGTAATGTTTGTTTGTATTTATTTCTTAGCATGGATTGTAGCGAGTAAAGGGGGATGAACAGTGTGTGCTTTAGTTAAATAGAAGTTAATTATCCCGATTTAATGTAGCGCTCATCCCTTGCTTAATGTTAGGGTTGAAAACAATTTTGTTATTTTTGTCCTTGTTATAAATGTCATAGCTTGATAGTTGATGGAGAATGTGTGAGATTGCTGAAAGTTAATACCTCATCCATCAGGAAGACAAAGCATGTCTGCCCTGTGAGTGAAGATGTGGAGATGTTTGAGATCAGAGGGTGTTTGGTTTCTTCACGCTGCCTTCTCTATATTTCATGGCTCATATGGCATAGAGGCTGCTTATGTAAGGCGTTGCGTGCATGGCAGACGGATTCACTTACGCTCCACGGAGCTGCAGCCCTGAAGGTCTGCGATATGATGAGACCTGCTTGAATTTAAGGCTAACCTTTCCTCTTTGTTTTGTCTGTTTGAGGCACAAATCACTGGTGATTATACTCGGCTGTAGAGGAGTTTTTCTGTTTTTTAAATGCCCCCTTAGATTACCTCCTCAAACTCTAAAATAATTGCATTTCAAGATTCTATTATCCAATTATGAAAATGTTTTTAGATACTCGCCAGTTGTCCTCTAAATTGGTAAAAACACACTTTCTTTGTTTGAGTGCGGGAGTGTAATCTGCCTTGGTTCTCTGCTGTATAGAGGCCAGTGTTAAAAGCCTCCCAAACCGGATTCCGCCAGTCTAACATAGCCTCAGACACACATGCACACACATGGGCAGATACACAAACAGGGCACACACACACGCACACACACGCGAGCTTATGCCTCCCAATTGCTAAGAGAGAAGTGATGCGGAAGGAGACGGGCGAATCACAGCGCAGCATGCAAGCTGATGGAGGAAAAAAAAAGGATGCAAGAAAAGGAAGACTTTGTGGAGACAAATCTGCAACATGGTCCTACAAATGTGTTTTGAAATGGGTTCCCATGGTGTTGTATGATATCAGGACGTCCTTGATCACATTTCTAATTACTTTAAGATGCTATCAAACCCTCACACATGTTCACAGATGGATCATTTTCTGGACCACACTGCTGCCTTTCTTACTAACACGAGCGTTACTTACACTCAGCTGGATGCTTTAGTGTGAGTGAGCTCAGATAAAAGGAGGGAGACCATAAATGTACAGCAAATACACAAGAGGGTCTTTATGTTGATGCATGCTGGACATAAAGAGCTTAAAGGTATTTTCTCTGCTTGCTGTAATATTTATCTGCGTGTCCTTTGCTGATGTGGAACACAGCTTCTTGTCCAACTTGACGGCACATGTAAGCCCCCCCCCCCGGTTTAACCGTCCCAGTTATGCTTCTCATGATCCCCTGACAAAAGTTTTAAGCCTTCGGCTCCTGTAATGGATGTTCTGAAACTCTGGAGTCTCAAACTACAAACTTTAGCTTTAAATATAGGCGTGACATTTTTCAAACATAGTTCAAGTTTATATTTTTGACCACAATGTAAACACCATCTTATGCAAGCTCTGCTGGGTGTGGCAGAGATCCATCTCGCCAACGTTTTCTCTGCAAAAAACTCTTTTCGTGGAGGTAAATTTGAAGCCAGGCACAAATGTTTGTTTGGTTCGGAGAGGTTGCTCACCATGTTGGCTGGGTGCTTTTTCGGGGCTAAAAAAAATAGGGTTGAGATGAACTCCATTAGATTAAAGCTGGTTGGAATAACAACAGTCAACAACTGACATAAGTTTCATTATTACTGCATTATTTTACTCCCAGTCTCAACTTACATTGAGCGTTAACGTTTTGTTTCACTGATATATGGGTCAGCCTTTTGTACAGACTGTACACTTGAGCTTTGGATGTACTTGGATAAAGGAAAACATCCCATCTGTGATGTCATGATGTCAAGGACTGCCATCATTGGCCAGGCCAGGTCTGTTCAGCCATTGGCTGAAAGTAAAGTATCTCCACATCAGCAAAGGGCTTCCTCTCAGACTATTTTCAAGCCTTTTGTTTTAAGGGAGCATGCGCACCCTGACCCCAGACCAGCCAGTACACGATGTACAGACATGTAGGATGAAGTGCTTGTATGTTTTCATTGGGAAGCTCAACTTGATGGTTATGAATTCCCAATGCTGTCCGTTATCAGCGCTTCGGTGCTCTCGTTTTGGGGTCGGTCACTGTTGTAAGTGTTACTGAAACTTCCAGTGAAGAAAAGAATATGTGACCTACACCTAATGAGGTTAATAATTTCACAGTGTGAAAGTTTGTGGGCGCTCCTCGCCGCCATTTTGTTGCCCCGTCATCTCTTTGCCATCTTGGATCATGATTGCCTCTTCTTTGTTCTCTTTTTTTTTTTTTTCTTCTTCTTCTTCTTCTTCTTCTTCTTCTTCTTCTTCCCTCCAACTTAACTGATGCTGCTCTTTTTCCTGCTGACTTCCAGTGTGGATGCTGAGCATTTCTGGGCTCTGCGTGAGGTCTTTGTCTGATCTGCCATCTTGTTTTGATCCTCTTTGTTCGGACTGTTTTGCAGACTGTGCACGCGCCAGTTTGGTAGCCAGCATGGAGGTAGATGTTATTCGTGCTCTTGTTGGAAACCCATACTGTGTGTCCAGTGTGCATCCACTGATGAGGAGTGATGGGGTGGCTGCAGGCGTGCTCGGTGCAACATTCTCCTAAATAATCTGAGTAGAGCCGAGTCCTGGTGGGATGAGAGCTGCAGAAAGTGGATGTTTGGGAGTTTTCAGGGCAGATGCATCCACCTTTCATCACAATCACACGAATGTTCTGAAGGAGCGAGAAGCTGCAGATCAAAGGGAGTGGCTTGCAGTCGACCAGGAGCGAGCTTGCAGGGTGTGTGGTCAAAAGTAGCTCATCCGATTGGATGAATCCCCCCTGATATGTCCTGGCAGTTTACATAACCACAGAAAGGAGGGTGACGCGACTCCTTATGCAGTGACATCACCACCCACCCTCCTATGTCTCCTCTCACGCACCCAATCATCACACAGTCTATATATGATCCAGGCTTAGTAAGGAGGCAATCAGGAGGACTTAACACACAAATGCGCGCTCCCGCTGTACACACTCACACACACACACACACACACACACACACACACACTCCCTCTCCCATCTCCGTCCTACATAGCTCCATCCTGGGATCTATTGTTGCTCAGGCTCCCCTATGTGAAGCCCCTCACTTTAGGGGGAGCAGGGGGTCGGGGCAAGAGGGCGCACTGCTGGTAGTGGCGTTTGTTTTGGGGCGGGGGTGGTGTGCCTCTGCTTGGTCGGAGTGTGTGTTTTTAGCCTCAATGAGAGAGAAAGGGCTGGCCGGGGCAGGAGGAGGAGAGGCAGCACGGGGCCCGGACGCCATGGCCCTGAAGCTGCTCTTCTGGGAGCTGGAGAAGCATCTGAAGAGGTAACAATGGCTGTGGTGTTGTCATGTCGGGCTAGGGGGTAAAACAGAGATGTCAGAGGGCTTTGTTGTGACATGTCTGGCTGTTGTTGATGTTTTGATGGCATTCTGGTGTCAAGTTTTTTAATTTCAGCTTGAACATTTTCATCAGACTTGACACCTGCGGTTTCATTTAGTGCCCACCTCCTGTGTGCAACACGTCCCTGCAGCACTTTCCAACTCCTGCTCAGCTGCCCTAAAGGGCTGCGTTCGAGGACACCATGTTCTTGCTTTTGCACACACGTGCATGTTTCGCTTGACTGTGAGAAGGCATGAAGGTGCGATTTGTTAATGCTCAGTTACGTTTAATTGAATTTACCCTCCTAATCTCAACCGCCAAAGATAACTATCCAGTTCCTCAAAATATCCACTTATCAAGAAGACTCCAGTGTCCCAAACACAATGAATCAAAAATATCTTCAGTATCTCCAACATGAAACACATTCTTCTTGCACCTAACCCCCAATTTGTGCCTTCTTCAAGAGTTTGTAATATTTGTTTTCAATTGTTTTTTTCTTCATAAAGCATATATCATGACATGTGCTCCTTAAGAAGACTTTACAGGAGTCAGTGACTGAGCTGCATGAAGTAAAACACAAATGAACTGGCAGGTTACAGGTGTTCAAGTTAGCTTTCTTCATCAAAGGGGTCCCATTTATAATGCTAAGCTAACCTACGTGGTGACACACAAGCCTCTGACTGAACTCAGCAACACCACACTTCCAAGACAGGGAGTGATATAACACAGCTAAGGTGCTTACAGCGGGAACAGGTATCTGAGAGGAACTCAAACATGTGGCCAAAGATTATGTTGCTGATGAACGTGGCTGAGTGTCCTCAACGAAAGTCTATAAAAGTTGGGAGTAAACAGCAGTTAGAAGTTCATTTTAATAAATGATGTAGTCAGAAACAAGAAAAGGGAACTGTGATAGTGTCTTTTTTATCTTGACCCCAGCTGTGTACACAAAACGTGCTTCCTTTTCTTTGTTTCCATAGCAACATCAGTCCACAACTTCATGCATTAAAAACTCCATCCAGTTACCTTCGGTCATGAGTAAATTTGTAATGCAGAAATACATTTTCATAGTCAGGACTTTTCTTTAAACAATCCATAGATTGACAAAAAGTTTTCATTTCATTCATTTACTATTAAGAAAAAGTATTTCCTTTTGTTAGCTTTGGTTTTTCTGCTTATATTTCACTCCTGCACAGACTAAAATGCTCAGTTACAAGAATAAGATAAGGAGGATAACTAAGTTTCTATTCTGGTCAGTAACAAAGTAAGAGGGTGGTCCTGTTTTACTATACAGAACATACTGTTCTCATATCTCTGTCGAGCAGCCCCTAAACAGATGAAGTTGAGCGTCTGCTGTTTCTACAGTCTGACTCTTCTTCCTCTGCCATGACTCCTCAAACTTTGTGCTTTTGCTTGTTCATCTTTAACATCTGGACAGCTCTAAGGTCAGTTTTTACTGTGGGGTGAACCCACGGTTGACTGACAAAGTTTTCTTAAATTACATTAATTCTGCGTCCTGCTGTGAGATTGTTACCTCTTCTTACCAGTAGGGGGTGATATTTCTTCATTTAACGGCTTGTGGCCAAAGTTTCCCATCACCTGCCGGTCTCATTTGATGATTAATCCGCTTAATAAAAATCTATATGTCAGTTTTAAGTCTAGATAATGGGAAGGAGACGGTTAAAAGTTAAATATATTCTCTTAACTTCTAGGCTCGATGGTTTTAAGTTGACGGAGTCTGTCGTTTCTGCCTGAGAACTGGGTGGGGGCTTTATAGAGGACAGTGCAGCAGGTATAGAGAGATGCTGCCTGTATTATTATAATGAGCAAGCGCTCCTCCAATCAGAAGGGGTCATTATGCTAATGAGCTCACTTCTCCGCCAATCGCGCGGCAGCAGGAGCTGTTTTCCTGCATGAATTATCCAGAGAAAGAGGCGAATAGCGCGGTGTAGAAGCCCGCCGCTTCAGTCTATTGTGTGCCCTGTCCCGGCTGCGAGCAGCTCGGTCGGCCCGCGAGCAGACTCACCGCGCGGAGCCCCAATAATGCGCTTTTTTTTCTACTTTTATACCGCTGGATTTCCAGTTTATACGGCCGATGAATCGCCTTCAGGGGTTTTAATGGGCAAGATAGCATGAATTCCCAATGTTACACAGTGGCGATGGACCTTGGCGTTTGTCAACTGAGGAATTTCTCGATATCGTTTCTGTCCTCTGTGCTTGGGAAGGAGAGCGCATCAGTCCGGGTTGACAATAGGTAATGTTTCTGCTGGTTGTGTAGATCATTCATTCAAGCGCATAAGTGCAAAATGGAAAAAAGAAAGAAAAAAAGCTGTCTGTGTTGACCTCCATTTGGTTTGCTTTGTTGCACACACTAATATCTGAAATGACTTACTGTTTTTTTTTTCTACTGATGACAGTCTCACAAATACGAAACACGTCAGCCTTTTCTCTCTTTTGATACAACCTCATTTTTTTAAACTCTCTAAACTGAAACACATTTCCATCAAATGCCTCCAAATCAGCCGCAGTGTTCAGCCAATATTACATCATCCAGGCGGACTAACAGCGTCTCTGCTTTCTGTTCTTCCAGCTCCTCGGGTGCGAGTGTGGTGGCCATTGATAACAAGATTGAACAAGCAATGGTAAGCGACTGTTTCTCTCCATATTTAACCACTGAGCGTGTTTGTAAATAGGCTGCTGGCATGCTGGTCATGTATGTGCTCCCTCTGGTGTTATGTAACCCACAGATTGATGTGGTCTCGCGCTGCTTTAGCGGCTCTTCCTGCTTCTATTATCTTCTCTTTAAAAAGCCTTTTGAGTTTTTTTTCTTTTTTTACAGTATGATTGGATGCCATTATTCAGAGAAGATCCCAGAAAGAAGGGAGTTTATAGAAGCTGTTATTGCGTGGATGAATGAATGAATGAAAAGCTGCAGATGCGTTAAAAACAACTCCAGCATGTCTGCACCTGCTTCTTTGGAGGCAACAAGAGTTTCCTGCTCTGTCACGATTTTGACCGATGACCCTCCGGCTTGTTAGTAACTTGATGTGGACCAAGCTGAGGTTCACACGCTACCCTCCTCCCTCCCTTTTCTCGCGCACAGTTCTCTCTCTCTCTCTCTCTCCTTCTCAGCCTCTCCATGCTGTGTTGCTAGGCAAGCAGCAGCCTCCCCTCCGCGCAGTATAAATAACTCGGCCGGTTATTGGCTCCTCCCACTCCGGCGCAGGAACATTTTGTTCCCTAGCTGGGGCAGGAGGAGGGAGGGGCAGTTTCACAGAGGAGGGATGCTCAGATTATTAAGCAAATCCCCCCCCTACAGCAGGCTGGTACTGCTCCGGCATCATCATGGGAATAATCTAAAAAGATGTTTTTGTTGTTCTGATTTATAAATGTACTCATCTGGTAACATCATTGTAGTGACGCAGTGTCACATGTTGTCCTTTAAGGCTTTTTCATGTGTCACGTTGTTTAGTTCCAGTCAAATATCTCCTTTTGTTGTCAAATTATACAAAGAGTTCGACATATTTTTGGTTAGGTGGTTTAAATTGTGTTGCTTCAACTTCAGATGTTCATTTTGAGTTGGGATGAAACAAGAAAAACTGGCATATCCTCACAGTTTAGATGCAAGAATTAACCAAGATTTGTTAGAAAATGGAGGAATTATCACTGATAATAGGGTTTTCATTTGCTTTTTATTTTTATTTTTAATTGTTAAACCTTTTATTGATTAAGCTGGGGATGATTTCTTCAGAAATTTTAAACTAAAGTGCAAGGATAATGAAAAATGCTGACATCTACACTGGGAAATCTCACATATTATCACTCTGTTAGTCCGAAACCTTTAAAAATAAGAAATGACAGAAAAGCTGGAAGCAAATGGGCTTAATAGTGATTATTGAAAATGTCTGACTGATTACCACATAAATGAGTTAATTTCCGACAGCATGTCTCTTTTTGTTGTGCTGTAGGGAGTCTGCTTCATGTGCAGTATGAACAAGATGTCTCCTCGTTGAAGTGATGAAACATGGAGGAGGGAATGTGCTGCATTATTTAACCGACTCTGTCTCCTTCCTCCCTCCATCTTCAGGACCTGGTGAAGAGCCACCTGATGTACGCTGTGCGTGAGGAGGTGGAGGTGCTGAAGGAGCAGATCAAAGAGCTGATTGAGCGCAACACTCAGCTGGAGCAGGAGAACAACCTGCTCAAGACCTTGGCCAGCCCCGAGCAGATGGCTCAGTTCCAGGCACAAGTCCAGACCGGCGGCTCCCCGACCAGCACTGCCCAACCTCCGGTCCTGTCCGCAAGCGGCCAAGCCCCCCCCATCACGCACAACTCCGGCACATCAGCATAACGCAGGAACTGCACACTGGAGAGCCCCCTGAGGATGAAGGACAGGGGGGATGGAAGACAGAAGATGAGGAGGAGGAGGAGGAGTTTCACCATACTGTGAATGGACTTCATCATCCAGACCGACTATGCCACCATTTGGAGGAACGCACACTCCAACTTAACCGGAAACAACTTTCTTTTGTTGCACACTAATTTAACTGAAAGACTTTGGAGTTGCACCGGTATGTGTGTGTGTGTGTATGTGTCCCCGCTTTGTCTGCAACTTCTACTACCTGCTTCAGACAATCGTCGTCGTCGTGGTAACGAGGGGCAGGACAGAGCTGACAGGAACGGGGAGGAGCAAGCTCTCGTCAGTGCCGTCAGATCCCTCGGCGTGCGACCTGTGGAAAAGTGTGCCATCGCCTCGTACCCACCTCACCTCCTCCACCCGCACAGCTTTCTCTCCCCCCCCCCATCCTCTCGTTTAATTTGAGTCCCTTTGCACTTTCTCCAAAATGACATGGACAGACTTTTAATGGACAAACAAAAAGGATTGGCAGACCCATCTGGAGTGGGGGGGGTTCATGGCTCTGCATCTTCACGGCATCTTCAGACGTCGACGACGGTCTCGGTGTGGGACGATATCTGCATCAGCTGCACCTCTTTGTTCACTTTGAGAACTCGGTGTTCTTTCTCAAATCCATGTCCCCACCCTCGACGTACTCTCTCCCCTCTTTCTTCCTTGGATGGAGCATTAAACATTCATGCTGGGAATTAGTGTTTTCCTTTTTCTTTAGGTTTTTTTTTTCCCGTTTTTTTTTAGGGGGGGCTGAGAAAGGTGTGCTTTTGTTTTTATTCCTGTTATTAATGTCCAAGTGGTCTGTGAGATAACAGAAATACATAGGACATGACTGTTTATAGGTAATAAACTTTGTACAGATGAAAGATTTCCAATTAAACTCTGCCAAGTGCCTGGTTTCTAACCATAGATACATATATAGAGCTTTTTTTTAAATTGTTTTATTTAGTTTGTATATATATCTATGGTTTTGCCAGGTTTTGAACTACCTGTGATGTCATAACTCAGGGTGGGAACAGAAGAGGATCTTTTACCTCCACACCAAGATGCTGTCTCTCCTGCAGTGACACACGGCTTCGTACTGTACCTGAACTCTTCAGACTCACTAACTCAAATGATCTGGACTCTTTCACCACTTTGAGAAGTGTGTAGATTTTTTTTTTTAAATGTAAATGACAATGTTTGTTTTTGCTTTTATGTTTTTTTTTCTCTCTATTTTGTACAGCCAAGTGTGTGAGTTGTTCATTATGCTCTCAACACAATAGTGAGACACTTGGCATAAGGAAAGGAAAATGCCTAGCAGAAGTATGTTGGATGTTTTGTGCATGTTCCTTCAAGCCCATCACAAATGTGACATTACAATTGCACTAGACAGTTGCACCTCAAAATAAAAACAAAAAAGCAAAATAACTGGACTGGTCAGTTTTCTTTAATGATTGTTTGAGCTTTGCATGCCAGCCTGCAATTTTTCTCATCACATAAAAGGGTAAAAAAAAATTCATTTTAGTCATAAATGTTAAGTATTTGGTTAAAAAAACGTGGCTGATTCTAAGTAAATGCAGGTAAAAATCAGGTTGAGCTAAAGTAGACCAAAAACTCTACATTTGTTTTCCCCAGTTCAACCACAGTTCTCCCAGTTACAACTCACCAGACCTAATTAAACATGCGCAGAGGAGCGGCGTAATGTAAACGACAACCGCATGACCGCCTCTCATTGGTTACATACGACGAGCCTCTTATAGTCGTCCTATGGTGGCTCCGCCCATCACGTGGACCTACATGCTGGTACAAGACGCGGGAGCGCGCAGCGGGAGCGCGCTGCAGCCGAGACGATGATGGATGCAGAGATACGTTATTGATCACCGCGTGGCTGACATGTGGTTGATTTAGTATCTTAATAAGCTTCAGGAGAAGCTTAAAATAAAGAGATTTACTGAAGCAGGTAGTCGTTTATTTCAAAGGCAAGTCTCTTTTTAGCAAGATTAGGATGCAAGGTGGATTACAGCCTGAGGGCAAACGTTCATATTTTGGTTAAAAAAAAAAGAAGAAGAAATGATTAGGGATATTTATGTATCTCCTATAAAGCTAATATTTTTTCTTTTTTTCTTGATAAAAACAACCTGCAAACCCACATACAGAAACTATTTTAATCTCTTGGGAATTTCTAGTTGTCCTGTCATGTCTCCACTGTATTAATGTACAGTTTTTGTTGGGATTATCATCCCTTAATCTTTTAATCTCCCTTTAAAGCTCACAGATGTTTCAGTGTACACCATATCCTGTATTTATGCATAGATTTGTTTTATTAACAACAAATAATCCAGAATAATATATGGAGACCAAAGTCATGACATGATAATATAGAAACGGCTGCTACTTTACACTCGCTAATAAACCTTTAGTGGTTTTTACAGCTGAGCTATGAATCTGTCTTCAAGTTTAAGTGAATGAAGTAATAAAACCATTTAACGTACAATTAATCTTCATTATTTGTGAAGGCAAAGTTTATTGCATTGGATTGTTTTAGGGGATTTATCTTCTTTATGCTGGTTAGCATACAAGATTTAAGCTCAGGGAAATATACTATTTGTGTATTTTGGTTGGTTAGAGATGTTTTTATATATTTATCCCATTTTAATGTACCAGCAGCTATCTCTGTTAGAATAAGACAGTATTAATGAAAAGTTTAATGCTGTGCATGTTTCTTCTTATGTATTAATTCCTGTCATCCTCTCCGGACCAGCTGAGCAAACACTATCTTTATAGATCCCATGATTTGTGTCAGAAAGCTCTGGAAGCCGGCGGCTCCACCAAGATAACACTTCAGCAACTGATGTTTAATTTCAAGGCCAAATTGTAACCTCAAGGTGCATTCGCTCCACTGTGGAGGGGGGGTATTTTTAGCAGCTTTTTCTAGGTTACACATCTCCTCCTGTTCAGACTGCAGAAACTTTTTACTTCATGTAGATGAAACTTCACCATATCTTTGATTCATTTTTCTAAAAACAAATCATTTACCTTCTTACAGCACAAAGTCTGGGAAGTTACGTCTGGAAAGAAGCCCAGGATAAAAATCTAATCTGTGGTTTTGGATTTCATGTGTATCCATCCTCTGCTCCCCAGCCTCAGGTCAGACCTGATCCCAGATCTTGACTCGGTCGTGGCTCTCCGGCTGGCTCCGGTGGATCAGACACCATGTGATGACACAGCTCCTGCTCTTGTGTGCAGATGGCACTTTCGCAAATCCCATGTCACTGACAAAAGGTGTTTTCCTCAAGCAAGCCGACGTGGGGACAGGATGTACCGAGAGGCAGAGGGATCACATGTGGATTAAGTTGATCTATTTGTGTCGCTGCTGTGGTGGAGAGACAGTGTTTACATTAAAAAGTGAGATCTTTAAGGGTTTCGTACAAGTTTTTAGTGCACATGAGAAAATGTTGTTGGCCACTTTATTTTGGACCCAATGTTTCCAGACATGTAAAGACTATTCTGTCCCAAAATTGACCCCAAAAATCCTCTTTACACCCCCCTGAGCAGACCTCCCTCTGTGCTGTTGATGTATTCCTTATTGCTGAGAAAGCAGGTGGCCTGCTGGTTAAACCCTGAATGTCCAGACTGTCAGTAAGTCGGTCTCTACCTTCTGTGGGCCTCCCAAGACTCCAGGCGGGGATTAGCCCATCCAGTGTCCCGAGCATCCTGAAAAACCCTTCATGTTTGTGTACAAATGGACAGAAAAACCTGTTAACGGCAGCAAATATACAAAGGCTAAAGCCAGATTTTTGTAGCCGAGTTAAGAGGAGAAATCCGATGTAAAACAGCCGACCACGCAGCAGGTGAGGACTGAAGAAAGTCTGCTGTGTAGACACCACCTGATACACACCAGATACTAGCTTTATTCATCTAAATGTGAGAGTGGGGTCAGACAGTGAGACTGTGCTCTGGCTCAATTTCAGCTTAACATATTAATCTAATGTTCTACCCTATTTATTATAGCCTCTTTGATTCCTTACGCACATATCTGATCAGTGGAACTTTCTGTTAAACACACGTACACTCAATCAGCGTCCACTCTCAATCCAAGTCAGCTGCTGTCACCGCTGCATGGGTACTTACGCACAAAACATACAGAGTAAGTCATCTGATGCTCCATGTGAAGCCAATAGGAGAAAGGCGGTGTGGACATTCCTGGTTAATGACCGGTTTTAGTGCCATGCTTACTGTAGTCGCTGCTGTATCTGGGTCATGTGTTTGTGTATGTTTTGGGAAGCAGCTGAGGGGCGGTGCCAACACGAGGCAGAGATGGAACGTATGAGCTCCTTGACCTGCACAGTCATTGTCTGAAGTTGTTCTGATTGTCTAATACTGTCATAAACTCCTTTTTTCCTGCAGTCATTTTTATTGATAGTTTTAATAACATGGGTTTAAAATGTCTTTGTCTCTTTATGGATCCTTTTGTTTGATTTGATTGTATTTTACTTTTAAGTCTTCGGCCTCTTGATTTCACACAATTTCCATCAAACTTCTAATTAATCGTAATTCAGAAAACTAAATCACCTGCACCCTGAGGCACAAAACACAAAATAACATGAAATTAACCCATTTATGCATAATAATCACTACAGTGGACGCCCATCTAAAAACAGTTTTCTTGTATTTACATGGGCGAAGACAGTAAATTAGCCACTTACAATCACTTTAGAATATATATATATATATATATATATATATATATATATATATATATATACAGTGTGTGTTTGTGTGTGTGTTTT
>JAOXYM010000026.1:7312721-7332498 GCA_028567055.1 Leptatherina wallacei | reverse complement strand
TGTGTATTTGCGCAGGGTGCTTTTTGTAGTCCAGTTGGACAACTGGATGGATTGCATTGTTTTCTGTATGGTGGTTTGCCTTCGTGATAAAAAGGAAGAGAAAATGATAGGTATATGATTATACAGTATTTATATGAATATGAAAACATATTTTCTAAATATTTTATAAGTTCAATATAATTAAAAAATTATTTCAATAAATAATAAAATATTCTATGTGAAAAATGATGCATGAAAGCTTTAAAGATTTTAGGTTTAACATTTTCAAAAATATAGTTCTGTTTGTTAAACATTTAGTTTTATGTTCGCTTTTGTATTTTTCCAGTTTGGTAAAATGTTGTTTTCTTATCATTTTTGTTTCTTGTTTTCTTTTTTGTTTTATTGTTCAACTTAGAAGGAAAATTATGCTTTTTTTTAGGAATGTTTTATAAATGTTTGGGGAAATGTGTTTTCAGAAGCATTTTTCTGATGTTTTATTGTCTTTTATGAAATGTGGCCGTTTTTCAGATTTCTTAGAATGATTTAGTTTCTATCTTGTTTTGTGCAACATTATCTTTTCTGTTTTGTGTGTTTTATTTAATCCTATAATCATATAACACTTTCTTATCTGTTAAATTGTTGCGTTGTTTAATGCTTTCCCTCTTTGATCTGCAGCACCTGCAAAGCTGACCTGCTTTTTTCTGTAAACTGGAAATTATCGCTGTTCTTTTGGTCATAAACAAAGTTTTTGCACGTGCTAGCAATGTTTTCCTCCACATAAATCCAGATAAAAAAAGCATCCGGTGCCGTATTTGCAGGTGTTATCAGATAATTGCTGTTTGAGTGGATGAAAGTTAAGTGCAGCATGCCTGGTCCTGTCTGATAAACCCATGCATGCTGCCCTCACCTCACTGCAGTTGGCTTTCCTGCTTCAGAAAAGCAACTATCACTCCCAGGTATTTTAGGTCCTAAGACAGGAAATTGGCACATTGTGCTACTTTTAACAGTCTGGTTTAAACATGGAGGTTAGTTCTTGATTTCTGTTGTTTAACTCTGGTGCTAAATATTGAATATAGAAAGGAAATATTACAACAATGTCAGCAATAAATCACCATAAAGCATCAAAAAAGCTTGAATTTTAGTTAGTGTAGGAAGACATGCCGACATTTCTGGCTTCAACCTGAATTATGACCACTAACTTTTTCCAGGATAAATAGTTTAATACTCAGTGTGTATTTATGTGTATTTTCAGTATGGTCCTGTCCTGGTTCCTCCTCTACACAAGGTCACATTTCTCAGAGGCACGTGCCCCACAGCCGGGCGGGAGGCTTCTGAAATTTCAAAACAGACCTCAGACAGAAGCACGGCGAGGGCGGCACGTAGCTCGTACCCTGCTGGGCAGAGTCGGGGATTAGGGGGGATTATATCTTTCTTTTATCCTCCACTTTTCCTCCCCTCAGCACCTTCCCCTGCCCCTGAAAGTTGTCAAAACAGAAATAAGTTTCCATCCAAAAATCTGTCTCCACCTCCAGCTGGTGATGTGAACTAGATAACTTTATCATCTGACACAAAGAAAACGATTTAACTGCATTTTGAGGCGACTCCAATGTTCTGTCTGCTCAGCTGCTAATGGTTTTTCCTCACTAAGTTCTTTGTGTGGAGTTTATGTTTCATGTCAATCTGGATCGACCGGTTTTGTGTTTTTTTGAGGTACATCGCTGTGAGAAAGCTGCTGCATTCCTGCCGTCTGTTAAGTGACTGACAGACAATTTGTAAGAGATTTAAAGCAGTCGCCTCAAACAGGCGTAGCTGAGACTGTAAAACAGTTCACACACGTTTACAGCCAACTCCAGCCAACAAATCTGGGATTCACCATTAGCCCGGGAATTGGAATACAAACGTTATCTACGGCATGCTTCACTAAAGCTGCTGGAGAACGTTGAACTCAACAACAAATGTCCTCCGTGTAACTCTTAATGACCTTTTGATTTAGCTGGAGTGCACTTCACTTTAACTGCTTGTATGTTTTGGCTGACTCACTCAGCCAAAACATCTCTGTTGAACTGATACAGCAGGACAGACAATAACAGGCTCAACAATGGAGGAGCTTTGCTCTTAATCAGGCTGTTTGTGGCACATGCTGCTCCAGTTTATTACAAGTGAGCTTGAAGGAGTTTTTGTTTATGGAGCACAAAAGGGAATTAGCTGCATGTGCTGGGTTGATGTGTGTCAAAACAACAGCAGAATGGAAAAAAATTAATTTGTAGAGAGAAAATCTCTTAGTTTAACTTAACTTTGAGCACAAGATGCCATCTGCATCAGTGCTGACCTATTTTGTGCTACAATCATGACAAAAAAAACAGTTTTTTTTAATCAGCCATCAGTCCATGCTCTTGTAATTCAGCAATAAGGGGGCCAATTTCTCATTTTATTATTACATTTCAACAAATTTTCTGTTAGCTGACGGTTGGAAAGGGCATCCAAACATAGTTAAACAAGCTCAACTTGGCACACACTGAGGCTGGGACACAGTTTTGTTCCACAGTTTGCTCAATAAACGGGTTAACTTATAAACATGACAATGAAAATGGAGACTAAGTTAGCAAAATATGTTAATCTGATTTCTGAGGGAGGGTAAAAGGAGCAGAAGAAGAGGAAAAATGATTATATGAAAGATCAATTCCTGTTTCTACATTTTAAGCAAGACTTGGGGAAGTGGTTGATTATAGGAGGTTTAATTACTTTTTAACTAAAATAAATCTGTTAGCAAGTTTCTGGATTTTTTTATATATATGTAGAGTTTTAAGAAGCATATTTATTCTGCTTGTGTGATCATGGTAGTGAATGGAAGCAAATCTGCAACAATGTCAGAACCTCACTTTGTGTCGGGTTTTTTTCTACAACTTTGACAAATATTAACATCAGTCAGGGGAAGTTGGGAGCACATGGAAAACACAATCAACCAATCTAGTAATAGTAAATGAATAAATAGATCAAATTTCTTTGCAAACAGTATTAACCCCACACGTGCCATAAATTGAACTGGATTATGTTGCTGAGGGGAAAAAAAGAAATATCTTGGATTTATACTGTCTGAAAAAAAGATTTTTTTTCTATTTTCCAAAGTAAAAGAGCTCGATCAGACAAACAGAACACAGACTGTGCAATGAAGTAAGTGAGTTACAAGTGAGTACAACTACATGTTTTTATTTGCATAATTTCATGTTATTTAATGTATTTATGTTGCATTTCACTTTTTTTGTAATTCATGGTTTTATGTAAAAAAGTTACATTTTGATTAAAAAAAGTTTCTCAAAAAAGTCTAATGAAATCTAATGAAAAATAAAATAAAACAGAATAAAAAATAAATAAAATAAAATTCTATGGGCACTAAAGTGTTTTTGTCCAGCCAATGAGCTTCCGTCCTTCCTAATGAATGTAACATTACCTTCAAGGTCAGCGAACACATCATTAGTTTGTGGTTACCGGATACAATCATAAAAAGCTCTCCTCACGACTAACACGTCAAGGTTGAAGCTAGCTGCATGCCATCAGGAGTCACAGTAACATTAGCAGCTCTGCCTTGATCTGTATTGGATTTGTGGATGTTTGGCATCCAGCAGCTCCAGCCGGCGTCACTTGAGACTAAAATACATCCAGAGGATGGTTCAGTTAGACTTCGTCCTCTATGCTGCTAAACCCACGTTGTTTACTTTCTTTGCTTGTCTTCTGCAGGCTTCAATTTAAGTTACACATTCACATTCATTTCAAAGATTTCATATCACACACAAAAAAGAGCCAACCTCAAATCAAATCCACCAGCGTGTGACATTTCAATGCAATGTTGATACTCTAGGCCCGCCTTAATCACCTTACTGACAGATTTATGACATGTTATGCTTTCTTTTTATTGTTGTCAAGTTGCCATAACAAACTGATCTCATCAGCTTCACCAGAATTAAACATCATTATTTTTTGACTGACACAGAGGTATCTGTGTCAGTCTTACGCCCAATCATTTAAATACCGTGATACATCACGTATCATGTAAATTCCACCAAATTGAGGCATGCAGTAATCACATAGAGTTAAAATGACCACAGAGTATGCTGGATGAACAAAATGAGACACAAAGCCTAAATCTGATCAAAAATACACAAAATTAAATAGGAAACTCACATTAATAGATGCTTATTGACTACAAAGAGACAGAATGAATTAAAAAAGGTGCAAGCTGACCAAATCATAAGACACAATAAGCTAAATTAAATGCAAATGTGAGCACGAATCACAAAGAATTGCAATATGACCAATAAAACACAAACATTATACACACAATAAATGTTTAAAGAAGCAAACATAGCTCATATGAGACAGAAAATCATCAAAATAATGCAAAGGGAGGTACAGGATGGCACACATAGATGCAAGATAAGACTGGGGCTATAATGTTGCACAAAAAAGAGACATGACATGCACAGTTACCACAAAGCAACAAAACTCTTTATGGTTCTTTCATTCAGTCTGGGTGTTTGTGTGTGGAAGGACATGTGGGGGCCCCTTCAAATGTTCACTGTAGTGACTGTAATTGCATCTGTAGCAACTAGTTTGTAGCTTCCTGGAGCCTGACATCCACTGTTTGATGAAGTGAAGTGCAGACAGTTTGCTCTCTGGCCGTCTTTGTGCTGAGCAGCAACAATCAGAGGGCACGCAGCACTGTCACAATGCCAGCATGAGCGTAAATCGCATCCTTCCGCTGCTTCTGCATGGACACGGCTCAGCACTCAGACTTCAGATGGCAGGAAAGAGACGTCTCGCCCTTGTGTGACACAATGACATGACAGAAAACCACAGCAAAAATAACCCCAGTGTGGATGATCCCTGTCTGCAGTGATCATCAGAAATAAACCAGCCCAGCGTTTTTATATGCAAATTATTAGTGTTTTTACAAACAATAGACAAAGCCCCACTAAGAAATAAAGATCCATGAGAACCTGACCTGTCATTAAGCCTGGGTGCAGCAAGTTTAGTCTAAATTAGTGAATAAGCAGCTGGAAGCATCATCTGGTTGGCATCTGTCTGTCTATGCAGACACTTAGGCAAGAACGTCCAAAGTCCCTCAGAGGAACTCACAATGTTTGTAGAGCTGTGGTGTGGGCGTGTTCAGATAATCACAGCAAACAGACTGTTCCAAAAAAGCACATTTGTTCTGAAATCAGCTTTCCTCTGTTTTAGCCCCTTCTGTATGATGTATTTGATCAGCGATTCAGCTGATCTTGGTCAAATAGACACACACACGCACGCACGCACGCACGCACGCACACACACAAAGCTACCTTTCATACACTTTCAATGCATCTTGCATGTCCTTGAGCTCATGTCTGGTACAAAGATTTCAATCACACACACAGTCTGAGGGCAGCCTTTATCACTGTGCTGCTTCCTGTTTGCTTCCTATGTTTGAGACAGGAAAATAAATCATCAGCCGTCTCTTTCTTCCTCTTGCCGTCCTTCACTTCTCCCTTCCACACCACTTCCACATCCACAATCTTTTTATAAAAGGCATGCGATTTCGTCTGCTAGTCACGGTAAGAGGATGTTTCTTTAAATTTCTGCCCTCCAGTCGGCGTCACGTTTCCAGTCTGGGACACGTGAAAGCGACACCAGCAGGAGGAAACTACAAGCAAAGGCAAGAAAAGAGGGGAGCATACAGAGCAGAGAGGAGCGATGGAGGAATGTGCTGTCTAAGTATGGATGGCATTAAAAAATAATCATCTATACAAACTATCCATCTGCAGTGTCTCTGCAGGATCAGGCACACGTTACTGTGATGGACAGAGTCCTGAAGATGGTGTCTGCTGACAGTCAGACACGTGATATCTGCAAAAGTCAAATTATTTTTATACATCAATTCAATCAGTGTTGGATATAAAGTAGACGCACTTAACTGAAACCAATAAAAGCCAATCAAAAGACATGTGACTCTCAGTTGGATACAATCACCACCAGCTGATCCTGATTTACCATCACCAGCTAATGATCTGTTTAAGGTTTATAGATTATAACTATATATCTTTTAGCCCATACAAAATAACTCAAGAGTCCCTGAAATTGTTTAATTTATCATGACTATTTTAACATATTATAATTTCTCACTAAACATTCCTTTGTTTTCTTGCAATAACTTTTGTACTATCAAAGTTTTGTTTACCTTCTATTTCAAACCATAAAAATAGAATAAAAAGTTATAATGAAGGGTAGGGTGGCAGCAGGTGTGTTTGCTGGGCCTGCCATGGTTTTTATTGTTTGTGCATGTATACTCATCTGTGTTTGTGTAGCGTCACGTCAGTATTGTGTCTGAGGGAATGGATCGCATGCAGCAGACAGGTGGTCAGACAGAGAGGAGTTCATCCACATAAAATAATATTATGGGATTTAAATCTTGAATCTGAAGTCGTTGAATATGTGACTTAAGTCCGAGTCCCAAACTGGAGTCTCCACCTCAGCCGAAATTTATTCTAAAATTTACCAATGAAGAGACGCCAAAAACTGAAGTAATGTGTGACCTTCTGTTGGTGCCAATAAAATGTGTTGCCATGGCATCCTGCACAGTCTGAAGGCGATTCATAACTTGAACGCAACAACAATGTTAAATATCAACAATACTGGTAAGAACTATGTATATTTGTCAAAACTAACAATGTGCTTTAAAGTCTGTCCCACAAACATATGGATCATTCCTGATCCATATGTTTGTACAATGATACAAAGTTAACAGAAAGCTAAAAGAAAGAGGTGTTGGAGTGCTTTTCAACTAGGACATGTCACAGTGAAGTGAAACATCTTTACATGGGACATTGAACCGTTAGTAGTGGATGGATGAACGGGATCTACGGTGGTTTGTAGCATGTGAAGTTTACATTTGCCTGCTTGAAATTGTAAATGGTGACACATGAGAAAACTACCAGGCACACTGTGCACTTTGGTGTTGTTTGGGATAATTATGCAACATTTCTGTAACTTGTTGCGTGCTGTGTGGGAGGCACATTTTATAAACCGGTTCAACTGGAAAAGTGTGTATTACATTAATATATACATGATGTACCTCCTGTACAACTTTTACTACTATTCCTGAAGTGTAGTTGTGTCATTTTCTAGGTAGAAACCCCTGTTTAGAGGAAGATCAACAATCAATACAGTGACCATAACAATGTCATAACCCATCCACCGGCTGTCCTTTAAAGTAAGAAAATCAACAGTATGCAACATGTACAAAGTTATGCTGCATGTAAACAGCATCATCAGCCACATACATCAGTATAGGTGTCGTCTGTGGATAGATGAAAAGAAAAATATAGTCATGTTACAGTTTTTCAGCAACATAGCTGTCATATAAACAAGTCGTATTGATGTTTGTTGGTCCAAATCAGTTTTATCACCACTTCTGTCAATGAAATGAACTGTTGGCGTGTTGCATTTGTAGAAACACTGATATGTTTTAAGGATGTTTTACAACCATGGATACATACAAGATGAAAGGTTTTTATTCACCATGTCGCATGTTGAAGCGACGTCTGCATTTTCCCTTGATCGTTTCTGAAAATAATACAAGAAATGAAAAAGACTTCTTTATGTGTTGCATGGACAGAGTGTGAAGGGACAGTGACTTTATTGTGCCTTTTTTTTTATTATAGGTTAACCAACTTTCCTGTCATCCATTCATTTGTTTATAGATCTTTTATTTAGATTTTAAGACTCTTTCTTTTCAGTTCGCTATTTGGTTTGGTTTTAAAGAATAACGTTGGGGCTGCTGGACGTTACATTAAATTGATTTGATGCATAAACCTGTAATTAAGTGAAAGCAAAAGTACAAAAAGATCCTGGTACCCCAGATGAAAATACCCACCACCTTCCCTCAAACCTGCTGAATAATTTCCTGGGAATGGTTGAGATTCTACGTACATATGTCAACATGGTCCCTTGGGGAATGCCAGTTAAGGAAAACTCTGCAGATAGTGGGATAGGAAGGGGGTGGTGTGCCATTACGTGCTATGTTTACAGTGCTCATTATTCATTTTACAAATCCGAAGCATCCGGCTGCAGCTGCTCTGCTTGGCTACGATGCGGAAAGCTGAGGCTGAATATGTTTATTGTTCCTGTTTCGGCTGCTGCTGGGGTTCGGTCTGTGCTGTATGTCCAGCTGCAGTGCTTCTGATGGAGAAAATCTTACCAACCCATGACAAGAAAACATCATGAAAGAATACAGTAGCTTCAGTATGACACAGCTATCACAACACACACAACCCTCCGCGTATATCCCGGAGTGTTAAACTCTAAAAACAAATGTGTCACAGCCTGAATCCTGACAACCGAAGCTACAGCCGCAGTGGCAGCTGTGTCTGGGAGGCATCGTGCAGACGAGTGTGAGGGTGTACTGACCCAGCAGCTCTCCAGCAGAGGTTGACTGCATCTTGCAACATTCTGGATCATAATAAAAATAAGGTTGAACTGGATGTAAACACACCTATCTGACTAAAACAACCTTTAGAATCCCATAAGTAACTTACTTTTCTAAGATGAATAAATCTCACATCAGAATAAATTGACTGAGCCAGAAAAAACAAACTTTTCTAGCAGATGTTATTACAGCGACGGCAGAGAAGATTAAAACCAAACAGCGTGTGAAAACGCAGCTTGGAAGTCTGTCAATGCAGCAATGATTGAAGTGGTTTTTAGAATCAACTTCATCCAAAACTTTGTAATATTCTTCATCTGGATGGTGTGACTAAATGTTTGGAAGGTGTTGGATTTTTTGACAACTTAACACAACTTGAAACTGACATTAGTCATCAAATATTGGTCTCACAATATCACATCCTCTCACCTTACACTACATTAAGTATGTTTATATGCTTGTTAACACAAATAGCTAATCACCCAACCACATGGCAGGAGCTCCGTGCACTTAGGCATGTAGACATGGTCAACACGACTTACTGAAGTTCAAACTGAGCATCAGAATGAGGAAGAAAATGGAATTAAGTGACTGAGTGTGGAATTGGTTGGACAGGCTGGTCCTTAGTTCAGAAACTGCTGATCTTCTGGGATTTTCACACACAACCATCTCTTACAGAGAATGGTCCAAAAGAGAGAAAATGTCCAGTGAGCAGCAGTTGTCTGGACCACAATGCCTTGTTGGTGTCAGAGGCAGACTGGTTGGAGATGATAGAAAGGAAACAGTAACTCAAGTAACCACTGGTTGCAGCCAAGGTATGCACAACACCATCGCTGAACACACAACCCATTGAACCATGAAGCAGATGGGCTACAGCAGCAGATGACCACATGATGTCCCACTCGGTCAGCTAAGGACAAGAAACTCCGGCTACAATTCACACAGACTCACCAGAACTGGACAATAGAAGATGGAAGACATTACCTGAGTCTCTATTTCAGCTGCAGTTTTCAGATAGTCGGGTCTGTACGCAGAGCACCTTTGTTATGTGGTGGAACAGGAGATTCTCATCATGGACATGCAGCATTTGTGTGATGCTATCATGTCAATACGGGTAAAAATCTCTTAAGAACTTTTCAAACACATTGTTGCATCTACAACACCAAGAATTATAGCAGTTCTGAAGGAGAAAGGGGCTCCAACCCGGTGCTACCAAGGTGAACCAAACAAAATGTTCAGTAAAGTCAAGAGGAATAGTCTGACCTCAACCTACAAAAATAATCATAGGTCTGTATTTCAGATTTGAAACCATTAGCAGAGCTACATCGGAGTTATTTTATTTTTTATTTTTATAAAAAATCTAGTCCTTACTCCTTAAATGTATAACCCATCATGAAGCTCATGCAAAGATGCCCCCAGGCTTTCATCTTAGTTTGCAATATCCTGACAAAACCAACCAAGATGATCAAGATAGCTTCTCATTTTAAACTAAAACTGAGTGAACGTGTCTAGAGAGGGACGTTGAGTGATACTGAGTGGTGAATGTTCTAATGTGATGTTTTGTAATACATTTAGGCTTGACACATATATACATATATATTTTATGTGTCTGAATAAATCAGCCTGAGGGGAATATTTAATCAGAACCAGGGGAAACAAGGTGTAGGTTGAAAAACTACTTTTACAGAAATCTGTTATCCTGAAAGGTGAATGTTGTTTATTCTTTTTTTTTTATTATTATTAAAAGAGGCCAAAAGTGGCACACCAAAAAAAACAAACAATGACTTAAATTTTATTATACCACACATATATATATTAACATGTGTGTACAAATATATAGAAAAGCTATCAGATGCACATACCGTACGTCGTAATAATATTTAGTTCGAACCTACTGTGGGCGGCTCAACTTGGTGACCCTGTCCACTACCATCCCTCCTCCTTTTAGCTGATTTTTGGCTTTGAGAAGAACAGTGTGTTCCAGTACAGTCTGCAGATGTAGTTTACATCACTCTAACACGCTTTCACACACATGTGGCATGCATGAGAATTCGACTGCCCAGCTTGACATTTCCATTCTCTGCATTGTTTTAAAACATGCCCATCTGTGAGACCAAGCAGAACATTATGTTCTGCTCTAACAGGACAGGTGCAAAGCTGCATTAATTATGCGTGTCAGGAATGGGACACATGCAGCTTGCAGTTAGTTGGATTTGGTATGTGTGCTTGATCCATATTTAGTGGTGCAGTGAATATAAAAATTGGGAATTCTGGGATGAAATGGAGGAAGTTATTAATTAAATCTTGGTGATTGAGTCAAAAGCCAAGCAAATAAATATTTATCAAGCCGAGGGCACATATATTTCAGAAAGCAGTTCAACCACCTCAATTACATCATTTATAGCACAAAGTAATGAAGGTCAGAGCATAAACGTAGTTATCATTAGGGACTTTATCAGCTGTCTGTCCATTGTTCTTCTATCTAGTACACACTGATAGAAGATCGCCTTTTTCTTTTACCATCCTGAGTAAGAGTGAGACATTCCTGTAAAGATGAAAACAATCATATAAATGCAGCAGAAAGTATTAGCTGCAAATAAGTAGATAAGTAAGTAAGTAAAAAGTTAGGGAAAACAGGACATATGGTACAAACCCACAGTTAAGCACAGTGGTGGCAGCATCATGCTGTGGGCTTGTTTGTCATATGAAGGTCGTAAATGCAAAGAAATTCCTGAGGACATCCGGTTTCATTGTTCTGGAGAATTCTGGAGGTTGCAGATTTAATTGTTGCAATAGAGAGCTGCAATAAGGATTGACTTTGTGGGGCCAAATGCATTTTGAAAAAAAAAATCCTTAAAACATGTTTTTTATTTTACATCATTGTCTGTCACAATAAAACCCCAATATACATCCATTGAAATTACATGTTGCAATGCAACTAGATAAAATATGAAAGTAGTGAATATTTTTTCATTAAATTGTATGAGCTAAAATTGTTTCCCATTATTAACACACTTTTAAATCATCTGTGCATTGTTTGTTTCTGGTGCTGATGACTCTGAAAAACAACTTTTGAAACCAGATTCAGAATGAATCATGTAGCCTGTAACATCAAAATATTTTTAGAAAAGATTTCATTTCTCACCTTGATCCAACACTCACACATTCACTGTGTTTGTAACTTTAGAAATGTGGGAATTGAAGCTTTGCCCAACTCACACATGCACAGATAAAAGTGCACGCACAATAACCACCAAGAGACAACAAGCAAAAGCAGAGGGTCAGCGTTTCAGCTTCAGTCACGGAAACAGCAGTGTGTGGGCAGAATGTGCAAAACACTGTAGATCTAATGTATTTTAAACAACAATTGCTGCTTTTACAAGTCCCCCCCCCCCCCCCCCCCCCCCCCCTCACTCTTTAGTCTTAAGGGCTGTATGCAGCTTGTCAATTTCACAATAGAGCATTTCAAAGCAACCATAACATTAGCCGACTTACACAGAAGCCCAATAGCTGAAGATGTGACAGGGCTTGTAATTCAGCATGTTTGAAAGGATTACTTTCCCTATAGGGGGGGGGTGCTCACTTATAAACATGAAGTAAAGCCTGCTGTATTTAACAGTGCATCAGCAGGCTGAAATCATGACAAAGTTTGTTCGTTCATGCAAATTATCACCATTCTTTGAAATAAATAATAACAGGGGAAGAGCTGTTATTAGTGAGTTGAAACCCACACACACACCTGGTGAGCAGGTAGATTCTTCTTGTGGAGGGTTGAAGAGGATACCAGGTTTGTTTGCTTTAGGTTTGGTCCTGGAGAAAACAACTATAGGTGAACAGAAACAGAACTCTGATTTACATTATGATTATCACAAGTGGTATCTAAACATTTACAAGAGTCTATATGTATGTATGTATGTAATTGTTTATATCCTACATAAGCACCGTTATGTAATATCTTTAGCAGCTGAAATGGTCTCACCCCGCCTCAGTAGGCTCTTTCAGTACATTCCCTGAAGCAAGAGGATTATGAAAGGTGGTTATTTTCTCCCAGTGGTTCTGGTGCTTGTATTGTTTTAGAAATAATTCACATTTTAATTTCATTTAATTTTCAAATCATTGAACATATTACGTATCAGGGCTCATACAAATCATGTTGTCACGCCATAAATCTTCTCTCTCACATTGTGAAACCAGCTTAAAATAAATTATGTTTGCATATAAAAAGGGGGCCGACATCACCAGCATTTTCCAGCTTGGTGATTTATTTTCCTGAAACAGCAATGTCTCTTCCCTGATGTTGAAAACATTATATCACTTTTGACTTTCTCTCTGGGTGATCATTGGACATGTAAAATAACCCAGAAGATTGTCTTTAATTCATGTAATGATTTTTGTAGCATAATTGAGCTGTTATGAAATCAGTTTTTTATCAGAGAACAACCATAAAAAGACTACTTTTCAGTCACAGCTGACAAAAGCAGCAAAAACATTCATGCACGAGAGCAGCTTTGTTGGGAATTTAGCTTTATTAGCATACAGTTAATGTGAGCATGAAAAGTAGGAGAGAAGCAAACACACCTAAAAGGACTGATACAAAGCAGAATGAATCATTCAAATATAAAGTTTGAAACACTTAGCTAAATGCTAGCTTTAGCATGCTAAATGCTGGCTTTAGCATGCTAAAGTGCGAACTAGGACTGTGCTAGCAGGTGAATTCAGTTTAGCCTATTAGCATGCTTGACTTTTCAAAGTAAAAGATCACCAGAAGTAGATGAGGCTGACAAGAATATAATGATTTCTTAATCATTTTAATTTGTATTAGCCTACTCTTTAATTCTGTTTGGTTATCTATAACTTCAGGATACCTGGGCTTCATACTGGTGTCTGGAGGATTTATAAACATGAGCAAATAGTATATCCCACATGAAACTTGCATTTTTTCCCGTCATGGCCAGAGTACATGATGATGAAGTGCAGTAGTTCCCAACCTATTTTCCTTGAGGACCCCCTTCATGCAAATATTAAAAAGCCATGGACCCCCTGCCCCACCCGTGCTGAAACCATGCTTGGTTTCATGCTTTCAAAAGTGAGATTCTCACCATAAACAATGTCTCCTGGCTGAGTCGTATCCTTTGATAAAGCCAAAGGTAATCTAACAATATATAGCCTTAGTTTCTTTTCTTAAAATATGGACAATATGTGGACATTAATCACGATGGCTCTGAATCTTCAAAGCCTTGGGGACCCCCTGTGTTCTTTGGGGGACACCGCTGAGGGGTCCCGGACCCCAGGTTGGGAACCACTGGAGAGGATTTCTTTCACCATTCCCACTGTTGATCTTGAACACTGCGTCGAAAGAAACTTACTGCGGAGCGATAAAAACTGCAGCTGTTGTTTCAGAGGGCCTGCAAAGGGGGAATAAATAGGAAATAGTCTGTACAGGACAAGCAAAGCTTTTCCATCTGTACATGCTGGAGAGGAAAAGAAGCTGTGGCAAAGAGAGATACTTAAGCTCCAGTTCCTTCCCACCAAGGCTCCCCTCTCAGTTTCATTCATAATTTACTGCACCACTGCTGCAATTAGGATACACAGAGGAGACAAGCTAAGGCGAGCCTCCCTCCTCCTGCTTGCACGCACACTTGTCCTTGTGTTGTAATGGAGGACCTGGGACTCCCTTCTGCTCCCCCTAGCTGCCCTACTTTCTGGTTGTGGGAGAGAAGATCCAGCCTCTGCATCTCCTGTGCTACAGTTTCATGATGTTTTTTCAGTCCTGTGTGCATGCATGCCATGTTAGCCATCCGAGCCCAGCGCAGCACCGTGTGTTTCCCATGCTATTTATAAGTGGTGTGTTTAAGGTGTGCTGCTCTCTGGTTGGACTTTACAACCTTGTATCAAAATACAAATGGTGGGTTATTTGCATGCTCTGCAGTTTTGGACCCCCCCCTTTTTTTTTATATATAGGATATCAAATCAGGCTGTATCATGCTGCCTTTTTTTCTGGGTCGCCATGTACTCTTCTTAAAACCTCATCAGATTAAAACACAATGAAGATTAGTAGCAGCATGACACAAAGCTCTGCACATGACCGAAGAATCTGGGAACTGATTCATTGGCTTTCTTAAATATTTTGAACAATAACCAGACAATTTACACACATACATCACATCTAAATTTGACGAGCAAAGCTTGTCAGTGCAATGCAAGGAGGATGAGAGTAATACATTATGTGTACAGTACAGAAGTGTGACATGCACTACACCTGCAGCAATATCCCAAATAAGAAGCTTTACCAAACATTCATGCACTTCTATGATGCTCTTGATAGATTTATGTGCTCAACAAACACAACTTACTGTTCAGAGTTTGATTAAATGCTTTCAGTTGGGACAAAACTGCTGGAGGAGACATTCAGGTGTGAAAAATGTAGATTTACTTGATTGTTGTTCAACTCTAATGTACTTATCTTTCCCATTTGACAGTTATGCTGCTTTGTTCTCCATTAGAGTTTAGAAGCAGTTTCTTAATTTCCATGGTGCTATTTTACTATGTTTAATCTATGGTTTGTTTTTATTGAATAAATTAATTATACTTTTCATTACAGTCTGATTGGCCTCTTAGGAGGAAAAGTAGAAAATATAGTTGAGACAGAAGTTGTCTTTTTTTTCTATAAATGGGAAATAAATCATGAAATGAACTCCTTTGTCTATATTTTTTGAACACATGAAACTAAGACCATATATTATTCTTTTTCCTTTTTTTTGGTGGTGGTGGAGGTCTGATACTTAATTAAGCTTTTTTTTCCAAAAAGGGAAATCTACATCCTTCTTTCTGTTTGCTAAATATATTTTTAGCCTTTTTTAATGTGATATTGCATATTCTGTTAATGAAAAGGGCATCTATGTCTATATGGAAGCAGTTTGAAACGATCGGCATATTTTTATAGCCCCCACACTCACGTTTCCTGGTGTCTTCACACCCTCTGTCCAAAGGTTGTAACATTTCTACTGGGTAGTGAGATATGACTGAGAGGTTCCACTTTGGTATGGAGCTGTATGTTGTTTCTGCTTGGCATGCCTCGGAGATGCTTCTGCACTGACTATTTCTGAGACAAGAATCCATCTTGTATATGTTATCTGTGGTTTTGTTTTACAGAAACTAAAACCAAAAACGATCAGGCTGACAGTTGTGACCCTGAAGAATTGCATTTTGGTCGAACTAAATAAATCCCAAGTGACCTAAATTCGGTTCACTGTTATATCACTGAAACTCTGCCTCAATAGGACAATAATGAACATCTAGATGACAATGTTTATGCCAGTCGAGGTAATATTTATGTTTTAACCTTGGCGCTCTGTCTATCCCAGCTGATAATTACGGTCATCAGTGTTTACACATCTGAGTCACAGCAGGGTGTGAAACACTGATACACGCCTCCACATGTGACACCAGACTTATTATATAGGTATGTGTATTTAAGTTGGAAGTGTTGATATTTTTAAGAGATAGTTAAGACTTACCTTTTTTAGTAAAGAAGCTTTTAATAGGATATTTTTCTAAACTATATAACTAGTATTTTAATCTTATTTTATTTCATTGTGTTTTGTTTTTATTCTTTTTTTTCCAGCTTATCATCTTTTATTTCAATTTCTAGTGTCTTAGTTTCCCTGATGGTGCTGATGGTGCTGAGACATAATATTATGTATACGTGTGGGCGTGTGTGTGTTTATGTGTGTGTGTGTGAATATGTGTCACTCGTGGGTTTGGCTTGTTCATTACATTTTAATGTTAAAACACTTTGTGTTGCATTTCATTGTACGAAAAGTGCTCTATAAATAAAGATTGATTGATATGTTTATAATTTCCTACGATATGTGGATGTGAGTGGTCATGCTTGTACGTGCCACCCTCCCGTGTTTCAGATGCAAGCTCCGGTTACTGAACGTGTCATAAATTGTGTTTTATAGTCCTTTAATGGATAGCAGGACATAAAAGAGTGTGTATGAGCATGTTTGTTTGCGTAGCTCAGGTACAGAGCAGGGTGGGGCTCCATCACAGGCTGCTGGAGGATTAAAGTTCTCTTTTATCGCATCTTTTTTTGGCCAGGCCTATTTCCTGGAGTCAAGCAAGCTCATTCAGCCACGTCACCCTCTTCAGTGTTTTCATCAAATATTTCTGACACAAAGTCACAGTTAGCCGCAGTCAATGTTTTCTCTGTGCAAGTCAAAACATTCCTCAGTCTGGTGCCCATCCACACCCTAAGTAAACCACCACCTGGTGTCTGTGTATAACTTACACTAAGAAGACCCAGCTCAGTCCTTAAAAACAAGAAACAGTCAATAAAATAACTCTGAAAGTCCCCCGCAAGGCTTTTTTTTTTGTTTTAAAATCGAAAGAGAACATTTGGATGATCATAAATGAGTCACCTCCTGACAGCTGCTACTGTATATGTCAGTACATGAAACAGGAGCATATGGGATATTTTCAGCTGGTTTAAAAGTTGGCATGTGTTGTCAGTAAACTGGCCAAACGCTGTTTAGTCTAACAAGGACCAATGGGAGCAATCAGAAGTCACAGTGGTTTCCCCCTGAGAGCTCAGCCCTCCCTTCTGAGGGATATTCCCTCCTAAATTACTTTGCAATTTGCTTACCCACACACATACACTTTATCCTCCCTGCAGTGATGCACCCTTTTCTCATCAGTCAGGATTACTGCTTCGTGAAACTGGGCTGGATTTCATGGAACTTTGCGGAGCCAGTAATTACTTGAACAAACAGAGGGAGGAAAATAAACGAAGCCATACTCGTGCAGACTATAAGGTGTTGTCTGGAGGTTTGTCAGCCCCTTTATGGCTGCAGTGAAACAATCACCAGCAGTGAAATACAGGTTTTTCTCGGGATACTGATTGCTTAAACCATTCATCTTTCTGAGAAAAACAAACCAACCTACAGCCTCTCCAGACTACTGGGATACAAAGAAAAAAAGAGAATAGAACATGTGATGTGGGGACAAAGATCCCAATCCTGGAAGAGGACTTCTTGAAAAGATGTTGAGGGTCACTTCAACATGATCCGTTGTCCTTGTACAAGACTTTGTACTTGGATGTGAAAAATATAAAGGAGTAGAATTAATGTATCAGTTGTATATTTATTTATATTCTATTTTATTTCTTTTTGTATGCTGTTGTTTTTATTCCATCTCCTTTGCTGCTTTGGCACCCCAGATGGAAATGAGCATTCTTCACTATAATCCGGCATGTTTACATCATATTCTTTTATATTGATATTCCCTGTGGTTCCCAACCCTTTTTCCTTGCAGACCCCCTTCATGCAACCACCTAAAAGCCAAGGATGCTCACCCCACCCCACCTGGAACCTTACTTAGCTTTATGCTTTCATTAACTAGCTTCTCACTATAAATGATGCATTATGGCTGAGCCCTGTCCTTTGATAAAACCAAAGTTAAGGGAATTATCAACAGTGCAAATCATTTGCACTGTCGTGTTTCTCAAACATTTTCATTTATTAAAGAGCAGCAAAAATCTAAGTTACCAGGATAGACACGAACTAAACACAGTGCATGGACAAAAATGTATTAGATGCATAAGTTGTGGCCTAATAAATGGCTTTTTGATATGTTTGACTAATGATATGTTTAAAAATATCGTTATATATCATGTTTTGATGACCCTGTGTTTATTCACTTTGGAACCTGGTTTCAAAAGTTTGTGTTTTTAGTTTCCAATAAATCCTGGTTACAAGTCCAAATAATGAAAAACTTAAGCAGATACCCGTAAACTCATCTCTGTGTGGACATGGCCTTGATTTTAATCACACTGGCTCTGGACAGTCAAAGCCTCAGGGACCCCCGGTGCTCTTTGAGAGACCCTTTTGTGGGAGTAGGGAGCCCAGGTTGGAAACCACTGCTCTGTTGGATTGAGATGTGGTGACTGTGGAGGCCGTTGGAGAACAGTGAACTCATTGTCATGTTCTCATTGCGACAGGGTGCATTATCCTGCTGGAAGTAGCCAGTTGAGTTACTATTTCCTTTCTCATCTCCAACCAGTCTGCCCATTCTCCTCTGACCTCTGACCTCAGCAAGGCATTTTCATCCAGACAACTGCTGCTCACTGGATATTTTCTCTTTTTCAGACCGTTCTCTGTAAACCCTGGAGATGGTTGTGTGTGAAAATCCCAGTAGATCAATGGTACCAACAACCGTGCCACATTCAAAGCCACTTAAATCTCCTTTCTTCGTCGTTCTGATGCTCAGGTTGAACTTCAGTAAGTCATCTTCACCATGTCCACATGACTAAATGCTAAATTCTGTTGCTGCCAAGTGATTGGCTGATTAACTAGTTGTGGAAACAGACAATTGAACAGGTGTACCTAATAAGGTTGCTGTTGAGTGTAAATATTTCCATCTTCTCCATGATGTTAAGCTAAGTTTTTGTGTTGTGGACACTTTCTGGCCTCAAGACTGAGCCGAGACCTGATTTTGCTGTTTCCATGTGAGATTTATGCACAAAACTACTTGATTAATGTCAGGAATCCATTGTAGCCGGTTCGACTGCTTTACTGCACGCCTTGTCAACAAGAATTCACTATACAAACCAACTGGAGTCAAGCTGGTGCAGCAGGTAAGATTCTGCACTGACTGCATATAGAGTAGGACGGTGCAAATGGTTTATACATATATATATATATATATATATATATATATTTATTATATTTTTTTTAAGAAATGAGTAAGTGTTTGGTGTCTGTCGCCTCCCAAATGTTGAAAATCTTACTTAGTTTATCTCTCATGATCAATTAATACTTGACAGCATTTATTTCATTTCCATTAAATAAAAGCTTGTTGTCCGGAAATAAACATATAATGAAGAAACCATTGAATATGTTTAAGGAAATATTCTATTTTGGTAGTAGCATCGGATGAAATGTATCCTAAGATGCAGCTGGTTAGCTTAGCTTGGCTTAGCTTTAAAGTTTCAAACTGGGAGCTGCACAACGATAAATAATACTAATAAAATCTATTTAGGAACACTTCTAAAGTTCATCTCTTACACAGTATGATACTGGCAGAAGTTACTGATGAGAAGTGTAGATATTATAATGTAGTGTAGCATTTTGATGAACTATAAACATATATTTTCATGTAGGGTAGAGATGAAAATTCACATAAGTAGTTTCTCTAGTTTCAACACTCAAGCCAGCTCATGAATCTCTTAACACAGACCTAAGTGTCTTGAGACACACAGACATATAAACACACACACAAGTCTCCTATCATAAACCTTAACTTTAACATACACAAAGTCATTAGACTGCAGTTTTACAACTG
>JAOXYM010000026.1:7291179-7311870 GCA_028567055.1 Leptatherina wallacei | reverse complement strand
TCTGTCGGTCCTTCTGATTTTAGTTAAGTGTCTAACTATATTTTTTCCCTGTTTAGACAGCTGCAAAATTCCTACAGAAGTTGCCTCTACATGAAAATTTACAACATTGTGTAAAATATTAGTACATAAATTGTTAATCAACTCCTACTGAAGATAACAGCAGAGTTTTACTTTGGTTAAAATGGGCTTTATTCATTTGGTGCACCTTGTTGAGGAAGCCAAGAAAACCAGGGGGAGGTTCTCTACTTATTTCCATCCTTTATGCTTAATGAAGAATCACAATATGGCTTTAAAGCCATGCTATAGAGCCAACTCTATCTTGTTACTGGTCCTTTCACTTACAAGAATGAGAACACCACAGCAGTAGTGAATGAATTCATGGATGCAACCATAAAACACACATTTCTAATGGATCTGTTTCCAAGAAGGAGTCGGATTGTTTTGCTGAATAAAACTTTGAAGAATCCTCTGACGTACTTTACAAAGTGAAACACAGTCTCAGCAAGCCGGCACATGACTTGTTATTGTAAAAGCTGTAGTGCCAGAGGACGATAAACATCTGCAAGTATGCAGATGAGTGACATCACTTAAAGAGGGCATGAAGTTTTCTTCTCAAGATGATTATCTCAAGTCTTGTGTTCGAGAGGTTTTAGGTAGAGCTCATGTTCCAGAGCGCACCTGCACGCTTGCATATGTGCAGGAGACGTTGATTCTACCTGCAAGATTAAAATCACAAAATGAGATTTAAAGCAGGGACAGGGGAGCTAGTTTTACATATACAGACAGAAACACACTCCCATGAAGTATCAGCTGTTTTTTACCGCTATGTTTCAGCAGCAAACATACCTCAACCCACAGTAGTAAGATTCCAGAAATTCATTACATGAAGCCCAACACTTGAGGCATGCACGTAACTATTTCCCTGCCTTAATGTCACTAACACGGGCCACTGGCTAGAGGAGGTTCAAGCAGCTAGAACTTCAACATGCAGGCGGTGTAGTGCAGCCAGTGGGCGGCTAGCAAAGCTGCCACCACGTAAAACAAATGGGAATATGAAATTATAGGTTGTCCCACTTGAACAAGTTTATAGCTGAACATTAAAAGTCCAAAAAACCGGCTGGAGTTCATGTCTTTCTGCATTATGCAACAGTCTCAAGCTGTCGGTTCCTGTGTGGAGTCAAAAGCAATTTCACTGATTCTTGTAGAGGCAGCCATAGTTTGGGGGGATACATACTTTGTAGTGCCTACTTTTAACTGGATTTAATTTAATTCCCTGCAGTTTAATGCACTGTTTCCACTCATTGCGTTGTATAGTTTAACTACACTGACTTCCTGTGTTCAGTAGATGCTTGTTCACTATTACCTGTTTGGACCACTTTAGTTTATTTTAGAGGCATAATTTATGGGCAGTGGATCATCTCAGAGCATATTAATTAGTGTTAAAGCTTGCCCTTCCCGTTTCTACCGCAACATCTATTCATTAAAAGGCCAGCACGAGGTGAGCAGGTCAAGGAGATGCTTCCTGTAGTTTTTAACACAGATGAGTCTTTCATCCGTCTGTGCAGGGTAATCATTTTAAAGGAGGAACTAAAAATGGCCCGACCCATAAACTTAATTTTGAAATGACAGTGGGAGCTAAAGTGGACTAATATCAGGGCTGGATGTTGCACAGGACTGGTGTTGAAATACTCTATAATTAACTAGGATTAATTAGCTTGTGTGCAATGGAGTGGCATTTCCTAAAACACTCATACTATTCGTAGTATTGACACTCGCATCAAATCTAATTTCATTAAGCAGCTTATTTTATTATCAGCATTATGAGAAGTAATGTCTCCTTACTGCATATAATATATAATCAGGTGCTGTGTTTTATGGGGATGGGTGTGCAGAGATGTGAATGCACAAAGGAGGGGATGCACTGTAAATTCAATCCTGTGTGTTTCTATTTAAACCGGCTTGTCCTTTTTGTAAGAGGGTGCTTTGGGCCATTTGGGTAAAAGAGGCCCGCAGCAGAGCAGCGTGAACAGGACAGATCCAGTTGCTGTCAGGCTGAACATTTGAATGAGGTCAGTGAGACAGAGCAGCACAGCTTTACTGTAGACGTACACTCCTGTGGTGCAATTTTAAGGAAATGGTCCCTTAAACTGCAATTTACAGCTGAATCCTGAAACCTCCACACAGTAAAACAAGATCTTTGTTGCAATTTAAAGATATATGATATAAACAATGACTGTTTTAAATGTTAAAATGTTCTTTTTCTTGTTTTGTGGCCGACTGTAAAGAAGACTGATGCTTATATCGATGGATAATCTGTATAAAAAGATTGTGTGATTTTTAAATCATAAATGTTTTTGAAAAACTGTGATTGAAACATTTGAAATAAAGCCTTTTTTAAGGGAAGCAGCTGTTTTTCTATTGCACAAGCCAGAAGCCATTTCATCTATTGATCAGGTCTCTTTATCTGAAAAACATCAAGGGCACACCCTTTACATCACAAGTTATAGCATTTCTCAGAGTCTGATGGAAATGATTGTGATGTGCACAAATGTCTTGAAACCAGTTTCATTGTTTAATTAGTTTGGAGTTCTGGATGGAGTAGCACGGTGCAGTCACGCCCTCGTTAGCCGACAGTGAGACTGTCATCTCGCGACCGTCAAGCCATCCAATGAAGCAGAAGCTGGAACAGCGCGTACCAAAACATCGACAGTTACAGCAGACACTTGGCTTTTGTTTTGCATCGGACACTGTGGTGGATGAACCGATCTACTGTCATCCCCCTGACCTGAAATCCCATCCAACATGCTCATGTCGCCCTCGATCCACAGAGAAAATGAAAGCACCCTTGAAATGTTAAGCATTTTTTCAGCTGCATATGCTTTTCTAAAAATAGATTCACTCCTTTTGAAGATTTCTTTTTAACAACATTGTACTTTAATACATTCATATTTGGTATGAACCTGGTATATATATATATATATATATATATATATATATATATATATATATATATATATTACAGCCTATTGAGCAGCCAGTCACATATTAAACAGACAATGCTGCCCCCTGTTGTCTAACTGTAGTAACAACAAACCTTCCCTGAACTAAGAGAACTATGAAGGCCTACTTTCATCCTCATAACAGAACAAGCGATCCAGAGTCGACAAGCCCGTCACACAGTTTAAGGATCACCGATGGTTGAGTCTTGTGATGACTGCTGCTGCCTCTTGAGCTCAGCTAGCTGCCTCTGCAGATGATGGACATCATTCGACATCCGCCTGCGAAGCAAAACAGTTCAAAAGCATTTACTGTGTGGACGAGCTGCAGCAACCTTTCTTTAGGAATTCATTTTGAAATCACAACTAATGTAAAAACTGTATCTTCTTCCATGTATTCTTCATTGTATGTCTTTTACAGCAACCTCTGTTCTAGTGATGCTTTGCGTTAGCTTCACCTGTGGACGGCCTGAGCTCTGCTAACTTGGCAGCGGAGACGCTTAACGATGGCTTCATGGCGCCTGTTCTGGATCTGAATCAGAGGAAACATCTCTTACAACCCACTTACAACACTCACAACAACCCATCATTTCACAATTTCTATTAATAGCTGTTTTATCTATACAGCATGTCTACAGAGAGTCAGAACAGATATCTAAAAACATTGTGTTTCAGTCCTCGGACAGACCTCTATGTCTTTCTTTAGCTGGGCGTGAGTCTCACACTCTCTCCTCAGCTGCTCTCTCATCTCAGCTATGGTCGTCCTCCTCTTAGAGATCTTCTTCCTCAAAGCATCGATCTCTCTCTGGTGGTGCACAAAATGCATAAAAGTGAAAGTGTCGTGCAAACTGTAGATTAATATAAAACATTTCTCATTTTTTGCTACAGACCAAAAAAACAACAACCTAAGAGTTCCATATTATTTGATGTATTTTTCCCCACCTTCGCCATCTGCACCGTGTTGCCATGTGGATTCTCCAAATCCTCCCTCAGCTGAGCTTTCTTCTGCGTCAGCATCCGGACCATCACCTTCTTCCTCTCCAGCTCTTTATGGGTGTCCGTCTGGCTCACTGCATGCAACACAGCTGCTCTGTGACCCTCCATCTTCCTTCGATACGTGTCAAACCTTGCCGCCACCAGGCGAGCGTTCTCCTCCTCCTCACTTATAAGAACCTGCAGTCCCGTGTTTTCCTTGCTAACAGACACACAGCGATCATGCAGGACTTTAGTTTGCCTCTCCAGATGCTCCACCTCCCCTTCAAGCATCAGGACTTCCCTCTCTTTAGATCTTAGCTCCTGCTCAGCAGTCTCTTCCTTCTTCTCGGTATCTAAAAGAGTTGCCTGAAAAAGACTTAACATGATCAAACTATACTTACCATAGTTCTGACTGACAGGTGATCAGCTTATTATATATGTAGTCACAATAAAATATGTAAATACATTGATGGCTCCACATCTTCTTATGTCAGGGTAAAGATCTACCTGCAGGATGCTGAGTGTCCTCTCTTTCTCTTTCAGGGCCTTTATCAGGACGAGGCTATGTTGACTAACATCCTCCACTGCTTTGCTTAATGAACGTCCATCACTTTCCTGATGTCCTGACAAATACATGATTAAAAAAAAAAAGAAAAAGTCAAAGAACGGTCAATGTTTCATTTAGCAGCAAAGATTTGTCTAATTCTGAATATGCAATTAAATTTTTTTCAATTATTACACAAATTACTTTATTAGAGCTCATCAACTATAGAAAATCCTATATCATATTTCAACTATTAAAATACAACTAATATTTCAGTATAAATGATCAAGCTGGAACCCATTTATTACACATCAGGCTGCTTATAATGAGAAGAATCCTTACTAACAATATTTTATCACGATAGTTTTTTTGTTTTTACATGCAGTGATCATCAGTTATTTGTTGCTTCGTCAGCCTGAAAACCTCCAAATTATGGAAGATGTTGGGGGGAAAAACCTCAAGACAGAAATTATGGAAATCATGACATTTTGAAGTCTTTATGAGGAGTGAGTGTGAGAGGTTGTTTGTCTCTGTTGGCCATGTGATGGATGACCTGTCCACTGTCCTGGCTGGCAGGTGGGACTGGCTCCAGCTCCCACCCCCACTACTGCATGGATATAAGTTGGATGGATGGATAAAGTATAATGAATGTAGGAATTGATTAGTGGAAGTAAACCTGCCTGAGCATTACTGTTCCAAGTCTTCAACATTAACTATTGTTACTTTTAAGTCTTATCACAACCATTTGTTAAACACATTTAATCTTATTATTGTCCTAAGGAGATAAATAATAAATAAAACAATCATTTTTCCATTGCTTCTGTCTTGATGATAAACTTCTCATATATTTTATAATAATAAACTTTAGCTTAGATAGAAAGTTTAAATCTTAAAAAATACAGTTTCTAACTGTGGCAAACAAGCTAATTGGCTAATAATTGGTAAAGAAAACTGGCTAACAAAGCTAACATTTGTAATGTTTTCGACACAAACTCAACCCCATTTTTGTTTTTCTATTAATTTAGGTTTTCAACATTTAACTATTAGTTAGCTGGTAGCTTCTCACCATCTCCGCGGTCAGGAAAGGTTGACATATTCTTAGCAATGTTAGCTAGTTAAAGTTTAACCTGGGGGTTTCACGCTGATGCTAAAGTACTACTATTCAAATAACTGGTAATAATGGAAAAGCTAATTGAACGCAAAAACTAAACACATTTTACTGACAAAATGGAAAACATTTAAAAAAACACCCACAAAAATCTGAAAACAAAACCAATTAAAAGTATTGTAAGAAAGCACAAAAACTAATATTTGTGAAAATATATTTAGGCTGTGTGTCTTCTCAATAGTTTTTTTGGTTTTAATGTCATGTTTTGCACGTTGGGACCACCATACGAGACTATGAAAGACAAATGATGAACATAAATACAGTTACATACTGATAATACGTTTAAATATATAACATTTTTAGGCTAAACGCTTTTGCGCTTTATCGCCAACTGAGTCAGACTACAATTCCCAGCGTTCCTTTCGTCTCCAACTCAGAAACTACATCCGGTACATCTGTTAGCTTAGCTACAGCAGCAATGGTCAGTTTGTATAATCTTGAGCAACGCGTGTGAGTGTTATTTAACTTCACTCTCTGCACAGTAACTATAGTCAAATGATTGTCCGTCGCTGGTTTAGGTTGTGCTCTTTGTGTAGTCATGTAGTTTCACGCAGTATAGGAGGAGGATGGAGGACACTGATGGGACACAGCAGTCTGAAATATGCTAAGGTGACACAGGTGCAGCTTTGGGGTACAGTAGTACCCAAACGTTTCTTTCACAGTGATTTAGGGGATTTGTACAAGAGCGAGGCCGTTCAGAGGTATCTCCATCAGCTCATGGAGGAGTTCAGGGACATCAGTAATAAGTTACAACATGCGTACCTCAGTGAGTTGGATAGAAAAACACTGATGAAGAAACACACAGAGCTGCTGCCTCTGGCTAATGTGTTGACAAGTATTGAACAAGCCAGGAAAGACCTTGAAGAAATCCTTTCACTTATGCACAGTGAGTGGAGCTTTATAGTTTTATATAAACATGTCTTTACAACAAAGAGATCTTAAGACTTTTATTAAGTGTTTTTCTAAGTGGAAAATATATGTTTTTAATTCACTAGTGTTTGCAGCTGTGAATAAACACATTTTGATGTATTAACATGCAATTATTTAAGAAGGCAAATGTTTTGCTTCCTGCTGCTGTTTGCAGGTTCAGCAAACAGCAAAGATGAAGACGAGCATCTGATCCAGCTGCTGAGAGATGAAAAGGCAGAAATCTCAAGCAAAATCGTGGCCTTAAGAAAAGATGTGAGTCATGTTCTGATACCTTCTGAAAGTGTCACATGTTACTATGAAATAAGGGTATTTTTATATTTAAAGATAGCTTTAGATAACGTAGACCATTGATGATAGAATTACAGAATCAGAGGAACGGCAGAATTGGATAAGTTAACAGAAAGTTATCTGTGGGGTCTGCTGGGGATCAGTGGGGGGGGGGGGGGCATTTCTTGTTTATTTTATACATAAATAATACATGTAAATTAACAAACAAAAAAACCTGAACCTTATTATCTGCAGATGATGCTTATTAATTGGTTGTTGGGAGAACCTGCAGCAGCTCCTGGATGCTGAAAGGGAACTGACAAAGCTGAAATGATTTAATGAAAATAAATGAATCCTAGATGAAATGAAAACAAAATTAATAATTTGTGGCAAATGTCAATCTGACTGTAACAAAAAAAACTCTAAATTAAAATGACTGAAAAAGAAGGCTGAAGTAACATGTCTTGGGGTTGTAAACGAAAACCAATTAAACTGGAAATTACGTATAAATGATAATAAAATGTTTCTAAATCAATTGCAGTATTACACAGAGCTTCTTCTCCCAATGTGTTTCATGAGGGGGAAAGCAAATATGGTCCATTAGGATATGTCTGTTTAAAGTCCCACGATCCATGGAGATAATTTATGGAACAACATGAGCAATGAAATGAAATCATGTGAGACAGTAATCCAATTTAACAGATTTAGAAATAATATAATGAAATAATACAGAATCATGAAACACGGGACGAGATGTTTAACTGTCCCAATAGATGGTACTATGCACTCACATGAGGGTTGCCATGATGCTCAGAGTGGCTTGGGAGGTGAGTCCCATGCCCAACCATGAAATGCCCACATATTGTGTGTTCTGACTTCCAGTCACAGGCCATGGCTAGATGTCCCGTTTCTGGCTTGTTGGGAGGGTGTTTGGACTACTGCCAGGCACTTCAGGACCAAGTGTAGTGGTCTTGTGTGAAGCTGGTCTTATAACTAGTCATAATGTGTTTGGGGGATGCTGGACTTGGGCGGAGGGCTCAGGTTGGATCTTTTTCATACCATTGATGGAGGATTTTTTTTTAATTTGGGACACATGGAAAGTAGTTCCGACCTAGCTCTCTAGCTCCATACCTTCCCGCTGCATCCATCGCCCCAGCTTGAGCTGCTTGCAGTCTCCTCCTGACCGGCATCTCCTCCACCACCAGTTTTTTGAAGCCGCTCATCCTTCTCTTAAATCACCAGTGTGGAAATATTTTGCTTCCCGGTGAGTAACGTTGTCGACAAGAAGACCACAGTGTTATGTGTGTGTCCCATACGGCCGTGGGAAACACTACGAACATGGCGGGACACCTTCGCCGGTTTGACAACTGGGAAAACACCATCACTGGTCCAACGCTGTAGGGCTATTTAGAGCTATTTATAGCTGTTAGCAGCCTTATTCTGTGGTGAAAAAAGTTGGATTTACACATTTTAATTAGCGTACTTGAGCCACGCTACAGTCTGATGCCCAACAGGTTGCATCTTACAACAAAAGTGTTCCCCTTCATGTATGAAGACGCTAAAGAAAACGTTTGGGGGTCTATTTTATTAGTCCACACTGCTGGAACCAGAATGAGTCACTAGATGGCAGCACCCTCTGTGACTTCTCATTTTTGGTATTATCATTGATATTTTGTTTGTTTTTGTTGTTTTCAGCTTGACTGAGAACAAGATTGTTACCTTTTATGTTTTGATAAAAACATAAATTTGACCATTTGTGCCTAATGTGATACTTTACACAACAATGAAAATTGCATCACTTATATCTTTTGAAATTAAATTTACTGTACAAAATGTAATGAATAAATCTAATGATCGTAGACTAAACTAGTCTCAATGGTATCGGCCTCTGTGCTGGAAGAAAAAGAAAAACTGAGAATCGAATCCTAAAATAACAAATAAAAATGAATAGAAGATTTGGAGGATCGTGTCACCCTACTGTTTTCATATACAAACAAATAAAATGAAAATAGTAAAAAGGGGGGGTTCAAAAAGTTCTTAGTTCATTTGCGGACCACAAGGATTTAAATGAAATTTTTCAGTATTTTTTTTTAAATCTTTTTTTGAGTATAAACTTCTATCCACAGTTCATTGCAATTTTCAGTTTTCCTTCTTTTTTCGCTTTGTTTTTGATTTTGTTTAAAAAAAAAAAAGACTTAAACTAATATTGAGGCTATTTTTCTCTCCAGCTGATAAAAGCTCTTATCCCCAGCGACCCTCTGGACTCGAGTGATGTTGTGCTGGAAGTCGTATCAGGACGAACAACGGGAGGTACGAAGGAAACCAGAGTATTTCTTTTCTCACCACTTGGTTGAATTGGATCCTCACTTAACAGATTCTTATTGTTCTTTTTGTAAAACTCAAACTTAACCTCAAATGTCTGGTTTCAGGTGACATCTGTCAGCAGTTCACCAGAGAGATGTTCGACATGTACCAGGGCTTGGCCTACTACAAGAACTGGGACTTTGAGGTTATGAACTACACACCTGCAGACTACGGTAATTCATTTAAAAAAAATGAGTCAAGATGATGCGTCAAAGTTAAATTAAACAGAATTAAAAACTCTAATTTCACCTGAATATGGTGCAGTTACAACATATAAAGGGGGTTTCATCCCTTGAAAAACTGCAGCATGAACTGTGTCTCAGGTGGATTGCACCATGCAGCGGTGAGGATAGCCGGAGAGAATGTGTATAGACATCTGAAGCACGAAGGCGGGACGCACCGGGTGCAAAGGATCCCTGAGGTGGGCCTCTCCTCCAGAATGCAGCGTATTCACACTGGGACCATGACTGTCGTCATCCTGCCGCAGCCAGTGGAGGTGCACGCCGCTCCAGTCTCTCCATCACCGCTACCAGCCTGACTTCCATCAGGATAAAACATCTGTTGCTCTGTTTGTAGTTCGACGTCCACATCGACCCGAAGGATCTTCGAATTGACACGTTCAGATCGCGAGGTGCCGGGGGCCAAAGTGTCAACACGACGGACAGCGCAGTGCGAATAGTTCATCTTCCCACCGGTAAAAACATAGCGGAGGAGAGATTTAAACGTCCGGCTTTGATGCCATCTTTTTCCTTTTATCATCTTTTCCCCCCCCAACAGGCATAACGGCCGAGTGCCAGCAGACTCGCTCTCAGCTGCAGAACAGAGACACGGCCATGCGTGTGCTGAGGGCCAGACTCTACCAGAGCATGATGGGTAAAGAGACCGAGCAGAGGCACACGGCGCGAAAGCAGCAGGTGAGCGAAGCAGGAAAACGTTTGATAGATGCTCGGCTTTTTTTGAAGTTTCCAATCCCGGCCCTCGCTCCCAGGTGGGCACACGCGCTCAGTCAGAAAGGATTCGTACCTACAACTTCAGCCAGGATCGTGTCGCAGACCACCGCACTGGATACATCACCAGAGACATTAAGGTGAGATTTAAAGCCCTCATTTACAACCAGCAGGTGTTTCATGGGGGTCACGTTGCATCTTTAAACTGTCCCTGTGCTCAGGAGTTCATGAGAGGAGGGGAGGCCCTCGATGAGCTGATCTCTGGCGTCGTTGAACACGCTGAACAGGAAGCTCTCATGGAGGTGGTGGAGACCAGCAACAGCAGTCTGACACGACCAGACACGGGACAGGCTACAGACTGACAGCTGGACGCACGTTTCCATCACATCTTTCAGCCGCATATCAGGACACGTTCTGGATTAATGGTGCAATTCATGCTTGTGCAATAGTCACACTGCAAAAACTGCAGCTAGGACGCAGAATAAAGAGGTTTTTTTATTTAAATAAAAAAACTTAAATATTTTGTCTTTTTAATTCTCTAAATTATACAAAAGTTCAAACTAAACCACAAGCTCTGGACATGTCCCTGAAATATTAAGTAGCCCAATGATTTTTTGTTGCTTAAGTTTGGACTTTTTACGTGTTAAAACTTTTAAAAACAGTAAAGTTGACTTTTTTTTCCCCACCATGTCACCACTGCTGTTTATTGTCCAAATAAACAACATGGCTCTCTTCCAATCAGGGTGCGGTAAAACCGTCTATCAGCTTTATACACACACTTTTAACCAAAAGCGTGTCACACCCTGCATGTGTGTGCCAACTGGGCCAAAACCCAGAGTATTATTTCTGTAGCTCTTAAATTTTCTTTTCTTTCCTTTTACCATCGAAGCATTTAGTCGGAGCCAGGACATTAATTTATTCAGATCACATCTATGACTGATATTAACAGATGATGCAGGGCTGTTTGTGTTTAGAGACCCTGCACATTTCTATAACATAAGTAAAAAATATAAAGATCTGGAAGTAGAAAAAAATTATTTGTGTGGCTAGATCTGACCACAGGAAGGAAGTGATCCCTCTACGGCATGTACAGATAACACTCGATTATGACAGAAATCAACACAACAAAAAGGAACTTTGTGACATTTATGGGCTTTTTAAGAAACACAAGTAGTTTCTCAGCCAACTTTAAAATGTCCGAACACACTAAGTGATAAAATAAAAAATCTTTCAAAGTTAAAATACTGTGAGGAAAAGTTCCAGCTTGGATGTTTTGTGCTCATGTCAGTCATCGTCGTCTCTCTGTCGAAGGCTTCTGGATTTGCCGTTCTGCGTCTTGTTTTTCCTGAATGAAGCGGGTCCGCTTTCGTCTCCGATGGAGGTGATGACCCGTTCCTTGAACTTTGGTTTTGGCTCCGGCGGGAGGTCGGCTGGAGCGTTGGCGGCGCTTTCCTCCACTTGGGGCAACTGCAAATCCACTTTTGAACTGGAAAGTAGAAAAAAAAAAGAGCAACTAGTACCTGTCACCTGTCCTGCACATGGATCTGTTCAGTCATAGATGAAGCACTTACTATGGATCTACTTCTTCCTGGATCTTCTCCCAGGCTCCATATGGATTGGCAGCTTTAGGCCTTTTGGCTCGTCTCTCCCCCGATGTCGGCTTTTCTTGCTTTACCTCCTTTTTCTCAGGTTCAGTTGCTGTGCTTTGGGCTTCTTCCTCTTTTTTTGTCTCTTTCTCTTCCTCCTTAGAAACATCGCAGGCTTTATCCTCTTCTGGTTTTTCTTCAGGCTCAGCCTCTGCTTTTCTTTTCTAAAAACAAAAACCTGGTTAAGAGATCTGTCAGACTGAAACAGATGCATATGTCTCCTCGTTCGGTGCTCTCACTCTGAAGCTGATCTTTGGGATATTGGGCTGCTGACTCGCTTTTTCAGGAGCTTGCGCCTCCTTAGACGCCTCGTTGGATCTCTCGTCTCCTCCAGAGAGCGGCTCTGGCTCAGGAGCTGCAGGCTCGTCCTGGCTCTCCCCCTCTTTGTTGGATTCAGGTGGCTTATTAGACGGAAAGTCTGCTGGCTTCTCCCAGCTGGACTCTGAGAGGTGAGGAAGAATAAATGTGATTACTGGCTGTTATCTCTGTAAGCAACTGGAATAACAACCCAGAAATACACAAAAACACACCCACCTCCAGTTTCTGTGTTGTAGTAATATGTAAAACCATCAGGACTGACGGCTTCCATCCAAACGGAGCCGGATGAACTCTAAAGAGAAGCGCAACAATAACATGAATATAAATAAGAGCAAAACGCTTGGTATGAATGTAATGAAACATAAAATGCATAGAAAGTAAAGACTGATCAACCTCACGCTGTTCAGACTGTGCAGAGGATGAACTTTCTCCCTGGAAACCTGCTGGATTGTCCCACTTAGATTCTGTGAGAATACAAACATCACAGCTGAGATTAAATGAGTCAGATCGACCAGAGTGTTCAGAGAAAAAAAGATTTATTTATTATTTGCAATAATTTCCACTTGTTCTCTCTCTGAACGCTCTGGTTTCTTGCAGTGATCTCTGCGTCGTACTTGACAGCCGCATGTTCTCGTATGATACCACAGAGTGTAGCATGGTATATTTTTGTTGCTATGTTTTTGTTTACAAAGGTACTAACTGCCAGTTTTGCTGGTTTTCCCTGTCTGAGCCCCATGTTTAATAATTTATTATGTCTCATATTTATTGTTTTTGGTTGCGTTTGATTTTCATTCATTATGAGACTATTTATTGTTTTTGTTAAATTTTTTATAACTTCTTCCAGTTCCAGTGAAAATATATTTTAGAAATGAAAGTTTATTGATCTTTGAAGGGGTGTACTTGCATTATTCTGGCATCATCATTATATTAGTTGAAAATGGTCTCAAAATGACATTATCGCTCAGCGCAATCATTTCTGAGACAATCGCGGGGCGAAATATCGTGAGAGGCCTAATTTATTCTCAAATAGATGTCCACGGCTCAGGCATGAAGAGTAGTGATGTTGGGTTTCCTCACCTCCAGTTATTGTGTTGTAAAAGTATGTGAATCCATCATCTGTCAGGCCTTCCACCCAAACCTGCGTCTGCTCTCTGGGTTTCTTCTTTCCTTTCTCTCTTTTCTTTTCTTGTTTTTTGGGCTGAGGTCTTACTTGAGGCAGTGGCTGAGGTCTTACTTGAGGCAGTGGCTGTCGTGGAGATGGAGCTGGAGCTGGAGAACTTAATCCTGACACAAAAACATTTCGTGTTACTGTGAGCTAGTTACAGGTAAAGGGTTATATTCCATGTCACTAAAATATCACCTTTTGATTCCCTTTCCATCCTCTTCAGATCTTCCTCATAGGCTTTCTGTGCCGCCTCTTCCATTGCTGCAAACTGTTTGGACATCCGTTCCTCCTGCTTCGCCTTGTCAATGCTCTTCTTTTTAATCTGCAAAGAGAAAGATAGGGCGAGATGAGTGGCCAATTAGAAGAGAGCTTTGCAGTCACAGTGTTAATGTCCAGTGCTTATCTCTCCTGCCAGTCCTGAGAGTGGTGCCAAAGCAGGCACCTTTTTAGCTGTTGGTAATGAAGCCCGAGTGCTTCATTTACAATTTAGTTTCATGTTTATAATAGTTTTCTGGATGTGTTGTTCACAAGAAACATGAAAAAGCTCGTCATCAATGTTCCTGTCTACATGAATAAACCTGGATCAGACATGTAACTGCTACATGATCCCAGGTATGCAAATGTAAACACAATCTTAATGTTGATGTTGGTTTGTTTACACACTAAGTTTTCTTCTTGCTTGCTCTGAAGCGGATTTTTGATACTGCATAATAATGTTTTTATGCTCAAACTGTGAGGTCTGCCTCTAAAATCAAAACTCAACCCGTTTCTAATCCTCATTACTACACCGTTGAATGTATTTACAAGTAATATAATTAATGTATTTGAATACATTTGCTAAAAAACAATGATTTGATTTTGCAGGGGGTCGGATCCAAACGTACAAGCATCATCAGCATTCATGCTTCCAGCAGTGTAATTCAGATCAGACCATAATCTCTCTTTTTTTTCTATATCTTCCCTTTCCACTAGATGTGACCATTTTTAGCAAAACGAAACAAATGCAACCAGACAATAATTGGTTGAAAAGGGAAAGCATTTTCAAAATGATGGCGCTCCAGTCCCATCATGCATCACTGTGTGATGCACGTACTCCTTATCTGATAAAAGAATGTTATGGTTGAACTGGTTTAGATTCATTTGAACAATCTGAGATATTGTAATGGGTTTCTGGGAAATGTATTAGGTTTTTATACGAGGGTTGCATTGAGAGGGTTAGTTATTGAGAAATCTGAAATATACACACAGATATGGACATTTTTCTGGTAGAAAATCATACCGTCTGACACTTTCTGGCTCCTAAAATAAAAAGTGGCTTTTATTTACGCTAATATTTTACAACTCTAGTGTGCACTCCATTGAATCAACTAAAATGTCTTCTATGTTTCTATTGTTGAATCTACATAACTTGGACTGTAAATCATGCCACTAACGTTAGGCTTGTGCTAAGTGAATACATAATATTTCTCAAATAACACTAACGCACTTAAATGTTGTGCTGATTGTGTATTTATTTAAACAAAGTTCAACATAATTAACTGTTTATTTCATAGAATCTCATCTTTCACTGTGGACTCAGCTCAGTTGTCAGCAAACTCTCTTTGGGTGAACTATACATACTGTTTCAACGCAGAAATAAAGTAGAATAGTTGTCCATACCTCTGAAATTTTGGCAGCCACATTTTCTTTGTGATTTTTGCCTCTTTCGTGAAACTCGACGCTCTGTGGGACGAACACGACATGCGTTATGTGTGGGTGAAAACGGTCCCCAGCAACATAAACTGTATATTCTGTCCTACTTACAGGCTTGTTATCTGCAATCCAGCACTTACAATACTGGCAGAATTTTCTCGGTTGCGACTTCCAGTAGTCAGCCCTTTAAAAAAAATGCACAAAAATAATGTTAGAGAACAAACCACCAATGAGTCAGGACTGCCTTTAGCATGCTCAGCTAGCGTGGCTAACTGGCAAGATTACTGCGCAAGCCTCTATAAATGACTACCTGTGTCCTGCAGCACGCAAACAATATTTCTACATGTATAATTACTTACATTTTGATTTCAGCGGTACAAATACGCAAAAAACCTTTACAACGAAAACAATAAAAAGAAAACTGCTTCCAACATTTCAAGAATGACAACACTGGCCATTTGTGATTACGTCATCTACGGTCGCCAAACTGAAGGCTCAGACAGGTGCAGAAATGATTTACTGTTCGTACATTTACTACATTTCTTATTTTTTCAATAAACCATTTTACCAGTCTTAATGTGTGATTTAACAAATATTTTGTGTCTTTCAAAAATGCCAAAAATTCTAAAGCTCGAAAGACCTTGAACGCTAGTAGTTGGTGATTTTACATTGTATTTTTAGAAAAAAAAAATCTATTTTTTTTAAAATTTGAAGTCGAAATTAGGTTTGATCTTTTACGTTTGATTAGCTGTGGGCAACACACATAGTCTGTTTTCCAATTTGATGAAAATCTATTCTGGTTTGACAATATTTTATGAATAATGATTTTAGTCTGTATTTTTGATGTGTTTGTGCCCCCTGGAGGACAACAGAACTTAGGAGGTTGGAGGTGGGCAGCAAAAACCTCATATTATTAGCCTTCTAATAGCTTAGTCATATTTTATGGTTTTATAAGCAATGATGCCCAGTGAATCAGAAGAATGAGGAAAGTAGAGTTCGACAGACATTAAATTAAGCCAGAATATAACTTAGGAAATTATGTGAGTCAAACGATGTTTTCTCTCTGTCACTTGACATAATGCACCCACGGCTAAACCCTCTTTAAAATAAAAAAAATTAAATTTTAAAAGGACAAAAGATTTTTATCGGTATTAAAATAAACTTGTGAACTGAATGAAAGTTGCAAGAATGAAATTAGTTCAGAGGTCAAGAATTTAAAATCAGGACTCCAGCTATGGGTGAGTAGCAAGGGTCACCTATCAATGCGCCGTCATTGTATTGTTTGTTGTGTATTGTTTGTTGTACTGTATATCAATGATTTCTATCCACACAGGCTGTCACTTTTACTCATGGTAGCATGTTAGCATGTAAAGCGACGATATTCTGGTCTATATACCTCCTGATAATTACCTTGATCGCATTCCCATATGGTCTAGCGGTTAGGATTCCTGGTTTTCACCCAGGCGGCCCGGGTTCGACTCCCGGTATGGGAACTTGCCTTTTTCTTCTAGATTCCCTTTACAGATCTCATCAATGATAACATTTATAGAATAAAGTTATGTAATTCTACTATAACCACTAACAAAATATTTTAAAAAAGGAAACTGAGATGGTGCCGCAGGACCGACATATTTCACGGTCTCTCACTGGAAACGTTTGTTTGTGAACATTTCCGCCACTGTTTGCAAAGCGTGATTTCGTCATCAGTACGAGCCAGGACGAAAGTTGCGTGTGACAGCCGCGACTGACCATTTGTCTGCCTTTGGTCCTTCCCGACCAGCGTTGCCAGTGGAGATAATCGGTTTCCTGTCCAGCTCCACGTCGAAGCTTCCGTGGTCGCCCATGAACGGCACCATGGCTGCGTCCTCACACCGGATAACGCTCGGGCCACTGGTTGCTGCAATCGACCAGGGCACGAGCTCCACTCGGTTTTTGGTAAGACAACCCGCAGCGGGACCAGAGAGACCCCCCCCCCCCCCCCCCCCCCCCCCCCCCCCCCCCCCCCCCCCCCCCCCCCCCCCTACACACACACAGAGCCAACAGTTATATTTAATATCTGGCTCATAGACGGACTCCTGTCAGCTGGGCCCTTGTGTGAACAGAAGAGCTTCAGTCTTCAACAGTAAGCTGGTAGTTTTGTTAGCACAGTCACGGTTTTAAAGCCGTAGTTTGGAGAAGTTAGACTGAATTTAGTTAAACTCTATGTCCACACATCATGCCTCGAGGTTGTAACCTGGCCTTTCAGCTGTCCTACAATAGAAACAAATGTTTTAATTACTGTAATATTAAGACTTCGTTTCAAATTCTATCGATAAGAGTAAATGAACTGTGTGGACACGTGTCCTAATTCATGCACGTGCAGATAAAAGGCTTTGACTATTGTATTCACATTAACATGATAATATAATGTCTTATCTGCATATTTGTGTTTAGCAGACATCTATTAGTTAAAGTTTCTGCATATAAATGTCTTTTTTTCCTCTATAAGTATTTACAGTTTTTAATTCCTATCCCAAAATTATGTTTTCCAAACAAAGTTTTCTCATTTTGAGTGCAGGAATAAACTCGCTGAGGAGTTTTGTTTCCTCTCATCTGTAGCTTGGTGTCCCTTTGGGACAGTTTATTCCAATAAACAGATTACTTCTGGATTATTTCAGACGGGGCATTATCTGAGTTGGGACACGATTAAAAGATATAACCATAATCCCCTCGTTTAAATGTTAAATCTGTTGTGTCAGGAAAATGTAACAAGAATATTAAACCTTGTTTTGGGCAAGGTTTAAAGTTAAAGTGGGACATTTTTATTGTATGAAACGTAAAAAAACTTAAATAATGTAAGAAAAATAATAATTTCTGAGAATTTCCATGATGATTTATACAGTATGTGCTTATTCTATGTATGTATTTTATACCCAATTCACCTGTCAATCACATGTAGACCGCTTATAATTTGGTAATATGAAAAATTGATATTACTGAAATATTTTGGAGGACAGTGACAAAAAATCTAATATTTGTGTGTCTTTGCCTGTTGAATAAGGATGTGTTGACACTGGAGAGGTTTGGTTAAATTAAAATGAACCAAATGCCCCGTTAGTGCGGATTATTAAGTGTTAATGCTGTGAGGTGAATCTAGTCTTATTGGGCTTACGGGTTGAGTCACAACCAGGTGCTACTAAAACTCACAGTTCTTGGAGGAACTCAAATGCACTGAGCTGGCCGAAGATTTAGAGGCAGGTTAGGTAGAAACTATCTATCCAATGGAGGTCAGATGTAGGGGCTTAGTGTTGCATGGCTGCAGAGGGCCACAAGGAGCTGGCAGAGGAAGCTTAGGAGTAGTGGTGGTTCCATCGGAGGAGGTGCGGCAGGCCAAGAATGCAGTTTACTGACATTCAGGAAGTGCCTAAATCCAGACATACGGCATCTTTTTTTAGTAGTTTGCAAGATCTAAAATTCCTTTGTTCCCTGCTGTAGCTTCTAAAAATAACTACATGTGATTTAAATCCATTTTTAACTTTTTTTTTTTTTTTTTTTTTTTAATTTGGGGCGATTTTATTGGAGAGTCATGTTTGTGTACTGTGGAAAGATGGATGCGAGTGGAGTTTTTGTTGTTATGTTTTCATTTCTGAGAACCAAACTTAGATTTCCCACCAGGGGAAACCAGCCAACACTGTTGGTTTCCATTAGATCTATGGTTTAAATGGAAAAAGAATCCAGAAAAAATAAAGCCGTGTCAGAGGAGTCATCCAGTCATGGCCTTCCTCATCCATAAACCTTTTACAGTGTAAAGCCCCGGTACAGATTTTCATGCTAAACTTTATTAAAGACACATGGAAATGAACCTGCCTGAGTCATCTCTAACACTTGTTTTGGGTATGGAATGACAGAAATATGTATTTTTAGCTGCTTTTGGGTTGTAATTTACCTTATTGGGAGCCTCATTGATACTGTTTCTCCTTTGCTGTTTTGTAGGTGTTTAATTCCAAAACAGCAGAGCTCCTCAGCCATCATCAGGTGGAAATCAAACAGAGCTTCCCTAAAGAAGGGTGAGGCTAAATATTGTCTATAAATATGCTTCACAGTGGGGATCCATTTATGTGTCACCTACTCTGATACTTCCGTCCATGTTTCCTTGTCCTACTGCTCAGATGGGTTGAAGAGGATCCTAAAGAAATTCTGCAGTCGGTGTACGAGTGCATGGAGCGGACGTGTGAAAAACTCACGCAGCTCAACATTGACATCTCAAACATTAAAGGTATTGACAAATGGGGCTTGGTCTGCTACTCACTCACTGGTATGCGGTGTGAAATGTAAATAAAAACAGAATGCAGCTCATTTAAACCTTGCAGGTAACTGTTTATTCATGCAGCCATGCACCTCGTCCTCACGATCAAGTCGTATCTTTACAGAACTTCCAGAAATGTTCCTTTCTGATCGATGTTTAGAAGTGAAGTAAATCCCAACGGGCAGATCCAGGGTAGCTTCTGGATCAAACCTGCCCACAGTCTTTGTGAATACTTTGTTTTCCATTAAATCTTGGGTTGAAATGATTCGCGTATCATTGCGTTTTATCTTTGTCAAGGTTTTAGAAAAAGGGTTGTATGTAAACCATCTCTGTTAATTCAACTCGTTCAGCAATTGGAGTGACCAACCAAAGGGAGACCACACTTGTTTGGGACAAAGAGACAGGAGAGCCCCTCTACAATGCAATCGGTACAGTTTTGAATCCGTACTTTCCCTGTATCTAAATATCATTTGCATTCATTAGTATTAGTTCAGCCCAGTTACTCAGTTTTGGAGTTACATCATAATATTTAGCTGCTACTGCAGATGTGGCTCTGAGGTGTGACTTTAAGATAACTGCTGTGTTTTTCTTCAGTGTGGCTGGACCTGCGGACCCAGTCAACGGTCGAGCGTCTTATTAATAAAACTCCAGGAAGAAATAAGAACCATCTGAAGGCGAGGCTTTCATTACTTTCCTTTTTTATCTTAATGTATTATTCATTTAAAGATGTGTTTTAAAAGTAAAGTTTCACCTTTTTTTTTTCTTACTGCAGCATAAAACAGGGCTCCCAATCAGCACTTACTTCAGTGCGGTGAAACTCCGTTGGTTGATGGACAACGTGGATGAGGTCCACAATGCTGTCGTGTCTCACCGGGCCATGTTTGGGACCGTGGACTCCTGGCTCATCTGGGTAATCCGATTTCCTGCCTCGGTGCTTTAATAGATGTCCGTGACATGTTGTATGTGCAGGTTTATGATTCTCTGTCTCTGATGACTCCAACAGTGCTTGACAGGGGGGAAGTCAGGGGGGGTCCACTGCACAGATGTGACCAATGCCAGCAGAACCATGCTATTCAACATTCACACCATGGACTGGGACCCAGAACTTTGCAAGTACGGCTGTTTTTACATTTGTTTGCTTGTTCTGGTTTTCAGCATAATGTCACTAAAAGAGATTACATTGGAAAAAAGTCATCTTGTAAAACTTAACGAGCTCTGGGTCGTGTTTCATATAGAAGCTAGCAGGGCTACTCCCTCCAGATAGGCGAAGCCTGCCCTGATTGGTCAATTCCAGTGGGCTGATAAAGCACCACTCTGATGCCCCTTTCACACTAGCACCTACTCAGCCCAGCCCGGCTCAGCCTTCATTCAGCCGACACCACACCACCCCGGTT
>JAOXYM010000026.1:7258001-7271677 GCA_028567055.1 Leptatherina wallacei | reverse complement strand
GGGCTTGTAGGTGGATGTGAGAAGAACCAGATTATGGTCTGACCTTCCTAACGGAGGCAGGCCAGTGGAGCTATATGCATTCTTAACATTTGCATAAAATAAGTCCAACATCTTGTTTTCTCTGGTGGAGAAAACAAGATGTTGGACATTTGAGAAATAAACACATAATAGAGATATGATAAATATGATTAATCATAATGTGCAATAACCTGCATTAAACCAGTAAAATATCAAAACATCATCATTAATAGTAGCAGTATCATCATGACATCTGATAGGCTGCCATAATCATGTGACACAGAAAGAAAACACTGTGGCCAAGCTTTGCATGCAGTTTTCTTGCTTAAAACTCTCAGAATTGAAAATAAATGGCTTGTTTTTTATCAGCAGTGGTATCTTGATATTAAAAAAAGTATCGATTTCGATAATTTGACTGGCTGGTATCGAAGTATCGACTCCTAAGTATCGATACGCCCATCCCTAGTTTGGACTTTCACCTGCAGCTTTAGATCAATGGAGGCAAGGGTAACAAACATGTCGGTAACTGCACTTTGATATCAATAACTTTGAATCTATCATTACATCAAACTGACTGTGAACATGTAGTTCAAATGTTAGCATGTCATTTAACACAAGCTAAATTGTTGAACAAAATGCTAACTCAGTCCAAAGTGAGTCCAAAGGGACAGCTGGACTTCTTTTGTTGGAGCCTGTTGTCGTTCAAGGTGGATTCTCATCCTATGGTCACAGGAAATCGTATCAAGTAGATTCTGCTTGCGCCATATTGGTCTTTGCTTCCATCACCAACTTTAGGATACAAGTTACTAAAAAGGTGGTTTAAATGTAGCAAAAATATTGTTTAATATTGTTAAATTTTTATTAAAAGTAATATTAAAAATGTATGTGGCACAATTATGTTTTAATATACTTATTTTATGATTAGGATCTTTTTTGCTAAGCTGTATATAGTATAAAGAATTGTACATTTATGACATTTGATTGTTATAAACTAAAGTTTTTCACAAGATCCAGATTTAATATATAGATAGATGAACAATCCATTTAAACTATAAGCAAAACTTGTTAGGGTTTGTGAATTGATGAATTGCATTTTTATTTAAGACTCTCAGATCAGCTTAAACTGCAGTTTTTCTAATCTACTAGTCTTTTTTTTTTACCTTTTAGATAATTCAACAAGAATATAAAACGTTTTTGAAATCCTTTATGACAACCACTTAATTTTGTCACTGTGTAAAACTTACCTGTTACTAAAGAAGAGGGAGAAGTCTGATGGCCTTGTTTCTGAGACCCAGTACCTATGTTTGGGGTCTTCAGTCCTTGATCCCCCCAAATTTCATTTGGTGTTTGGAAAATGAGTTACAAGATAATTGCAGAAGTACAGAAAGATAATCTATAGATTGAATCATGATTAAGTGCAGTGATCCAAATAATCAAGTTTGTGTCGTTGACCATCATAAGTGGCAACTTCTTAACATTGTTCATCATAACTTAAACTACTTGCAGACACTTCAGTAAAATTTCAGCTAGTTTTATTATTCATAACCCCTTATCTGTACACTATTCAAAACACAGGTTTTTGATGATCCAGGTACTGGCAACGGGCAGGATTTGAACTACACCACTGGCGACTTATGGTTCTCTGCCAATCCCACCACACCACTGAGGCCCCTTCACACTTGGTGTCTCTCCTAATGAGCCTTTCAACCTGCACTTTATATGTTGAACTTCAAAAGGCAGTCACAAGTTTCATCCTACAATCTCTCAACCTAAGCGCAATGGCAGGGAATTGATCCTTGGCCTTCTTTGAGCCCAACCATCTTGTTAACCCACTAAGCTACCCAGACACATGTGCCAGTTCCCCTTTCCAGTGATTTTAACTCTTCATGACAAAGTACCATAAAACATCATAGATGCAATAAGCTCAACTTTCTTTAGAGTCTTAATCCTTGTAATACACTTCTGGGACTTGAACCCATACTTTCTTAGTTTCCCCAGAGCGCTACCAAACTGAGCTATGAGTTGAGAGACAGAAGGTTAACTAAAGCTGGTAAATTAATGTCCAACACCAAAACCTTAGATTGAAAAAGGAGCAGATTTTTCTTCTTTCTGTTCCTTTTCATTCAAGTGTGAGATTCATGTTTGTATTTTTTCTTTCTCTCCCTCTGCAATTCGACATCAGTACATTTGAATCTATACATATAGACTGTGGAGGTGTAGTTTTTCCATTAGCTTGCATATTATTTAAATGAAGTTCAACTCACATGTGTTTAAATCAGTTCCTCTCATTGGCCCCTAACCTGACATATTACAATAATAAGGTGCTGCTGTTCTTTAGGGGTTAAATGACCATCTAGCCGTAACAATATCCATCCTCTAAAGAGCTCAGAGCTGCTGAGCCTCACATTTTGTTGGTATTTTAACCCACAGACGTGCTTATCTTTTGTGCTGCATTCAGATGTTTCAATCATGTTTAATATATACTGTATCAATTACTTCTTCTCTCATGCTAATAAAAGTCAAATAACTGTTCTGATAATATTTTAAAGGACAAAATTAAGAGGGTTGTCCAAATAAATGTAGTAACTGTCCAGAGAAGAAATTGGCACCTCTTCATCAGACATCTTTTTATCTTCTACCTCAATGTGATTCTAGTAAGAAAATAAAAGAAAAAGTGCTTTTGTTCCAGTCTTCTATTGAGTTAAAATAATTTCCCATTATTTCTTATGTAATTAATCCTGACATCTACTGTCTACCGCTTATTTAAGGTCAGTTTAATGAATAGTTAATTATTTTATCATAAAGGAAAAAACTATGAAATACCGTGGATTTATACTGTTAACAGAAAAATAAAAGTCAATGTGTTAAACCTTTAGTATCTTTATTATCTTCCATAACACCCCAACTTTTTGTGGTAGATAAGATTTTGTATCTTCGTACTATTATACATGACCTAGCCAATAAATGGTTTCCTACATTTAATATGACTTGAAATTTTAATTAATCTCCATGAATGATGAATCAAATAAATTACATATATAAACTTGGTACAAAAAGAAATGAAAATTGTGTTGTGTGGATTAGTTCTGCCTTTTAGTAATACCAGTTAGTTTTGTATTGTTAATTGTTGGAGAGCCTGATTAATGAGGTATATCTGATAAGGATGGTGCATTTGTGAAATGAAAAACACAGCAAAAGGTGTGGGTAGGTCCCCAAAAATGTGTCCAAAACCCCTGTAATACTCTTTTATTGAGGAGTATTAGGGCCACTGAAGGAAAAAAATTTAATTCTTCGAAAAAAGTCAGAATTAAAAGTCTAATTGTGACTTTTATCCAAAAACTGAAAAAAAAGAAAAGAATTTTTGGGAGGATTTTTTTTCATTTCTGAAAAAAAGTCTGAATTCTGACTTCCAGGAAAGGCGAGACAAGGCAAGGCAAGTTTATTTGTATAGTACATTTTTTCTCAAAATTCCAAGATTAAAGTCAGAATTTGGATTTATTTCCCTGAAAACTGGAAAAAAATTTGTTTTTAGGGAGGATTTTTATTTTTCATTTCTGACAAAAGTCAGAATTCTGATTTCAATCATAGAATGGACTCCCCCCCTTTTTTTAATAACCTTTTTACTTAATTTCTGAAAAAAGAAAAAAAAAACTCAGAATCTCAGAATTCGGAGAGAAAAGTGAAAATTCCGATTTTAATCTCAGAATTTGACTTTTTCCTGAAAACTAACAAACAAGGAAAAAAAATTCTCAATAGAAGAGTATTAGGGCCACTGAAAAAAATTCTAAGATAAAAGTCAGAATTCCGTCTTTAATCACAGAATTCTGAAATCACAGAATTCTGACTTTAATATAATAGAAGTCTGAGATAAAAGTCAGAATTCTGACTTTAATAGGCAAGGCCACTTTATCTGTACAGCACATTTCAATAACAAGACAATTCAAGGTTTTTTTTAACATTTTTTAACAAAACATTAGAAGCATTACAGCGGGGGTGGAGAGGAGGCATTAAGAGAAAAATGTGAGAATTCTGACTTTAATCTCAGAATTTTTACTTTTCCCTGAAAGCTAACAAAAATGTTTTTTTTCTACTTCAGTAGAAGAGTATTAGGACCACTGAAAAAAAACTAAGATATATCAGAATTCTGATTTTAATCAGAATTTTGACTTTAATCTCCAATTCTGACTTTAATCCTAGAATTGACTTTTTTCCAAAAACAAAAAAAAGAAAAGAAAATTAGGGAACATTTTCTTTTATTTCTGAAAAAAGTCAAAATTCTCACTTTGATCCCGGGATTCTGACATTAATATTAGAAGTCTGAGATAAAAGTCAGAATTCTGACTGTTAAAAAGTGTTAAATCCTCTTTAACACTGAACCATTCAAGACAATTGCTTCATATTGATTCAGTGGTTTAGAAATCTTCACTTTCACCATCTCTAATCAAAGTGCAGTTACCTAAATGTTTGCTGCATGTGGTCAAATTCATCCAAACTGCGTCCATACTGGCAAACAGGAAGTGGAAGGTTCCAGTTTGTTTTATAGGGGAGGGAGAAGAACATACCAACAGGGGAGTTCTTCGTCTTTGTTTAGTTAACTTATTTTCACACACACACAAAAAAAAATCGTTCAGACTTCACCTATAAACCTCCAAACATAAGAGGTGACTTCTAACCACCCCATGTGTCCCTCAGGAAGATTTTCATATTTTTTTCTTGTGGATTTTTATTGATGAAACTTGTATTTTTGAATACACCCATAAGCCATAACATTAAAACCACCCGTCAAAGCTGTAGCTCTTTGAAATGGACTCAAATTAACTTTTACTTTGTAGAATTTTAATTACTTAAGTGTCCAGTTGTGTATGACACTAAGACCAGGCCATTATCTGCCACTTACAGAAGGCTTTGTGTAAAGTATACTGTATTTTAAACGTTTTAAGTGTTCCTTTTTAATATCACATCAAAGTATTCAAATTTACCTTGTGGTTGCAGAGATAGTAATTTTCCTAAAAGAATGCATTGTCGAGAAAAAATAGGCTTAGGGTTCAAAAGGTTAAGTCCAGTTTTAGTAAAACTTGCAGCAGACTGGAGCCAGAATGGAAAAAACCCAAGAACCACCATGCTTAAAAAAAAACAAAAAAAAAAAAACCTCAGTTCTGAGCAGTTGGTGCTCCAAAATCTTCTTTGCAAATTCAGGTCATAGAGTCATGTTTGGTGGTGCATGGTGGTGGTTGGCACTGCAGCCTCACATCAAGAAGGCCTTGGCTGGGGAGGGAGGGGTTTGGACAGTTTGCATGTTCTCCCTGTGTATGCGTGGGTTTTTTCGGGTACTATGGCTTCCTCCCACAAAAAGACACGCATGATAGGTTAATTAGTCTCTAAAACAGTGATCCTCATTATTTTTTTTTCACAAGAGCCACATTGGCAGAGCAAAATCAAGGGGAGAGCCACTTTCTTACGACAACATACCAAGTCACCTTTGCAAATACGCATTTCTACATATAAATTGGACAACCCACAACAAAAGAAACAACACAGCCAATACATTTTAAGACAATTAAGACCATATTTACCTAAATACTGGGATGAGCGGAAGCTGGCATGCATGTCCTTGACTTTCTTCATGTTGTATTTCTGCTGAAGCCAAAAAGCAGTCTTTCACTATTTCAGAGTCTGAGAATGGTTTTTCTTAAAAGATGCCTCTGTTAAACGCTCTGCAGTGGAGGTTGTCCTGCGGATAAGAGTTTGCTGCTCACAAAGCGAAGCAGTGAGCTGAGCTATTTTCCTCCAGGCCAGGCGGAAAACTTTCATTGAATTTTGGATGCGCCGTTTTTGAAATGGCGCTCCAAGTTGCTTCCTTTGAAACAGGCGCAGGTTTGTTTGAATATTAACCACAGAGGGTTCAAACCATTAAGAACAAATATACGAATTCGTCTGTCCACTTCTCTTGAAATTTCCTGTGCTCATCTTGTATGCTTCGGACCTTTCGTTTTTTTGCCGGGAACACCTGAAGTTCGCCTGCTCGTCCCCTCTCCGGCGTCTTCATGTTGATTTTTGTTTGCTGCTTCCTCGGACTCTTTTCCCTCACTATTAGTTACACCACTGTGTGTGTGTCTTTCTGGTTTTTGCCCTTTTTTGATGAAAAATCGATCCTTTTTATGCCTGCACCTCACGCTAGCTAACGCAGCTCCGACCTGGCTGCAAGCGTGCAGTGCATTGTGGTCAAGTCTGACAGTGTTGTAAACAATGCGTTGCCAGGTTTGACAGTTCCCCCTTTAGGGAACACCATTAATTAAGCCTTAATTAATACTTCTCCCTTCACCTTAATTATTAAGGTGTTTTATAATGTAGCCTAAGTATAATGCAAATATTTGCATTTTTGTAGTGCAGGGTGCACTGTATGTTTATGAAGCACATTTGAAAAAATGTATTGGCTGTGTTACCATATTGTTATAAGAATGCAAGCCACCAATAATTGCTTGACGAGCCGCATGTGGCTCGGGAGCCGCTCAATGAGTATCGCTGCTGCATCTGTAGGAATAAGTGTGCGCGTGAATGGTTGTTTGTCTTTCTGTGTTGGCCTTGCGATAGACTTGTCCAGGGTGTGCCTTTCACCTGCTAATTACTGGGATAGGCTCCAGCCCACCCGCGACCCTGCATGGATTAAGTGGTGCAGAAAATGGATGAATTAGGAAAAAGGAACGTTTGTAAAACTTGTTGGATTTCCAGGTGTATATAGATTTGATCCAAACATAAATGTTGATTCATAAGGCTTGTTTTACAGTTAAATATGTACTTCATGTACAGTACAAGCCAAAAGTTTGGACACATTTAAATTTAGGTGTGTCCATACTTTTTATTGGTAGGCTACTGTATGCATCATGATACAATATGCTTGTGTGTTGATGTGTATGAATCTCACAGAGTAAATATATTGTCCTGCATCCATGGTAAGCTTACACTGGTATTTACCTGCTGCTGCCCTACATTTTTATAGTTTTACACAAATAACTTCACTTTTATTTCACTTTTCTTGTCCTGAGACAAACTTTTCATTGAAGTAACACTAATAAATACGTTCCTTAGAGCCGGAGAGCTGATTTGCAGATGTTGCAAGAAAATACTCAAAGGAGTCAAAGTGAAGCTCAGACATACATTTTCTGTTGATGTTAAAAATATTAATTTAATTTACTGTAAAACAACGCACACCTACTCTATTATATGACTGGATGCTAAGATGTTTTACCCATAGGACAAAACAAAGATACTTTCCAAATTTTTGATATGTCCCTTTAATGAAATGGATGGTTTTAACAAAAATACTTGACATTGAAAATACAGAAAAAAGTATTGAAACTGTTTAATGTTAGGACACACCTTGGATAGCTGACATCAGTGAACTGATCGGGTCTTATCTTTGATCTCCACTGATCAAATACAATTGAATGGAGGCCAAGCGGTTGTGCAGATGCCTCATAGAAGATAACACTTATACTGCACAATTGCACAAATTGCACAAATTGAATTCTCCAATCTCTCTGACATCAACTCTACATTTTAGTATGTAGTAGTTAAGTATTTAAAAGCAAAAGTATGATGACAACATAAATTTAAGACTCATGTATTCATTATTTTTTTTTATCAAACTGAAAAAAAGAAAAGAAATTCACATACTTTGGGCACAGTTTCCATTTAATTAGGTGCACCATTGTCTGACATAAAGGGAAAAAAAAGGCAAACATTTGAGAATTTTATTTTACAATTGCACACCCAAAGTTTAAGCAAAGCACACAATTTTAAAAAAAAAAGAAGACATATTTTGCTACAAAATGTACGTTCATGGACATATCTTTGAATATTTTTTTTGCCACAGATTGTGTATGTTGTGTTGGTTTTTTCAATGACTTATTTTACTGTAAAAAACACAAATCTAAGTAATCAGTAGTAAAAAAAAAAAATAAATTACAGAGAATAATGATAAAAGCTTTTAAAATAATTAATATTCATTACAAACACAACAAGACAAATTTATGACACCAAGGTGTCAAAATGTAAAGATAGTTCACTTGACAAATAGTGGGAAAATCTGCAATGTATTTTTGTTTGATGTTTTTGTGTTCTGTTGTGGAGCATCTTGTAGTTTTTAATTCTACAAATATTCACCTAATAATTATTTTACTGATGAGTAGGCCTAAAAAGAATGTTCCAAAAAGACTAACTAAATAAATGCACAATGACCCCAAATACATAATGATATAATTGTAAGTAAATGCATTGCATAATCAATCTGACAATGACTTTATGTGCCCAGTATAGAATTAATAACAGGGAAAAAAAGCTAACCTGGCAAATGAAAGTCTGCAACATTAAGTTTCCAGCAATTATTACTGCCATATCATGAACACTGATTTATTGTTTGAGGATGAATAAAAGATATGTACAATGTAAACATGTAAAAATGAATGATGATACTTGTAGTGCTTTTTGACCTTGGCATTCCTTAACTGAGAGCCAGCATTAGACTATTTGCTTTGCCTAAATCATATCTTGAATCTGAAGTAGTTTTACAGTCATTATGGTAAATTTACCATCATTGTGTCATTATTATCAGCATTTAAAAGTTATTACATTGAGTACAATAAGTATCCAGAAAATGTGGAGTGGACATACTGACCAGCATAAAGTCCTGCTGCCTGGTCTGACGGTAGCTGTATATGTACAGTGTCTCCTTTCCGTAACTGGAGTACAGCACTCCCTGAAGCCTGATCCAGCAAGCCCTTTTTGACCTCATCATAAGTGTACATCACTGGCTCATTATTCTTCATCAGTGCTACCCAAACATTACCTCCTTTGCAGTGGACATGGTAGGAAAAATAGTAAATCCCTGGTATGCTGCAGGTGAAAATACCATTTTGGGGATTGTAGTCTTGATTGCTATTGTACAGGAGTTTGTCAAAGACGACAGGAGAACCAACCAGAGGGAATGGATTTGTGAGCTTTGCTGTAAATGCAGGCATCTCCAGGCCGGTTCCACTAATGTCACCTCCGTTTACTGGTTTCTTGTAACCTTGGCCATTGTAGGGACCACTGTGTGGGAGGATCTGTACAAGGTCAGGAGATGCAGCTGGCAGTCCTGGAGGACCAGGTGGCCCAGGTTGTCCCGGTATCCCTGGAAGCCCAGGAGGGCCACTGGGACCAGGGCTACCTTGAGGACCAATTTGTCCAGAGGGTCCAGGATTTCCCTCACCAGGATACCCAGGGTTACCGGATGGACCTGTGTCACCTTTTTGCCCTGGAATTCCAGGAGGTCCAATGGGTCCACCTGGTCCTGTAAGTCCAGGAATACCCTGTGATCCCTGTTGTCCTTTGCCTCCAGATTCTCCTCCCTCTCCTCTTGGTCCTTGTAATCCTGCAGCACCAGAGGAACCAGGTAAACCTCTAATACCAGCTTCTCCTTTGGGACCAGTGGACCCTTGTAAACCTCGTGGTCCAGGTTGTCCGCCCTCTCCTGACCTACCAGGCTGTCCTGGTAGACCTGGAGGCCCTATTTGACCCTTTAATCCTGGATTTCCTCGTTGGCCTCCAGTACCATCCTCTCCCTTCAGTCCTGGGAAGCCAAGGCTACCAGGAGGCCCAATTGGACCTGGTGGGCCTGGAATTCCATTCATACCAGAGGGACCAACAATGCCTGGAGGACCTGCATGACCTTTATCGCCTTTTGGACCTGGTGGTCCTGGAACACCAGCATATCCCTTATGACCCTTATGTCCTGGAAATCCTGGGTTACCATAACCTGGCAACCCCGGAGGCCCAGTTAAACCAGGAGGCCCTGGTTCTCCTTTCCCCCCAGAGAGCCCTGGTTGTCCTCTGAAACCATCTGTCCCTGGTTTTCCAATTCCCGGTAAGCCTGGTGACCCTGGTGGGCCTCTTTCACCAGGTAGCCCTATTAACCCTGGTTCCCCAGGAAGGCCGAGTTTTCCTGGTATCCCTGGTTGTCCAGGCTGACCATTAAGGCCAGGTTTACCGACACCAGGGAGGCCTGCTTGTCCGGGTGGACCTGGTGGTCCTCCAAGTCCTTTTAAACCTGGAAAACCAGGTAGACCAAGACCTTTGTCTCCCTTTTGGCCCGGAGACCCAGGAATCCCAGGTAGACCTTTATGACCAGCCTCTCCTGGTGTGCCTGGCAGTCCTGGCAGCCCTTGACCTCCTAGTTTTGATATACCAGGGAGTCCTATAGGACCTGGGAGCCCTTGAAGCCCTGGTTGTCCAGTTGGCCCTTCACCACCTCTTGGACCAAGGTCACCTTTTGGTCCGTGTATTCCTGGTCCTCCTGGTTTTCCTGGCATTCCTGGCATACCCGGTTTTCCATTTCCTTTGTAGCCCTGAGGACCAGGAGGCCCTGGTTTTCCATGTGGACCTGGCATTCCCTGCCCTGGAAGCCCAGGTGGGCCTTGTGGTCCTGGTGGCCCTGATGGCCCTGGGGGACCCTGAATTCCTTGTGGACCTTCTCTTATGCCCTCTCCACCAGGAACAGGTACAGGCGGACCTTTAGCTCCTCTGGGAAAAGTTTGTCCTGTAAACAACAGGAAACATAGAAGTAACAAATGACCATCAACTCAATGAGTCAAAAGTGTTTCAGATGTAATCAAATATCCTTCATTTCAAACTATGTGATGTTATATTCAAAGTACTCACCAGTTGCAAGAACATTTAAGAAAATGTAATCATTTTGTTAGAGTAATGATACCTGTTATCCATATTGTATGGGTACGGATCCAGCCTTTAAGTTACTGTGCTCAGATAACTGAGGCAACCCCTGGAGATTAATGGTGGTTTAGATGGTTGCCTTTAATCAATATATCCTGTTTTGGGTTATTCTCGTTCATAAATGCTTCATGGCCAGGCACATCTAAACATATTCACCTTATTTTGCCACGCCCACTTCTAACGTACGCGTCTCCCGGAATTGTGTTGACATTTCTGGTGTCTAGCTACGGCTAGTTAGCGACGTTGAAAAACACGGTAGCCTACATAGCAAGATGTAGCGACTTACTTGGAAAGAAACCAAACAAACTCTTAAAAGGTCAGATGGAAGAGTAGTACTTCGTTACTAGGATTCGTCACTCAAGGTTAATAAAGTGGGTGGATGACATGCAGCGGTGGCTTCGGGTGTCGTATGGCAACATTTTTAGACTTATTTTTTTATCCAAACATTTTGTTAATAAATTCTTCTTATTGTTAAACCATGTCCATCTTCCTCCAGTTGCTGTGACACTCTCAAAATAAATTGCTATGGATCCGAAAAGTAACCAGAAAAGTCAACGCAACTGTAAGTCAATATGGCGCCGCTCTTGTAAAGCCACATAAAAAGGTGAATATATTTATGTACTTTAAGTCAAACTTACCTTTGCCATCTGTCAGTGGTCTTCGCTTGACCACTTGTAAAGGCAGTTGGGGAAACTCTTTTCCATATTGAGGCCCTTTATACAATGGCCCTTCGTTGCCGTAAGGTGAGTGTGGCATCTCGTTTCCCATAAACTGCTGCTGAGGAAACCCATCATTGTACTGTGGTAAAGGCTGGTGCTGTTGAGGTGGCTGTTTCTGTCCATAATATGCTCCACCGTGGGCCAGGTGTAACAAACATAGCTGGGACACGAAGATAAATTGATAGTAAAAATTGTTGGGTACAGCCACCATTTTCTGGAGTGGAAAAGAAGAAGAGAAAGAAAAGTTACATCTTATGGTTTGCACTAATGTGTAAGAATAGAGGGGTTTCTTACTTACAAAGGTTACTGGATGTGCATGCTACCAGGTGGTAAAACAACAGTTAGTCATAGGATTGTACTAAACATCCTGCAGTAGAGTCAATAGAGCCTCATTTACAAATTCCTGGTGACTCGATGAAATAACTCAAATCATAGAATCATAATTGATATATAGAGAAATGATAACCTGGTATAACCTGGTAGATTTATACTGAACTGACATCTATTGTACAAGACACTACAAACCTTTCATTGTCAGGAATGGTGTTGGGGTTTCACAGTTTCAGCTTACTTGATTCATAATTTCTTTATCATTACTATACGCAGTACATATGCTGATATAAAATATGGTCCTAAGACGGCGCCATAACAAACTAACCATGTAATTTATACTATTGTCATCTCTGTTTTGGAGCTTGGCTCTAACAAGCAAGATGGAGTGAGTGCTCCTTTCTGCCGGTGGTTACACACACACCTAATGATGCTTCATAGAAACTCATCTATAAGCGGTCTATGAGGAATCTTCCGTTTTACCTTCCTTCCCTCTGTTTAACTCAAAATGCATAACACGCACATGCAAACACACTTAATACAAGAGGCCCCACAGGGAAGTGGTCAGTTTTGAATATAATCCTTAATCCTTCAAACAAGTCTGTGCCAGACTGATCTGCTAAGTGCTGCCAGCAGCACTGTGTGAAAATAAACATGGATGGATAAGTGTATGTTTTCCTCAGCTGTGGTATTTGTGTGTTCTGAAACAGAACCAAAGAGATCAAAGAATTGGGAGAGCTGCAGTAATTAAAGTACATCTTGCTTACATTTTTTGGAGCAATTACAGAAAAAAGCCAAACTAAGCAGTCCTTGGCTGACTGTTTATGGAATATTTGAGAGTATAGATCCTTACCCATGCAATAAGCATGCAATGCACATATATGTCTTTAACATAGTCAGTTGCTTACGATTGAACAATAACATATTTAGGAAGTTTTAATCTTGCTGACTTGTCCATATAGGTTTTTTTTGTTTATGTCTTTATTGCATGTTTTTTTAAATTTTGGTTTTAGTGTGAATTATTTCATGTGATGGTGAGGAGAGTTTTTATCATTTTATCCTGAAACCTGAATCTGCCAGAATAATTGGCACCTGTTTAAGTCGAATGGGTTGATGGACCAATGATCAAATGGTAGGTAGTGATTTTCTTCGCTCTCTTTCAGGTATCGTAGGGAGAAGGTGGCAAAGGCAACAAGATAAGTAGGGAAGGGAGAGCAGAGCCAAGTAGACTCACAACAAAGGCAGAAACAGACCAATAGGAGAAAGGAAACAAAGTTAGTTTCTACTTGACAACCATCTCCCAACGGAAGTAGACTCTGAGTGCCCCTCAGAGCGTGCTGTGGGAGCAGAAAGAAAAATTCAGAGCTTTAAATATCTTGGGATGGAGATCAACACCTGCCTGAACTCACAACATGCTGACTCAACAAAAAGGCTCAACAACGTCTCCATCTGCTCAGAACATCAAGAACTTTTAACATTAGCAAAAACATTTTAACCCTCGTTTATAAATCACTCATTGATTCCACCTTCACTCTAATATTTCATCCTGGCTCAACTTCCTCACCACTTCAACCAACAACAAACTCAGGCCAGTAAAATAACGAGAACCACCCAACTCCCTCTGGCCCGAGGCTAAACTACACAAGCAGTCAGTGGTGAGGAAAGCCACCTTCATAACCAAGGACCCCTCTCATCCCCTGCACCACTCTTTCATGTTACCGCCATCAGGCAGATGCTATAGAACCCCAGTGACCCAGAAGCATAGATATCCATCCATCCATCCATCCATCCATCCATCCATCCATCCATCCATCCATCCATCCATCCATCCATCCATCCATC
>JAOXYM010000026.1:7242336-7254242 GCA_028567055.1 Leptatherina wallacei | reverse complement strand
ATGAATTAAGCCAGTATGATCATTTTGATTATTTCTAGAAGATCATCTCTGGGCTTGAGGGATCCACACCACCCCCCTTTATCAAATTTAATGAGCCTTGAAGCCTCAGATGCACAAACATGTTTACTTTTAAAGAACAACTTCATGACATTCACACTCGACTGAAATATTTCCACCGGAACATTTGTGCCTCTTCGATGTGAAAACAAATATGGCATTTTACTCCACTATATTATAACATAAAGAGGCTTTGATTATCAGTCATCAGTCATCTTTTGGTTCCCAGACAAAGTAATAGGGAAGGCAATTAAAGTGTCTGGACCACAGACTTAAAATGCAATTATTACAGAATTATAAGGACATTATACTGGTACTTGATTATTCAGTTGTACAAATAAAATGACTTCCTGAATCATCTTGTGTTTTAGTGTAATTCCCCCATCACACATGCTGTGGTTAAGTTAGTGTTTGTGCATTTTCCTCTCACGTCTTTTGAAAATACCAAGTACATTCAGGAACTTCTTTTCACGGCACAGCCATATTCCTCCAATAATTACAATCTGATTTGTAAAAGATGTGGGCGAGATTACGTAGCTCTTCTATGCAGTTTCAAAGTTTTCAAAGAAATACTGTATACAATGTATAATAGACAAAAGTAACCATATGCACATCTGAAGATTCAGAAACGTATGTGCATTTGAGAAACTGCTGATCTACTGGGGTGTTAACACACACAACCATCTCTATGGTTACAGAGAATAGTCTGAGAAAGAGAAAATATCCAGAGAGCAGTAGTTGTCTGGATGAAAATGTCTTGTTGGTGTCAGAGGGGAATGGGCAGACTGGTTGGAGATGATAAAAAGTGGTATTGCATGGTATTTATGGTATTGCACTACTGTTGTAGATGTTATATGTTTCCTCTCTGGGACTACAGATAGAAATTAGCACCCTGCTAACTCTGGTATATTTACAGCAATATTGTCTGTTCATTAATATGCATTGTCCCATTCGAATAAACAATCATAATGTAGGATAATGTTCCATGTCAGACAGCACAAATCATCTCCAACTGCTTTCTTGGACATGATGAATTCACTGTACTCCAGTGGCTTCCTTAGTCTATACAATATTTCACCTTTGGGATTTGGTGGAACGGGAGATTCTCATCATGGAGGTGCAGCAACTCTGTGATGCCATCTTGTCAATATGGAGCAAAATCTCTGAGGAACGTTTCCAGCACCTTGTTGAATATTTGCCAACAATGATTAAGGCAGTTCTGAAGCCAAAAGGGGCTCCAACCCGGTACTAGCAAGGTGGATCTATGCAAAACCAGAAATGGTTCAGCTTCATTTTACAGCATCTGATCACAGCTACTCCTTTTTACAGATATTTAATTGAAATCTTATTCTTGCTACCATTTATTTTCCTCATCGAAGCTTTCAAACTTAACCTCATCTGTTTTGTCAAGCTGAAACTTACGTTGTAAATCTTACAACAGGCCAATAAATGACACATCATCCATTGCTCCACACTATAGGTGAAATAAGAAACTCTTGCTTCTTTCTGACTGGACTTGAAACAATTATTTAAGACTGTGATATGCTGGGACCTAACCAGAATAGCTTATTGGTTTTAATAAAAAAGAAAAAGAAAAACCTTTAAGTGTTGTGAGACAGAACATCCACATTACAAAGTGATGAAAGCTTTAATGTCCCAACTTTTTTGGCTTCTTTAGTTCATACTGTCTGGAAAGACACATCAAAGTAAATAGAAAAATCTCTTTTTATCCCCTTGTTTGGTGATGTTTAATCCCATTAATATTTTATTAATGACCTCAGCTTTAATAAAAGAAACTCTTCAGGCACCTCTGCATGCCTCGCTTGATGACAATCCAATGCAACAGAAACCACTTGGCCCGGACTGCTTGCTGCTTTCTCTGAGCGCCTTTGCCAACATTTACAACCGCAGCTGGCTGCACTTGGTGATGAGCCACAAGTCTTTTATCACCTCCTGCTTGGCTTTGAAAATAATCAAATTTCCATTCCTCTTCTGGGTTCTCCTCCTGACACATTGCAGATGGGGGACTCTATTGCTTGATAAACAAACGATGAGGAGCAAAGGCATGCCACTGCTTAGAGGCAAGGCTGCCGGTCTTAATTGATTTAGATCGGGCCTGCAGGCTTTTGTGTTCAGCAAAATGAAGAGGGCTCTTTTTTCCATTAAGAAGGGAGCCAAAAGTGAAGCAGGAAACATACAACAGAGATACCTCGGCTCATGTAAAGATCACCCCCCAAAGTCATTTTTGCATAGAAGGTTTTATGACTACAACATCTCAGCAGCTTATGCCCCAGGAGGTGTTCTTATAGTAAAAACAAGCCCCACTTACACTTTAAAACGATGCAAAAAACATGTAACTATTTTGTCACCGTCAACACAGGAATGCAACAATCAGCTGACAGCAGCATACTGTGAGCGCCAAGACCACATCTGGAGAAAGCACCTGCGTGTAACTATTTGCTTGAATGCGTGTGAGCTGATGCAGGGTATTACTTCACCTTATACTAAAACACACCACCTCTTCAGTAATACTCTTTGGCGAACGGGAGCGCTTGAGCAGCAGGTGTGTTTAGACTGTCCAATAAAGCCAAAACGCAGTTGCTGTATATAAATATGAGATTAGAATATGGTGAAAACGGTTATTCTCAGTAAAAAAAAAAACAAAAAAAAACAAACAAAAAAAGTCTTAAAATGATCAGTCACATTCAAGAGCTGCTGGTAGTGAGGCAAAAGTTCAACAGAGGGCAGCAAAGTCCATTTTTTTAATCAATCGTTTGTCATATCAGTCTGTTCTTACTTATTTCCCACAAGCTGGATAGAGGAATACTCTCAATACTTTCAATGCAAATGAAAACCTAATTATGCCAATAAAAACTTTTCTCCTTTTTGGCTTAAAAATAAAAAAGCATCTTTTTGTGTGCGTGTTTAATACCACACACTAGTCTCATGCATCAAACCTTTTGTTTTCCATCTGCAGCCCACAGAGCAACAGCACTATCTGACCCTGTTATAACCACAAACCACTGAGTCCTACTTATTATATTCTGGACATGATGCTGTTTTCTTTGCCTTTTTCTGTCTCTTTCCAGGTAATTAGTGTTGGCTCAATCGTCAAGAAACCAAAATCAATCAGTCAGTCATCACATTCCTGCAGTTCTTGATCAGAACAGACAACATTTGCGTTTTTTCCCCTCTCAGTAAACGGAAAAATGAGGCGAAATGGGCACGACCGCTTCACTTCCTCTCCATGCAACTTTGCTGTTTTTCAGCATTCCTTCACACCTACTCGATGTATTTGCAGAGCAAGGCCCGGAGTCGCCTTCCAGGGCGTCCACAGCATCGAATTTGCCAAGACAGACGAGGGGTCAGCTGACCTTTAGCTGGATTGAAAAGACTCGTTTTTTGGACGGTAACACATTTAAACTGATTCTCCAAATAATCAAGTGAGCCTGAAAGGAAGCAGCACCCTGAAGTGTGTTCTGCTGCTTCCTGCTCCACTAACCTTTGACACACAAATACGTACATGCACATAAATTGCACCTCCACCTCTTTGTCATTCACACACACATAACGCACAGACTGCCCGACCTCTTCACCCACTTTACTGACAGATTTTTTTCCCACTCTCCCGCTTTTCTGGGAGCCACAAATCACCAAATGTCTGGCCACAATTTTCATCTCAGGCAAAGATCGCACCGGCAGGAGAATTATTTTCCTATTAGCACTTGAGTTCTGTCAAAACAGAGTATCTGATGTCTGTGGATAGCAGTTAATAGCAAGTCAGAATTCAGGTTTTTACATACTTTTCTAGAAGTTTATGGAGTTTATTCTGCATGACATGCTCTACTATCATGCACAGCAGGAAGGAGACATTTGTGAGGCTTTTCAGACTTTTCCAAACTCTTGGTTTGAGCATTAGATGAAGTTTTTGCCTGAATATCATGAGGTTTAACCATATTTCTATTTCTTTCCATTCTCTTTTTCTTATTTGCACTGGTTCTCGAATAGGACACTCTCCTAGTGAACGAATATTTTCATACACAACAACAACGTTTGGCCAAACACCAGATCTGATAAGTTATACTACCATAAAACCACAGACTGGACTAAATGAATTCTGCATTTTGCAGCTGCATAAATATATTTAGTAAATTGTGCAAATAAGAAAGGAACAACCCGTGCTGTGCAAGAATTCACATGATGTCTCCCTTCTGTTTCTGACTTATTATTATTAAAGGAGCTAACCACATCAGCTAAAGTGCAGCATAGTTGTGAATTACACAAGCTATTCTGGACTTTATTTACTTTTCTGTGGGGAAAAAAGAGAGTTTTTTCTATGTCATAACATGTATGTGAAGGTTTACTGCTTGACAGGATATGGATTTCACATATTAAATTATACATGCATGCTTCCATGCCCTTACAAAAATGTTAGAAAAGGAAAAAAACAACACATTTCAGATGTCTAAAGTTAAATTCCCACCCAAATGTGGAAATGATTTTAAATAGGTTGCAGTATTGCCACTTGTTATTGATGGAAATGTTGTGTTTGACTGCTCAGTGGCCACATGGTTTCATTTAAAAAGCTAGCGGAGGCTCAAAAAGGTCAAATTAAATTTCACAGAGCAGCAAGTCAAAGTAAAAAGATACTGGAAAGCAGCAGGACTGCTAAATATGTACTTCAACCTCATACAATAGCAAAATGCAACATTTATATTTAATATATGTGTATATATATATATATATGAAAACACGAATTATATAGCTGGTACAAAATTGTTTTCTAGAACTTCAATTAACGCTTTATGTAAATACAGTGCTGACCGTCCCAGTCTGGTTCTGTTGGGGGGGGTCTTTTTACTGTCACCTGCGACTCTGTGCACCCTCAGAATGAGTAAAAAATGAAGATTCAGTGTAACTGCAAAGGACTGGTGAGTTGTTCAGAATAGTCTGCCTCTTGCCTAGCTACTGAGAAAGGCTCTAGTCCTATTTGGGCCTGCATTGGATAGAAAATAGACGGGATGTACTGTATTTAGAGTACAAGTGAACTTGTTTACTTTCTTTATAAAGTGCGCTGTGAGCAATTCTTGCATGAACTGGCAAAATATAAACAAAAACAGCGGAGAATCTTCTGAAACTTGTTCTGCAAATAAGTGGGTTTTTTAAAACCTGATTGAAGTATTCAGACACAGATCTGTCTCAGCCAGAAAGTCTGATAAAATACCCCGATTTCACTGAGAAAAACTTGAAAGCGATTAAACTGATTGTTTTTTCTTGTGTGTTTATGTTACAAAAGCATATTACATTCACTTGGGAGGATAAAGCTCTGTTTATCAGAATGAAAGGAAGTAAAGACAGAAAGACTGCAGCCACAGTCTCAGGTCTCTCTTTTAAACGTCACTTTTCAGGTGTCACTCAAATGCTGAGTTGAGATGGGTTGGGATTCTCTCACAGTACAAAGCATGAACCGTATCCCTCTTTATGCACAATCTGCTTTTTCATTTAGGTTAAAGAGAGGAATAAACTTCCTGATGCCTTGAAAACTTGTGATGATATTCAGAGGTTTTCATGTGCTACTAAAAAATTGATTTTGATGAACCAGTGCCCCCAACATTAATGTATGGGCATTGTATGTGTTATATGTGATATATGGTTGTTTTTAATACTATTATTCATTTAATTTTGGTAGCTGTTATTAAATCTATAGGATAGGAAATTTAATAGGGAGTAGGTTAATTAATGTGAGTTTTTATACTTATGAATTTTACTGTAGTGGGTTGTTGCTTGTTTAATGGCATTCATATTATTCTAAGTTGATTAATTATTTGTTTACCTGCCCTGGGGGCACAGATGGAAATCAGCCAGTGGCTAAATATGGTACAATGAATCTTTTCTCTTCTGAGATGAATGTTTTTCTGCATGGTCCCCGGGAAATTATCTCTGTCAATAATTCCTACTTCTATGAAGCAGCAGTCTCTGGTGTCAAACCATTCCCTATTAATAATGGTGGAGGTCCTTGCTCGTAATTCCAGAACTTGAAAGAATCTGGTAAATTCACCACTCGGGGCAGCGTCAGGACCAGTGTGACCAATGTAAGGTCTGAGGGTCGACAAACAAGACATGGTGTGCTACACATGATGGCCTTACCATCTATGATACCAATACTGTCAATTTTTTCTGCCATGATCACACAATAAACCAAATATTAACCTCCTCTACTGTCGCCATGTTAAATACTTTGCTTACAGCTCTACCTGGTCTGAGTTTTCTAATGTGTCACTGAGGCGAATCTTCACGTAACAAGTGTATTGAACAAGCAAGTATGTGAAAAATTATGCTCCTAATGGAGCCCGTTGGCAAGATGAACACAAGGTTAAAAAGCAAGTATCTTCTCTGCATCACTCTTCAGGCTCAGATATAAATCTGTGTTACTGCTTGGCTCTCCTACCAACATATATCCACATGTTTTGCCATTTTGCAGCCACTTGGAGGCAGTATAAGAAAGATGTGGAACAATCCGGGCTGTGGACTGCTCTTGGTTGAGCTGAACTTTGCTCTGCGGTAGAAAAGACAGAAAACAAAGTAGGAAAGGTTTCCTTTCTAGTTGAAATTAAGTCTTTATTTAATAAGACTGTCATATGTATGTTTTTAACTTGTGCTTCTTAGTTTTAGTATTTTTGCTGCTTCATCCTCTTTGGGATGAAATCAATTCAAGCTAACATTCAGCCAATTAGCATTCAACCACTGTGTAGCGTTACCTCTGAGGGCTATGAATATTTTTGGAGGACTGCACATATGTCCATATACAGTATGTTGGAAAAAGCACTGCAGACTGCAGGAAGGAAGTCACCAAATTCCTGGCCACCTTACGGTTGCTACTGCTCTGTAGTGAAAGGAGCCAAATGAGGTGTTTTGGGTATACCGCTTCCAGTATTCCTTAGAGCTGGAAGAGAGTTACTGTCATGAGGTGGGACATCAGCTGAATTTTATACACACAGTGTTTGTCAAACTATTTCATCGGGGAAACTTTAAAGACTTAAAGCTCCTCATTAAGTTGAAGCATTAAACACCATTTGTTTGATATTGAGGAAAATCGGTAAAAAAAAAAAGTCGTCTTTCTGCATCTTTGTAACAAAGGTTGTGCCGACACAGAAAACAAAGGTAAAAAACTAACTGAAAGATAAAAAACAATGCTATTTATGTATTGCTAAACATAAAATGATGTACTAATATTTTAATTTCACTATTTATAATGAGATTGGGCAGCATTAGATCATCAATCATGATTTCTAGAGTTTTAAAAAGATTTCCAGCATTACCAGATTAGTTTTCTTCTAATTCAAGCACACAGGGCATCTAAAATAAACCATGAATGAGTGTGTGAGACTTTTCCAAATGCAACGTAGATGCTGGGAGCAGCCGGATATTTAAGAAATCACTGTGTAGGGTTATTAGCTATCAATTTCAGTCTGAAGCTGCTCATGCAGAGACTTTAAGGAACATGTGCAAACCTTCTACTTTCTTAATCACATTTCAATTTATTGAGCTCATAAAATCATCTTTACTGATCTTTTATGGCTTTTTGCAACATGTGGACATCAGCTATCCAATGATGGGAATGTGATATGATGACAGTCCTGAGAAAATTAACGAGCAATACAGTAGCACCATAAAAAATGCCTCTTAAAGCAAAAATATGATCCTCCCCTTCCCTACTGTCCACATGTTTTTGCAGCGGAGTATTTATGAGGCATAATAAGTCCTAGAATTCTATCTACTTTGGAGTTTAGATGACAGATACTTTGCAATAAATCTTATTAATAAAACTTTTAAAGCCATCATTTTCAAGTTGTGTTTTTAAAAAAGGACAATGACACAAAAAATAAACAACATTTGAATGCTAATGTGTGACAGTTTTGGGTTAATGATGGGATATTGTTTCTAAGTGGCACACTGTAGACTTCATATTTGGAGACATCTAAAACTGCAGTAGTCTGCACGGTAGCGAGGATGTTTGAACACATGGGCTCAAATCACAGAGGCTACAGCTGCGGGATCAAGAGACACATTCCCTCCGAGCTACGTCAACACTTCCTGCTCTGTAGGTGAGAATAGTGAAGGAAAATGAGGGAGAAACACTCCGAGCACATTAACACAGCTACTGATTTAAACGTACAGCTTTATTTGCTCCTTGTCTGAATCTAAAACTCAAAGCGAACGTAGCGTGTTGTCTCCACACCAGGAGACATTTGTATTCTGCTCCGTGCCTGCAACTCTTTACATCTGTTTGCTCATCTCCTGCTCTCTGTCCTCACATGCACTGTATGGTATTACAAGCAAATTCCCAGTAAAGCTGTTTTTCTTTTTTGTTTTTCTTATTAGATGGAAAAATAAGTCCAATATTGCAACCAATACGCACCCCAACCATGACAGTGTGTCAACTTGTTGTCATGACAGAAGCATTTTGAGACTGTTGTCCTGATCTATTAACCTCTTCATTGTATAACTGCAGCATCATCGGACTAAAACACAATCTAAATCATCTAAAATACGACATCTGTCTGGTGATTTAGGAAATATTTACATGTACAAAGATCTCCAAAAGAGACAGAAGTGAGACAATTTCTTTAATGTATTCTTACAAAGTCTGCAGCCTTCAAACGCACCACCAAGACAACACTGAGCATGTGCAAGCAGCTCACAGGCTGCTGCTTTTGGGCTGAGTTGAGGCAAAGAGAGGTACTACTGAGGGGAGAGATCTTGTTCTTTTAAGCGACTACTTTGGGATGTTTGTCACCGATTGCTGAATCATTAGAAAAGATCTGCAATAGCACCAAACACCTTTCAGATCACACATAAAGCTGCAGTTATACTCTGCAGAATGCTCCAAGAGTTAGGATTACTATACAGTATGTCAAAGTATGCTCAGTTCTAGTCAAGCTCATTGTTTTCAAGAACATGTTAGACTTTTCGTCTTAGTGGACAGCAGCATTTAGTAAGAACTTGGAAAGGTGAAGCTTATCCGAAGCCAAAACTCAGACTTCACATGAGAGGATCCAACTACCCTCGGGCCGTCGGGCGCACCCTCAAACACACACACAGCCTCAAAGAGACAACATGGTTTTACTTGCAGTGACCATATTTGTGAGGACCTGCCTCAACCGATTGTTTCCCCGACCCGACGGATTAGGGAGCCCCAAACTGATCTGAGAACTGAGCCGAGCTTCCGAACAAATTTTCTTTTTTGGGCCAATTTGTAAAAAGCAAGCGGTCCTACGAAACCAAAACAAAACTGCATAAAACCATGTTGAGAAGTCTGGTCTGCACATGATGCTGCTTTGGATAAATGGTTTATTATCTCCTCTTTATATGATTTTTTTCCTTGACCTCCTCACATCTGCAGAACAGTATTGTGTGTTACTTCCTTCCTGCTGCTTAGCAATGACAAACATCCACAGTATCTTGTGGGTGCCAGCGGTCTTTCCGATGGATCAAGAATCCTAATAAAAATCTTAAAGTAATCATAATATATCTATAGCCCTTGACTACATAAGCTGCTTTTACTTCATTCTCCTTTCCTCTTCCAGTTTTACTTCTAACAGGAAAAAAAAAAAGATCTCTTTGGGCATCTTTTCACTGCAATTATGAGCTGCATGCATTAAAAGAAAATCTACTTTCTCCCATCCTCATAAAAAACCCAGAACTTTCTGCTATCTCGGTTAAGTTTTATGTTTTATTAAAAAGCTGTTAAGAAGCTATTAATCTGTAAGGTCTGTGAAGCTCATTAGCAACAAGCACTTTTGTCTGCTGGCACCAACTCATATCTGGTTTCATGCTTTTGCAAGCTCCTTCTGCAGAGAAAAAAAGAGTGCTGAACAAAGTCCATCAGCTGGATTTTAGCTGTGTTTATTGTTGTCATTAATCCTTGTCAGGGATTTCTGATTTATGTCCAGTCAGGGGGTAAGAGGCGAGAAGTCTGGCTGCTTTGGAGTAAGTCATTTTGAAATATCACGATATCAAAGCAATTTTAAACTCTAGTCAGAGCACTGCCGATTGTTAACCGCTGCTTTGCAAAAAACACCCAAAATTTCCATCTGACTCATTTCTTAGAGCCAGAAAGTCTATTTCTTACTGTGATTTTTATCCAGTTTCCAAATATTTATATGGGAAATTGAAAACTAAAGCATAACCAGCTTTAAAATTTAATACCTTTCTTCCTCAAACCCTAACTAAAAAAGAAGGTTTCCACTTTTCCTGGTGAGCTGACAGATATGCAACAAAATATCTCTAAAATGTCAAGACATTCCATTAACTGGTGCTTAATCCTGTCAAGATGCTACACAGTGCATTTATTTTAACAAGCTTAAACCAGAGTTATTCATCCCAGGTGCATCTCCTGGATTTTTTTTCTTTTTCTCTCTGCATTGGGAAAACTTTTAGATATTATCTGCACAGACTTCTGTCAACAGAGGCTTTGCAGCAGAGAGAGCTGTGAAATGGGACGTCTGATGAAACACTTAATTTGCTTCTGTTTTCATGCTCTTTTTATATCACGTGCAGTCTAGAAAGTAACTTCAATCCAACAAGAGAAAATAATAATACAGTCTTTTCATTGCAGTTTAACAACCGTGCAAGAAGCTAAATTCATGCCTACAAAGTGCACTGGCTGAATGCATTAAAAGGAACTTCAACATGGTGGTCCTTCCAACTTTAACATAATCAAATCCTGCTGGGCAAGTGTTGACACATGACCTACCTTTGAGTGCTGTTCCTACTGCTGCTGCAGAGTGGGAGTATTACAGATCTTTGAGCAGTTTGGGACAGACGCTGTAAAGCAGACCCGGTAAAGCTTTGGCTTTTATCTACAGGTGGGTGGAGCTGAACAGGCTGAGAGAAGAGACGCAATAGATCTGTACATGTGAAGGGACGGAGGGAGGAAAACGGGATCTGTGTGAGAGAGAAACCACCACTGAATTTTATGTTTGCAGCATTAGAGGCTACATACAGAAAAAAATAGTGAGGGGGAAAGAGGAAACCCAAGCAGCTGCACAACTATATATCACAAGGAGGAAGATTCTCGTTTGACTTGGACCTCTTTGTGCATTCTTTGCATGCGGGAAGATTTAAGGGCAGAGTCTTGGTTAGCAAGCGTTTGCAGAGGTCGAACTCTAGCTGAGAGAGGAGGTTTTTGTGGCAACTACAGTAGATTCATTGTAGTTGATAAAACAATTTCACCACAAGGTTCACTTACAGTAGAAGATGCTGAAATTGATTAAATGTCCATTTCTGTGAGGAGTCTGTGTTTGATTTGTCCTTTCCTCTTGTTTTTAACCTCTGAGTACAAAAAAAACATCAAATATTCCACTCAGCCCATTTCCTTGTGGAATGTTGGCCTCATATTTCTAACAGCTGGAGATAAAGCTTATCTAAGCATTTATCAACTAAAAGAAAAAAAATTGTGGTGTCATTCACAATTGATCAAAATGTGATGGAAGTGATAAAATGATGCTATGTTAAGGGCAGGGCGTTGAGAAGCTGTGTTTGAAGCTAAATCATGTCGACTTTGGTGCGAATAGTGTTAAATTTTTGTTGTAGCAAGCACTTCCGTTGACCTTATTGGAAACATCATGGGGTTAAGGAAAGGTGGGTGGTAGGAAGATGCCATCAGAATGTGACCAGAATGAGCGGTAGTGTGGGTCTACAGCACCGTAACTACAAATGTTGTTGTTTTTGTTTTTTTCCCCACCTGTCTTGTCCAGCACTGTAGCAAGCAGAATGATTGTCTGGCTGCTGTTTTGTGCCGAGCAAATTTACTTTGTCGAGTAGAGCTTTATATGTATAAAGTCCCT
>JAOXYM010000026.1:7219955-7232355 GCA_028567055.1 Leptatherina wallacei | reverse complement strand
TCGATTTCAATTGATGTAATTGATAAGTCCATGTGAAAAAAAAAAAAGTTACACGAAGTGACACACTCACTTTAAAGATCCTGACATCTACAGTGTATGGTATCATCAAAAGATTCAGAGAATGAAGGAGAATCTCTGTGCGCTTGGGATAAGAGCGCAAGGTAACAACTGCATTAAAAACAGATTCTCTACTGGAAATCCCTGCATGGGTGCAGGAAAACCACTGTGTGTGAACACTGGTCACCATGCCATCCCCATATAAGGAAAACTGTTCTGTGGTCAGATGAATCAAAAAAATAAATTTCTTCATGGAAACCATGCTGCCATGTCCTATGGACTAAAGATGAGAGGGACCATTCAGTTTGTTATCAGCAGACAGGTCAACAGCCTGCATCTCTGAGGGTTTGGGTTCCTCACTTCCCAGACATTTACAAACAATTGTTAAGATGTCATGCTAATGGTAAACACCACCATTATCCACCTGTTCTGAGTTGTGTTGCTGCCATCAAATTCAAAACTAGCAAACATTTTCCATGAAACGTCTCAGTTCCAACATCTGATTGTTGTTTATGTCCTATTAGGAGAATAATACAGATTTATGAGATTTTTAAATCATCACATTTCATTTTTGTTTACATTCTAAACAGCGACCCAACTTTTTTGGGGACTGGGCTTGTACTTGCCAGCACCTGATTTTATCATGGCCATCAAATCTTTGTGACTTCAACTTGAACCTTGTGGATGAAGACTGAGAATTTATGGTCTTGAATCTAAATTTGAGAGAAAAAAAGGTTAAACTTGTGTACAGAACTGTGGTACTTTCCCCACTTACATCCATGTTTTGTCAGCATCGACTCTGAGCGCACTTCATCAGCCTTGAACATGAATTCAATGCCTGTCAAGATGTGTATGAGAAAAATGAAAAGTCCCTATGAAATGTTTGATTTATTTGGCCGTAAGCTAGAGCCAAAAAAGCTTTGGTTTGCATTTCATTGCTGCTGCCCTTGGAACTGGGGTTGGATATGTGTGTACTGGAAACCCCCAGGGTTTGATGGTGAGAAGAAAATTCAGAAGTTTGAGGTGGACTCAAAAACAAAAAAATAATCTGCTGAATCTTTGCCTGTTTATTTGGTTTTGTGTCTGGCTGAAGTTTGGACCTGGTGGGAGAGCGTGCAGGTTACAGGACATTACAAGTGGAAAATGAGTCACTTAAATGAGGATATTTTTTAGAAATCTTTAAAACTCAGCACAGCTCAGCTTTCAAGTGTTTAATTAATTCCCAAATAGAGGAAAATGTCCAAGTCTTTAGGCCAGAAAAAATTAATCATTTGATTAGATACATTTAGAAATGCCAGCATGTGTGTCATTCAGATAAAGTTCAGGCTATCTACTGTAATGTTTACTAGTTTGTCTTGAAAAGGTTCAGATTTATCAAATCACCTAATTAATTCATTTTCTTGATCAAAAATCACTTTATATTATGTACTGTTCACTTATTTACCCATGTTTGAATTGTTGTGTTGAGCTATGCTGAAACACTTAGAAGAGTTCTCTGCAATCATCATACACAACAACAAAAAAACAAACAATAAGGGGTGTCTGCAAAGTGGGATATCGGCAACATACAAATTTACTATGATGGAAATTAATAACTCTAAAATTCAGTGATTTGGTGGAGTTACAAACAGCAATAATAACTAGAAAATAATTTACTTCCTTACTACATACAAAAATGTGTTTTTTAATCATGAAGGGGGCATATAGTCTGAAGAGTGAGAACAACTATAAAGCAAAGCCTTACAGTAGATGAGAAACTCAATGTCCAAACATCATGCAGATAAAAAAAAAACTCAAAGAAATGTTCAAAAAGTATAAAGAAAGAGAACATATGTAAACGCATACAATTAACCATGTATATACAGCTAGATGTGTGAATGAATTCGTATGTATAGGTATGTGTGAGTATGTGTACTTATGTATGTTGTGTAGGATTATGCAGATATGCCAGTGTACATGTAGGTGCATGTTCATGGGTACATGCATGTGTATATGTATATGTGCTGTATATATGTGCATATGCAGCTATTTACGTGTATAAAAATATAGATAGGTATACGACTACACATAGAGGTATATATGTACTTGATTTGCCTCTGTGTATTCTATATATAGTATGTACATATGCATATATATATATGTGTGTGTCTGTATGTATGTGCATTGATGTGGATGTGTACATATGTGCATATTTATTTATTTTTTTCTCATTTTTAAAAAACTGATAATTAAGTGCTTACTGTGAAAACTGCAAAGTGTTACACAAAGTAAAGTGTAAAATATTATTAGAAAGAGAGGCAGGAATAAATAAATAAGTTATTATTTCATCCTGCTCATCTTCCGACTTTATAGTAACTGTTATTTTTCAAACACTCTGCTCTTTAAATTATGTTACTTTTGTTCAAAATAAATGAAAAATACCTAACCCCCCCCCCATTCTATTTTCTTTAAAGATTTTAAACAACTCTTACTTAGTTTATTGTTTTTTAAATAATGGACATAAAGTCAGATAAATAGCTTAATGTGCAATACCCCTAATGGCCACTAAGTGCTGCTCCGGAATCTTCTCTTATTTTAAACTTTTGTTCAAAAAGTGTAAACTGTCTCTAGAAATGCATTAAATACATTTTTCTGTCAAGTTATTATACAGTCACAAGGTAGATATGTCTCTTATAATCAGGTTGGTTGTAGTCCTCCTTAAAATAATTCTTGAAATACTTCTTTTACTCAACCTGGAGAAACATGTTTTGTCCTATCAGGTTTTAAATTTAACTTTCCGCTGGACCTTTGTGTCCAAATAAGGAAATTTTTGGCTTAGAAAAGACCAAATTGAAAATGCTAAACTCTAGGCTTCCTAACAGCACTTTCCCTGCTGAAATATGGCTTATTTTGATACTGTGAGTCACTTTAAGCTTTAAGCATGCTAAAGAGTGTGTGATTGTGATGTTATGATGTGAATCATACTGCAGCTCCTGTGTGTAAACCTGGTGTAAACGTAAGCATGTAATATGAACTTGTTCTGAGAAGCTTATCCAGTGTTTCAAAATTTATTTCTGTCCAGAGTTGCATGAATTTTATTTTTTGCTAATATCTTTTATCTATGATCGGAGAGCTGGAGAGCTGCATAAAGTCTTCTCCAGAACATCTGGAAGATTCTCAAAGGAGTTAAGGTCTGAATTCTGTGGCTAATCCATGTGTGAAAATGTCTTATTCTCTCTGAACCATACAACTGAAGGCTGGATCTGGATCATAATGCTGCTCCTAAAGGCTCATACAGCAGACACAAGACATGATGGCTGAAGCTCTTCATCCACCACTCATCTTATGTTGATGAATCCACCATGTTAATTCAATCCACATGATTTTTTCCATTGTTCCAGAATTCAATCTTTATCTGTTTTGACTAATTAAAATCCCCCTTTTTTTTATTAGCTTCACTGATGAGAAGTTGATAAGAAGAACCGAAGCAGCTTTTTAGTCCCAGTGCCTTGATTTTCCTTTGGATTGTCCATGTGGACATGATCTTTGAAGATGGTTCACCACTGTCCTTCCTGGTTTTCGTAAAACATTGGACAGTTTTTAATCGACTTTTTGTAGTTTCAGCACCATCAGTCATTTTGTTTGCCTGATCCAGAAGATATATTTTCTTCTACAACAAAATGTGTCTTATGTCATGGTTGTTTAGGGACGGAGAAGTTACTGTAGCACAATCCCAGAGGGAGGCTCTCACCTTTTGCTTAAGTTCCGGTGGTGACTTTTTCTTTTCACCAGGCAGTGTAGCATGGTGACTGGGAGATAACCAGATGAGGCCGGTTAAGCTAAAAAGTCCAAAACATGAATAAAACCCTGCTATTTCACTAGAAAAACAAAATCCAGCAGCAGCCATCGATAGTGTAAATCCATATTTACTAAACTTTGTGAATACATGGGAATGTTTAGCTTGTAAATCCAGGCTTTTATCTCTAACTCATTCTTACTAATCAGTTATAAGTTTACTTGTGTATAGATTCTTAAATGCCTTTTAGATAGAAACTTATGATTTCAAGACAGAAAATTCTTTTAGACAGTTTGACAGAAAGCTGCAAATCCACCCCTGTTATTTTAAATGTTCATACAGTGTAAGAGTTAAAACCTAATCACAATGCAGCATTAGAGATGTTAACACTGTTCTGAGGAAGAAAACAACATTACTGATCAGGCAAAGCTGTAGTTTTATTTCTACATGTTTGGCTCTGCAGGTTTGTTACTTGGCTTCAACACTCCAACCACTTCATTAAATATCAAGACTAAACCAATCTAATCAATTTATTTCTCATTTATATGATCGATTACTTGAAAAATGAGCCATAGCCATAATAAATTCCGTATTATAGGTTTAAAACACAAGGAAGTGATTCTTTCAAACTTGAATCAGTAATAATTCTTTTAGCAAAGCAATTATGGACCCAGACAGCATGAAGCAGAACATAGTTGAATGATTAAAAGAGTTTAACGGTGGTTATTTTGGGAATAGTAGCAGAGCTGCACTGAGTGGATACTGGAATTAGGTTGCAACCACAGACCCCTGTGTCCAACAAATATTGACTTTGAACACTGAACAAGTGTTAAACTCTCCATTCCCACACTCAGCTGACCTTATATATGGCTAAAAATAAGATTAACAAAACTTTAAAGGATTATTTGCTCAGACAGAGGCTTTGTCTCACTGAAACTTTGGGTGAAGGCATCATTTTCCAAAAGTGAGCAGAAATCTTTGCAGTTTATTCATATTATACTCTGTTTTATGCTAATATTTGACCTATTTTACACTATTCTGAATCATTTTCAACCCTCATTTAAGTTTGTACAGTCAAATGTAACATTGGCTTCCACAGAATTTATTTAGTGAATAAAACAAGTTGTTATAAATACAATAAGTCTGATGTACTCTGGAGAAGAAAAGGTTGAATAAATCAAAGTAAGTTGAATCAAAATAAAATGAGTTTATGAAAATGGTGGTGATGAAGGGTTGGTGCACTCTACTCCTATTCAAATACAACAAATTAGAGGTATTTTATTTCATGCAACTTTGTACTTGTAGTTTGGTAGCTTAATAATAGTTTAAATCACCCATCATTTCTTTTATTGTTTGGTTGATCAATAATTCACATGACACAAAAGAAGTGGATAAGCATTTCAGTGAAAGGTAAAATGCCCATTGACCAATCACACAAACTAAAATGTCTCTTATCTCTTGCCTCCTTTTTTCTTATTGTTTCTCCCTGTTATAGCAAATGAATTCAACTTATTTAGGAAAAATAAAAGGCAAAAAGTGAATCTTTTGTCACCGTTTCAGCTAAATAGACAGGGAAACATTTACTGGTCACTTTACTGCGAGGCAACTTTAATGCTTTTACTTGAAATCTTGGCATCATTTTGGACTGAACTAAATTTAACATCCATATTAAAAGCAGTAACCAAACCAGCCAATTACCACCTGTAGAATATAACTATTAAAAGAAGACTCCAAAAAGTTATTCATGCATTTGTTTTTAACAGGCTTGACTACTGTAATGGGGTTTCGTTTTTGCAGGTCTCTCTAATCTTTAAAACTAAACAAAGCGAATCAACATTTAGTTTCTAAGCTTCAAAGATCTGGAACAAACAACCAGAAAACCTGAAGTTTGCCCCAAAGCTTAATTTCTTATAAATCGGGTTATGGTGATGAGGATGATGATCATGATGAAGATAATGATGTATTTCCTGTTGATGTCTGTTTCTTTTGATAATATAAAGCACACTAAGTTACCTTTTGTGTGAAATGTGCTGTTTAAATAAATTTGGCTTGCCTCATGTTCTCTAGTGGCTTTTCTAATAGTCAGAAAATTTGTGCTCATGTTATTCTAAAGTCAGAAATGGCAACTGCAGTTGAAAGTGTGAAACATTACTGGCTCCAAAAAAAAATAAAAAATAAAAAATGGAGCGAGAGGAAAACTCCTGCGTCTGGCCTATAAAACATGTCTGCCAGAGCTGTCCAGAAAAATTAAGAGATCATTTTCACATGAATGATGGATTTCTTTTCTTCCCATCATGCAGGTCACTCTGTGGCGGGTGGGTGAAGATTTACAGCTACCTCCTCCATGAGTAATTTGCCATGTACTTTACATGCTTTGAACTATGAATAGCATCAAACCACAACTATTTCAGCCCCGTGTTGTGAAGCAATCATTTGAGATTCTTGCCATGGGATCTCTGAATGTGTGATGTAAAACAGAAATACTTTTTTTTTTCACATTTAAATGTGGTGAAAAGCTAAATTCCTTTCTGTTTGTGTGTCAGATGAAACCACAAAGCCCTGCTTTATTTCTGTACTTGGCAATCTATTAGCATTAATATCTTTAAAATTGGTTCACTTTTACGCCTCGCCTGCCAGCGCTGGAAACAGGATGTTGATCCCAAATTCTGTTGATTATGGGTTTAAAATCCCACTCGGACATGATACAAACAAACTTGCTCCACCTCTTTACAGGAGGCAACATTAAACACAGATGCATGAGTTTCTTTAGAGTCAAGACTCCTGAATTCATAGATCTGTATCCATGTGTGCATCCAGGAAAGGCTAAGCTAAGCTAAGCTACAGCAGAAGCCAAATCAGACAGTGCAAACAATTCCCAGCATTCCTTGGAGGAGCAGAATAAACTGATCCTGGCCTTCTTCAGCCGCCCGAGTGTTGTGATGGCTTCCATATAAGTTAACAATGGAAACATGTCTCTATCAAAGCCTGTTTTGTGTCTACTGTGAATTGTCTTGAACCTGAAAATGTACTATACAAATAAACTTGCCTGCCTATTTCACTTTATGTACAAGCACCACAATGCATATGATTCAGCTTGATTTTCTTTCACCTGTTGAACTTGTGAGTGAGTTCCCAGAGACAGGGTTGAAATAATTTCAGTTCATTAGAAAACGGAAGTAATATTTTGGATAAGTAACTAGCAGCAGTCTGCTTCAAATTTCTGTTAAGAGGATGAAACTGAACTGCAGCAGATCAGAAATTCTGTCAATATTTTAAGCAAATTAGTGCATAATTCAAATTCAAATTCAATTTTTCATTTTTAGTGTAAACAATAAGAGAGGAGGATAATGGAAGTTTCAATACTATAAAATTCAGCACTCAGATCAGTTTTACTTCATTTTGACCCACCTCGCAGCATACCGATCCGTTTCCAGCATCCCAGAGCGTTGGAACGTCATGTGTCATTCCAAAGTCCTGAAGAGATGAGACTCGATAAAACGCGAGCTAGTCAAAACAGCGACAGGGTAAAAACATGATCTAAGCCAGGCCAGAAAAGGAAAGGCAAACATTGCCACTGTTAGTCTTTGCAGAGGGCCTGTGCCTCCTCAGCAGGCTGTCTGGACAATATTTGTCCAGCTTTGATGGACTCGTACAAAGAGACCATGTTGACTGAGGATAAAACTTTGATAGAGGCTTGTTGAAGTTTACTACAGTAAATCCAAACAGTAACAAATTTGTCTGTCTGTACACTATGTACAGCAGTGGTAATCAAAATGAAGCAATATTTACTTTGGAGTGTATGATCTTTGAGGAAGAAGATGCAAGTGTTAATCTTGAGAGCCCTCTGACTCCTTTACACTTAAAATGTTCAGTATAGCCTATTGAAATAAGGAGGTTCTGTTGGCATGAAATGTAATCTGATGTTTTTACATGTGCATAAACAAGGACATGGAAATGATAATTACCATGTTTGAGTTATCTGAGGAGAGACAGAGTGCAGCTCCTCTTCATGAGATCTACCGATTAGACATAGTTGGTTGGTTAACATCTGCAACTTTGCCACTATATGTCTCTACAGGCACACAAGGACTTGTAAAAAGAGAGAACTATAAAGCTCTGATAATGTGACAATATATGCAAAATATATGCAAAAACAGTGTCTTCAATATTTTTTTACCAACACCATACCGGCTGATACAAAGAAATTGATTTTTATAAATCTTCTTTCCATTTCTATGCTTCCCAGTGACTTTTAAAAAATGTCTTTTTGAGTGCATGTTAAATTTGTAATTTTCTTCCTGCCTGCCACAGGGACTAGAGATGGAAATGAGCAAGAACGCTATAATCTGGTACAGAGCATCTTTGACCTGGCTGTGTCCGAATATCCACTATTCCCTACATAGTGCCTGATATGGTGGTCAAGTGGCGAGAGAAGACCTATAAATGTATCATATCATTTTTTTATTGACTAGATATGCAACAAAGAAAGAATAAAATACAAGGAAATAAAATATTTTCACATAAGAATTTGGACTTGATTTGGAACATCTTCAAGCGCATTGTGGTCGCCGTGGTGACAGCTGGTCACGTGATTTGCTTCGTGTCTGAATCACCAACAGAATGAGCACACTGTACAGCCTGCTGGGTAGTGAATAAGGGGTTAGGGGATAGGGTGGACGTTCAGACACAACCTCTGTGTAAAATGTTTTTTTCACATAGTCCCTGACAAATAAACCAAATAAAAAAAAAAAAAAAGATAATTTGTATTGTTATTATGTTAGGCCTTAACTGTTAATGATATGATCATCAACCATGTGAAAGACATTTAAATCAAGATATTGGACATCCAGTCACTTCTGCCTCTACTTGGTTGCTGCATGTAGAGGCAGAATTAATATCTCAGGATGATAACAATGATGCTCTAAACAGATGCTGAACACCTGAGGTGGCTGTGTGTATGGAGTTACTTTTATTTATTGTTTTTCCTTTATTTTTGCCAGGCATCCATGTTTTTTCTTTCTTTGAACTTTGTGCTTTGCAGTTTCCACTTCTGTTTTCTGTTTCAAAGCATTTAATATGACAATTAGTTTATGAGTTAATGATGCAGTTAATGATGCTTCATGATGCAGTAAAACATCTCTTCAACCCCCCCCCCTCGTCTACACATCCTTCCTTCCATTCTTTTCAATTCCTGCTGAATTTCACACATTACAGCAAAAACAGCTAAGTTTGCACTTTGTTTCCTCCCCCTCTATTTTTATTTTGCTTCAAACTCATCCTCTGAATACTGAACAACTTCAATTTGCAGTTTCTTTAAAATAAACAAAGCCTCTTACAACTGCTATTTTGAGGCAGTTCTATAACATTAATAACAGATGATAATACATCTTTTAGGTCTACAGTTGTATTTTCGAGTCAGATGCCAAGCGACACACTTCTGTGAAGTGCAATCTTGGTTTGAAATTTCAGTTCATCTGGCACAAGACGAAGGCCGCAGGATTCACACTTGGACCCCACACTGAGATTTGGATGCACTAATGTGCTCCTGCCTCGCCAGACTTGGCACAGCCGCTCATACATGTGTCACAGGCCTCACCTCCTCGGAACTCAGCCCTCGTTCTCACTAATTTATTTTTGCAGGGTTTTCTTTGGCAGGGCTGTGTGTACCGTCCTGCCTGAGACTCCAAGCAAAACAGAAGCATTACAGGCGAGGGCAGATGGTTCAGGACAGCACGCAGAGCCTGAAACGAAGTAACGTTGTCACACTGAAGTCAGTCATCGGTCGAAGGACGCTCTTCGGCCTGACACGAGGATTTAGACGTCGATTGTGCATTTATTTATACAGCCCCTTTCTTTTTAAACGGTTGCATCTGATAATATACCAAATATAAATGAGCAGGCATAAAGAGCAACTACCAAATAGAGAGGGAATATTTCATGGGAAGACAGTTGTTGAGAAAAATTTTCCTTTTGTTTGTTTTTGATAAAACCTTTCAAATTTTCACCAACAGGTCATAGTGGCTACACCTATCAGGCTTTTATAGTTTGATTTAAATAGATGACTAAATAGATAAATAAATAATTGTATTTTACCAGTTACATCATCCCAGCTTCTCCTCATTCAGTTCATATAAGAAAGAAAATATTACAGAACCTCTTAATAAACTGCAGTGGGGTTAACATCCATAACACTGCCCTCTTGTGGCAGGTAACAGAAATATGTCCCTGAGGAAGTCAAATAAATTCAGTTTAAAATGTGAAACCAGGAATTGAATTGGCAATCTTATCTAAAAAGCTTTACATACATCTATGTAAAATCCTATTTTGCAACTTTTGGTTATCCCCAAATGCCTAAAAACAGAGAAAAGTTCTTTGAGCCAAAAGGCAAAATACATTAGCAATTTGTATGACCCACAATTCCTTGGGCCATAATCCCGGCTGTCTGCTCAGACCGTCTGTAAAAAAGATCTAATTTCTAAAATTGACGTATTTGAGGTAAAGTTCCCATGCCTCCATGGTTCCAGACTTTGCAAATATAAGATGTGAAACTTGGAGAAACACAGAGCCACGGAGAAGGAATCAGAAATAATGCAGGAACAAGAAAATAAAAGAGGAAGTTTGATGGAGAGGAAAGCGGATTTTATTAAAACGAGACTATTAAACTTAATAAAAGGATATGGATCCATCATACCCACCCTGGCTTATATTACTTTGGTCTTGGATGGATCATTGTGTTTGACCATCGGACAAAAATGCCTCCGCTTTGGGCTGTGTGAGCTTGCATGTGGGTTTAGCTATCGGGGTGAAAAAGGGAAGTCTCTTCTCAGGCTCTGAGGATTAGAGTCAGGCTGTAAACGAGCATCCCAGACTGCAGGAAGTGTCAAGAATAAAGACCCAAGGCTGAAAATTATAACACAACTCAGACTGTTGAAAGAGATGTTACTACAGTTGTTGAGACTGAGGCTGTTTGTGCAGCAAATCCTGGCAAATGATGGAAGTCTGTCAGTCCAAACTCAATTAGTAACCTAAGAAGGTGCCTTGAAGCATTCCAAATGTCAGCGCTTTTCTTTTTTCCAGACTCATGATCAGTGAATGTTGCTTGTTTTTCTTCCTACGTTCTCAGAATCGACTGGAAGATAGACAAGGTTACACGGCGAAGGCGACCAAAAATCACAAGAGCTGAACTATAAACTGATGCACCAGCACTTCATTGACACTGATTAAAACGCCCGAAACAGGCATTGGCTTTGGAAAGATCTCAAATACGGAACTGAAACATTCACAATTACTGATCTGTTAGATTATGATGATCAGTTTCCAGGAAGTAAGTAGGCTCTAATACTTCTACTTATTAAAACTTTCCCAAACTTTTCTACTACTTAAGCACGCTTTGTGGCAAAACAAAAAGACTAATTTCCCCCCCGACAGCAATTCTCTCGGTAAAGAAATGTTGCATTTTACACTTTTTGGCAACCTGATCAGGTTAATATCCTGCCTTCAACCCCCTGCAACCCTGGAGAAAATGGACGGATGATTGTTTTATTGAACCTTATTTGCAACACATTCCCTCAAATCTTTACCGATGTTTGTTCAGGAACCGTTGGAGTCACATTAGACTCGTTTGGCACCAACAGGTCATTGCTTGGAAAGCGTACAAGAACAAAAAAAGATAAACAGTTTGCAGGACCCCTCCGTCTGTGCAGGAAGTTACAGAATCTCTCACATCCTGTGAGATCTAAATCTGATACAAATAAGTGTTTCCAAACCCGTACATCAGGTTTTTTTCTCTTTGTTTTGATTCCATCAAAGCAGCAGTAAAACTCTAAGCGGGCAACCTGTTCATGCTTCAAGCTCAGGTTTGACGAATCTTTATATAAATCAGCAAAATCAGTTAAAAAAAAGTTTGACAGCCGGGGCCTGAGATAGCCCTCCATATCAGATAAAATCATCTTCTCTCCGATTAAACAAAAGTTCAAGGTTTGTGGAAAACATGATACAAATGATAGAAATAACCCATTTTAATGTACCGGATACCTCTTTAAAATCAGTTTTGGTCGTGTTTAGATAAATATCATGGTTTGGATTAAGCACGTTGCTTCCCTTTGGCTACACTGACGCATCCCACAACAATGCTGTAATCAGCAGGGAACATCTGTTTAGGATCTCATCACAGATTCTGAGAAGCTTCTATTGGACAACCTTGCATACCAGGAAATGATGCTAAAGGGTGACCTGTGAATCAGAATGGGAAACAAAGGCCCAAACATACATACGATAAACTTGGAGTGAGAGCGGTGAGAAGAATCATTGTGCACATTAAGTAGAAACTGCCTCAAAGCATCTTCAGGTTAATGATTGAAATAAGAAAAGTTGCATCCAAAAGTTCAGATGCTTCTCATTCAGATTCCTTCAAGCTGGGATGTGAATGATGGAACAAGTTTCTGAGAAATTTCAGATACACAACAATTCCACCAAGGCAGTTTCAGTAAAATCTTTTTCTTTCTTTCTTTCTTTCTTTCTTTCTTTCTTTCTTTCTTTCTTTCTTTCTTTCTTTCTTTCTTTCTTTCT
>JAOXYM010000026.1:7203179-7219283 GCA_028567055.1 Leptatherina wallacei | reverse complement strand
CTTTCTTTCTTTCTTTCTTTCTTTCTTTCTTTCTTTCTTTCTTTCTTTCTTTCTTTCTTTCTTTCTTTCTTTCTGTGAGGCTGCCACTTGTTGTAATGAAGTCTGATCTTTCCCAGCGGTCACTTTCCTTTGATTTTTTTTCTGGTGAAGCTGTTATCTGAACACTTCCAGCAGGTTTTTGTCTCCCTCATCAACCTGCACGAACCCTTGTGAATGTAATTCTTGCTCCTCGACTTTCTTCTCTTTCCCTCTGGCTGCTTTTACGGGTCTTGTCTACTTCTCTGATGAAGCTCCAGATGTCTTCTTCACTTCTTCTTCTGTTGATTTCTTCAAAGCCTCCCTTGAACTCTTATCTGGACAAAAATTTTACAAGCTAGTTTTGTCCGATTAGTCCGGAGTTTTTTCTTTCCTGTTCTTGATGTTTTTTTGGTGCTTTTTGACTGTTCATCTGCATTTTAAGGGACTTATAAGCCTTCTTATAAAATCATTTTCCAACCAGTCAACCAGCAATTATGATCATCACTGATCAAAGGTGAGAATAATAATCTAAAGGCTGGAAAAGCTGCCAGCACGCATTTATACATGCAAGTTTTTACTTTTTTTAAAATCAGAATCTTAATAATCTGGATGAATCTCATCTCATCTCATCTGTTGCACTCTGGACTTTTTCCATCATCATTCAGCCACTCTGAGCTCATCACAGGACGGGCACTGATGAGGAAATAAAAAGTTTGGCATTGTCTCCTTGAAGTTGTGGAATTAATCTGGATATCATCATCTGCTTGGTTTTGGGAATTTTGACAGAGCAACAGATGGATCCACTGTTTTCACATCGGGGAAGATACTCTTTACGCTTCTCAAGGGGCGATCTAAAATGCCTCTTAAAGTGCTGTAACAGGTTCAGAGAGAGAGAGGAAACAGATATGCTACTTGGGGATGACAAAATGAGAAATACTGACAAGTATTTCTGCCAAGAAGTGGGTTTTGTTGAAATAAGATTTTTGAATTAAAACCTGTCTGGAGAAGTTAAATATACTTCCAGTTGGGGTCCTGCTACTGATACAAAACAATCGGCTAAACTGTGTCTTGTTTTGGTTACTAGCAACCCAAAGCTAGCTAGATGATCTGATTTGGCTCATTTTATATTTAGCAGGACCCTGCGATGGACCGGTGACCTGTCCAGGACGTACCATGGATGGATTTAGCAGCAGGCTATGCCATAAGCTACCACCACCATGATCTGCAGGAGTTTTTTCATCCTCCATTGTAAAGCCTTTCATGTTCATTGTCATTCAGATAAACTAAACCTGAGCTCAGTCTGTGCCCTTTCCATGGATTTGATGCCAGCTTCAAGGGGATGTTTTATTTTTCAGCAGCCTCTGCACCTCTTCCAAGTTTCCCAGAGAACCTTCATCACTCTGAGTCACAAAGCAGACAAAGCAGCAGCGAGAATTTTGAAAATTGTCATGATTACTTGCTCTTTTTTTGTGCTAGAAGTTGCTCTTCTTTTATCTTTTTACTGAAGTTAAAGAAAAAAAATCACTCCAGTGCAGCAAAAAGCCAAAGCTGTGTAAACTTTGGGAAACATTCAGGTAGTTCAAAATCATCCAACTTATCAAGACAAACACCGTGTAGACCCCTGTGTGCAGGTCTGTGTTACAAGATATAGCCTGAACCAAGAGTCTCATTTTGGTCAAAAAGCAGCTGTGAAACGATGTATGTTCCTCCTCACTCCCCCCTCTGTTTGTTGGGGGAGTTTTTACATGATTCCCCTGAAACAATCAGCTGTGTTCGTCATCACTGCATCAGCCATGGTCTCAGAGCTGGCTGCACGTCTACTTTCAACCACTAGATGGCGAAAGAGCACAAGCAGTGTTTCGCTTCATGTAAAGAGAACAGAGGCAATGGTTTCATCAGCAGTTTGCACTTTCTATTTTGCTTAAACTGTGAAAGTTCCTACACTTGGAAAAAAGGCTCATTTAAGATAAAAAAAGAAACAAGGCATAAACACTATTTTAGAAACACTATTTAGTTTTGGTGAGATAATGTTACAGAACACCACCCGAGTACCTCAGTGATTTTGAGGTAAAAATTCCCATTTGTTTTACTTTATACTTGAATTTAAACACATTTCAAAGACATACTATCCCTTATGTGATTCTCAAAAAGTTTAATGGGAATTTTGTTTAGCATATTTGCATTTTTTTTCATGATTATTTTGACTAATATTTACAAACCATAATCTAAACCCTCATTTCTAGTGAAAACAGTGCAAACACAACATTTTACATGTTGAAATCTGATACTTTTTCCCTTCTTTTTTATTTCATTTTTTAAAACGTAAAATATGTGCTCAGTTTGAGTTTGAAGCAAGCAATAAGTAAAAAAAAAAGTTGGGACATGGGCAACTGAAGCCAGAAAAAGTGTGCATTGCTAAAATAAATAAATAATATTTTTAAAATGATGTTTTATTCACTTTTGAAAGGATTAAAGAATATAAAGCGCACACATTTGTAGACTCTCTACAACGCATATGCTGACTAAGTTATCTTAGAAAATATCCAGTCTTGCTTCAGCTCTCCAAGACAGACAGACAAGCAGGTGTGCAGACCCTGATACAAAATAGGCGGAACCAACGCCCTGTCTATCTTTAAACTGAGCTGGTGGTGTCACACTGCCTGTCCCACATGCTTAGTGGAGCTCCAGGAACTAGAGGAGAGCGCTGAGTCGTAAATACCTCTGTTTTTAAACAGCCCGCTCCCATAATGCTGAGGAAAAGGGTCAGAGTGTGTTTGAGTCTTTATGACTGCCTTGGCAAAGTGCAGTGGAAAACATTTGCATGGTTTTGCATTGCAGCTAACAAATCATCCTCTCAATAAAAATCAAATTAAAAATGAATTTTCTCATCTTCCGCATGCTGATAATTCCTCTCTGGTTTAGGTTTCTGTGTCAGTTTTACAGCCAGGCTTCACTGCTACTGCCGGCTTGTTTTTGTCTGAAATCAGGCCCTCCTGAGTGGTGCAGTATGTAATGTGGGGCAATATTCCACATGCTTTTCAAACAAAAACCCCAAGTGAGCCCTCATCATTGATAAATGCCCCAACAGCTTCGGCTTTTTTTGTTCTCTAGGACCCCCTTCAGACTGCTCTTTCTGAAAGCGTGCTGGCGTTTGTGTTCGGCAACAGCTCTCTGGTGCTGCTGAAAGTGCCCCAAAAAGGCCGTTTACAGCTGCTCCGACATGTAGCGTTTTGAACAGGCCAAGTAGACGGGTAGTAAAAGGGTCAATAAAACAGCAGGGACAGGTGCTCCGACTCACTCAGAGACTAATGGAGAATGGATTTGTACCATTGTGGACATAAAGGTGGAGAGATTTTAGCTTTTGGGTGTAATTTAGCAGTATTCTGTAGAGTCATCATAAGACTGTAGAAAGTGATATTTGTCTCAAGTGCACTAGCGTAGCAAAATCAACTTCACTGTCACTTATTTTGACTTATTACTGATTTTTTTCACATCAAACTGATTAAATGAGAAACAAACAAAGAAACGTTGATTCCAGTTTTGTTCATCTTGCCATAGCTCATGGGTTGGGGAGTAGTTTAGATGGAGAAGCAATGCTATCCGGTCACAGATTTATTTGTAATCCAATTGGATTTTTCAATCCGAAGCAGAAAACATTGAATAAATTCAGTCTTTATACGTACAAGTTATCAGATGATGGTTAGTTAAGCTGGATGACTTTATTCCTTCGATAAATCAAAAAGAGCCAGTAAGAGTGATCAATAGCAATTAATTAACTTGAATGAAATAAACTATTTTCTTTTGGTCTTGTTTGTTCATGTGAATGCAAACACACACGTGGCTGTTTATGTGCGATGAGACGGCCTGTTGGAAACTTTCTGCCATGCTGCCCCAGAGCTGTCAGTCAGGTTAACTGCAAAAAATGTTTGTGATTAGTGAGCAGCGTAAAGTTACTGAGGAAAGGAGTTACACAGATCCACACACAATCAGGTAAATAACGAGTTTTCATTGCTCAGTGTCAGTCATACTTATCCACTTTTCCATTTAATATTTCGAGAGTTGATCTACCAACCTTCCTCAAATGGATGATGCAGATTTGACTTCTTTACTATGAACTATACACACACATCCAGACAGTTCCACTGTATGTCCAAATACTTGGAAAGAAGTCTCTTTTGAAAGTGTAACTCTATGACTCGATGAGATTACCTGCATAAATTAATATCAATAATATTCGATTCTGTGTTTTCTCCAGTTGACACTAAATCAACAACCAATCACAATCTTTTAACAGACGATTAAGCTCATGGGCCAGTATAAGGACAACAAAACAGAACTGGGGTCAGTCATTACACTGAGCTAGTCAATAGCAATGATACAATCAATGATGAAAACAACCTGATTAAGTCTTCTATGGTGCTCTTTGCTTGCAAAGTGATGGACAATGAATAAACATGAAGCTGCGTCCATGACGTCCCTCCATCGGTACCAGTTGAAAGCAGTAAAGCCATCTGATCAGGCCCTGAGGTACGGCTGCAGATTCTTGAGTCAGTGTTACAATCACACACGCCTGCTCATCGCAGATTCTTTTTTTATAAGGTCCAAACTTCTGGACGACCAAAGAAGGTCATTTGAACAATTTCGACAAGATCTGAGCCAAATGTGGTTCAGCTTTTCTCATCTTGGAGCACAGAAAATAGATGAGTCTGACTCATGATGCTATTGTTGCATCATTAAAACTTACGTTGTCATACTGAGGTCAGCAGTTCAGGTGCTGCACACACATACAGAGTCTTTCATTCCATCTCCAGCTGCAAATAGGATAAGGAGCTTATGCGTCGCTCAGAAAGGGCTGTATTTTTAAAGAAAGGAAATGTATTAAAAAGGATCTTAAGATTATATACCATCCTAGCCAGTATTTCAGCTTACGACATGATCTTTTGTTTAAACACATCAGGCCTATTTTGTGCATCACACAGTGTAGAAGTGCTGAGTCACCTCCTTTCTTTCCACTATAGGTTTGTTTTCAATAATTTTCATCTCATGGAACAATTTCTCTTCTGCATAATTCAATCTACAAGCCTTAAACGTAAACTGTTATACAGACATGAGCTGCAGAATCATCTCATTGTGGGCTGAGGGAACATTAAAGACATTTTCTCTTTTTTTTTCCGGACAAAAGAAATCAAACTGTGGTTTGCAATGAGAGGGCAGAAAATGTGATTTTCATTCATTGCGCAACTCAGATCACAAGTCATGTGTGGAAAAGATATTGAAGAACTGCCATGACGCATATGCACACATACACACACCTGAGTCAATAGAGGTGGAAGAAAAGAGAGTTAGCGTGCAGATTTATAGCAGCATGTCAAGGAGATGAACCGCTGACAGCTGAAGGACGGGTGACACACACACACACGTATAACAACACAATTATTCACTTACATCCACAAAGTCTGACATCTTTTTTGCCCTGCGTGCCATCTAAACCCGAACAGTGGCCAAGCTTCTGTTTGACAGCTCTGATGTCGGCTGAAGCAAAGACATGGCCTGTGACTCAACCACTGCTTCAGAAACAACCTGGTTTGTTTTTTAAAGCCAGCAAAGGAGTTGACACTTGAAGTATCAGGTGCCTATTTTTGGTGCAACCCCACCCTCTCCTAAAAATCACTTAAAGGGCTTTTGTTAAAGGGGAAGTGCATGATTTCATGACTTGCAGCAAGTGATGTCACTTGAGTCGGAAATGTTTGAAAGAAGTTGGATTACAACATTAAGTAGATGCTTTGATTTCAGCACCTTGAAGCTGGATTAGTTGCAATTAGGGTCAAGTCAGTGCCAGTTTTTAAACTTTGCATCTTGAATCCACAACATGAATCAGATTCTTAAGTTTTTGCACCGCTTTAAGTTTAGTTGCCCGAACAACAACGGCATGAATTGTCTACATTTGACTGGTTTCACCCTGCTTCCATCCACCTCGCTTGTTCTCTCCTCAGGGATAATCACAGACTCCCAAGTGTTCAGTCTCCTGTCAGGGTCCATATGGTACCGTCAGAGGAAGGGCAGCCACAGCTCGAGGTGTCAGAGGGGAGGGTGGTTTAAATTTAACCACAACAGGGCTGATATCTGCATGGCAGGTCCTGTCTTTCCCCCTCCGCTCACCCTCCTCCTCCTCCTCCTCACACACACACACACACACACACACACACAGTCTGTCTTCACAGTCATCAGCTACAGACATCATCACACTCACAGCAGCAGCAGCTCTCTCCGTCTATCAGGAGACGCACCATCACATCCACCTGGATTGTAGGAGAGGCTGGCCAAGGGCGTGACGGAGGAGAGAAAGGACGCTGGCTGTTGCTGCATTGAGGATAACACTTGATCTGAACGGGCAGGCTGAAGGAAGCCACTGCAGAGGCACAGCAGCACAGTGGACTACAGCGTCGTTGTGAGAGGTAAGACTGGAGCTTGGCTGGGAAACGGTGTGAGAGATGTGTGTGTATGCATCATCCTATATCCATGTCTCTCCTTTAGAGGTATATATGCAAATGCAAAGGGCTGCATGCCTGCGTGACTCTGTGGAGGTCTGAATGTGATGCGATATCTCCAAATCATTTGAGATATTTCTGTTTCTATAACATAGAAAAAAAATCGGAGCTGTTAACCCTGTCATCTTACATCCTGTTCATATTTTAAAGGCTAATCAGTCAGGCTCTTTCCTTGATTTTATTCCGTTAGGCTGTGTTTCTGTAAAGACACAGACAACTATGCAGATGCTTTGAACTTTAGTGGATTTTCTTTTCCAAACAGTCACTTAGTGGGTAGTAATCTGCATTGTGGCAGCTTTTGTGCAAGGTTGTTGCTAATTGGACAGATATAGAGATTAAGGGAAGGAGGGGACCAGTGTCTCTGGGGGTCACAGTGAATTCCTGCTGATCTTAACTTAATCTAATTGGATTGAATTTGCTCCAATTATATTGTATTTATTAGGCCAGTGGACAAAAGCTATGAACTTTTTGATAAGGGTCTAATTCTGTCTCTCATTTGCACTTGATGTATTTTTGCCAGAAGCAGCACATTTGAGCTCAAAGTCCTACTTTGGTTTTGCGGTCTTGGGGTAAATAACTCATAATTTTCCACTGATTTTGCTGATGGGTACAAAACATGATATCACCCTGGCAGCGGTAGCACACCCCATGGTCAATTTGCCTACCACATCAAAGCTGATGGTGATAATTCATCAGCTTCTGTGCCAGTGATACCGTCTTGCGTGGACACTGGTGTTGCACGGCGGGCCGTATTGATTGCAGCCAGGGAATTTCCAAAGGGCAACGTGTCCATGAGAACCCACAGCGGAGTCATATAGTAACTGAGTGCACCGAGGACGACCGAGGGAGGGAGGAGGTCGGGTTACCAGGCCTGCACTCAGGGGCTCAGTTTGGAAACACACTCGGGGCAGTGGGAGCGATAGACGACAGTCAAATGTCAGGCCAGGAAAGCATCTTCACGTTGGCTAAGTTTAATTATGGATTTCTGTTTTGCATTAAAAATGCCAAAGTGATTAGCACAAGCTCAGACCGGGTCTCCTGCGCTGGTTCGATAATATGATGGTATGTGGTGGTCAGCACAGTGACAGAAAGATGTTATTAATAAAGGGATTAACTAAGCCCTCAGAGGCCATCATCAAACATTATGGTTTGCAGTTACTCATAGGTCCTGAATGCTGAAAGGTTCATGGCTGACATTTATAGTTGCATTAAAAACCAACAGTGCCTTTACATTCACAAACTCAAAGTTACCACTCTGAACTCTAGGAAAGAGTCGTCCATTTCCTGCCTTTTTCTCTCACATTTAACAGCCCACAATAAACATAAAATGAATCAACAGGTGTTGAAACATTCCTTCTCAACTCCCACAAAACTCCCTCCTGTGAATAAATATTTGGGCTGACAGAAGGACACCCCAGCACACTCCTTCCAGATGCAGCTTTAAAAGGCTTGGGGGTTTTGCATACGATTAGGAGTGACAGGTTAATACACTTAACCACATATGATAGCGAGATGGAGCCTTCTGGAGCTCCAATCATAATCTGCTGTAAGACAAGAAAGAGGTGGCCATGCAGCAGATCGATCACCGAGTTCAGGGTGAAAAGTGTTTGGAAGCTCAAGTGAGCTGAAGTTCAGGGTGAATGCTTGCAAAGCGTCTCTTCCATATTTTATGTTGCAGACTGATTGAAACTTTTTTCCTATCACCAATCTGCACTATGACAACACAGAAATATGGAGAATTTTGTCCATTAATTTAATAGAAAATCACTCTCAGGTGAACGTTGATGACTTTGGTGAATCTATTGCAACTACTGTGGGCATAAAGGTACAAGAAAATATATGCAGCATTTCAAATATTCATTAATACTGTAGCCTAAATCAATCTGAAAGAGCAAAGTCCTTCCATCTATATCTGTATAAAAGTCTACAGCTGTATTTGTAAAGTAAACCAGGCACGGTTCATCAAGAACACCACCCCTACACTCAAACATGGTGATGGTAGCATCATGCCATGGGAATGAACAGAGGCAGCGCTGGGTGAAAACCTTTAACAGACTCTGTCCCAGAGGGAAAAGTTTACAACAACAGGACAGCGAGCTGAAGCAGACAGAGCAAGAGTGACTTCAAAAACTCTCAAAGTCCTAGAATGAGCAAGTTGTGATATCTTTGGATCATTCCTAAGGTAATATTAGGCTAATACCAAAGGAGTCTGAATAATAACTTATATAATAGTTATATCTAATAAATAAGAAATAAATAGAACTGTGTGCAGGTTGATGAGAAAAATATGAATCTATCATAAGATGTGGGAAATTTTGAAGGTTTCAAAACTTTAAGGGGAAATGTACGTGTGTGCAATGAGAATTGCACACAGAGCCTTTTTTTAATTTCTAGTATCAGCATTCTTTAACATTAAATACTATCTGATAGTTGATCATAGACCAGAAAGGAGATAAACAGTGTGTTTAGTTAAAAACCTTTGCATTAAAAGATAAAAACATGCAATAATAATAATTAAATGCAGAGTTGAAAGTGTGTTAGAAAATCTCAATAATGCTGCTTTTTCTGCAGCAAAGTGCTTTACTTTCAGGGGTGATTGACAGTTTGAGGGTAGTGGGGCAGGGGTCATTAAACGACATACGTATTAAGCCAAACCTCCTGGCACCTTGAGCTTTACCAGCTGTAGCTTGGATTAGAGGGCCTGCTCAGAGGTTTTATCTGTGTTTGATTCATCAATGGGAAGAGATTGGTGGTTTTATGCCCCGCTAGGATCAGAGTGTGTGATGATTATTAAACATAGATCAAATATGCTCTCGGTTTGGCCTTTATTGCTTTTTCATCCTCTTGTGTTTAAGTTAAAACTACGGCTTTTCTAATCAGTGGAAAAATCTAGCTAGCTGTATTTTCAATGCAACTACTCCAAGCTGTGTGCTGTGAGGAAAAAGCTGCTGACAAATAGATAAGGATTCATCCTCACCTCATATTGTTAAGCACCTACATTCCACTTAACAGAGATAGCAATGGTAAAGATATATTACTCAGGCATTCAACAACACATTTTATTATGCTATGGTATTATTTATTAAACAAGACTAAACCAAAATGCAGAGGCAGTGTGTTAAAAACCAAGTACATCCAATGGTTAACAGCATCGACTTTAAAACATTTCCAGGATGAGCTTATCTGTCACAGATTGTTTTGGAAGAATTTTAGCCCGTTCCTCTGTACCGTGCTACTTCAGTTTATTGAGATTTTGTTTATTCAGCTCTCTTTAGGTCTAGACTTTGGACCATTGCAACTCCTTGATTGTTTTTAACTTGCAGTCTGTTACAGGTTTGCTGCTGTTTGGATCTTTGTCTTGTTGTATGACCCAGTTTCAGTGCGTCTTATGAATGATTTCTGGGATTGATATTTATCAGTTTGAATCGATGCATAGATGTATTGTTACACCCTTACTAAAATACTGCAAGGAGTCCAGGTCCACCACCATGCTTAGCAGTTAGAGGTGTTTGTGCTGATGTGCTATATTAGTTTGTTTTTTTTCAAACATGCTGCTGTGCATGTGACCAAACATCTCCACTTTAGCATCTTCTGTCCAAACAACATGTTCTGGAGATTTTATGGTTTGTTCAGATCAAACTTTTTAAACATAAGCTGTGCTGCCATGTTCTTTTCAGAGAATACTTGTTCAGTTATTTTTCTAATTTGTCATTCATTTTAACATTTAACACAGTATCTGAGGCCTGTTAGAATCTGAGATGTAGCTCTTGGGTTTCTTTGAGCATTGCACAGTCTAAACTTTATATAAATCTGCAAGGATGTCCACTCTTGGGAAGATTGGCAGCTGTCTTGAATGTTTTCTACTTGTGAACAATCTTCCTCATTGCAGAATGATGGGCTTCAAATAGTTTGGAAATGACCTTGTAACCCTTCCCAGATTGATAGACAGCAACAATTGCTTCTCTAAAATCAATGCTGATGTCGTTCCTTATTGGCATCGTGTTAACACAGAGCTGAATAGTCCAGACCAGTAAACTGCCTAAATTCCAGCCGCTCATCTCTTGATGATGATCAACTAATCAAGTTTACTTGATTACTAGTTAACATCTTAATTGATGTGGAAGCACCAAGGCTGGACTTTTGGCTTTTGTTAAATATGTAATAACAGTATAATTTGTCACATGTTGTTGGTTAGCTAGTGTTTTATTACCAGAAAAACCTGGTAAGATCAGCTGTTTGTTTAAATTATGCCCTGATACCTGAACGTGTTCTTTCTGTTTTACATTTAAACAGCTGCAAGAAATGAGGAGATGTTGGTGAGAAGTTCATGGGTCATAAGTTTCATTTTGTCTTGTTGACATGTGTTGTCACCAAAGTTCTCCCGAAGCGTCCTTGAGCAGGACATCGTATCTCTACGCTGGAGAGATGCCAAGAAAAATAAGTGTTTCCTTAAATGAATCAATAAAAAGGATGACATTACACTTTTGGATCTGAATGGAAATGGAACAAGGTCCAAGTTATGTTCATTCAAATTCTTCAGACAACTTCCTGTGAGATCAGTTCTAGAGGTGAGCTGTGAGCAGAGGAAGTGTATCATATTTTATTGAAATATTTATGTTGAGGGGGGGGGGGGGATGGAGAACAACCTTACAGAAGTCACAGTCACAAGAAGAAACGAGGAGATAATGATGTGATAATTCATTCAAACAGTACAAAGTAAAACAATAAAGCAAGATTTTAAGGACAAATTATTCTCATTCAATCATCTCAGGGCGTCACATTATGTCATTTTGCAGGAGAAAACGCAGGCGGTGTCCTTTGGCATTGGTGCCATATTAAACAATGACAGCAACTTCACTCTGGTATTTTTATCTATGACCAGAGGAACAAGTTCTTTTTTCGTTTGGAGATAAGTGCATAGACAACTGAATTTCCTGTGGACTTCTTATTATAGAGCCTACTTATATTACAGTACATAAGCATCTACAATTCAGTCTTAGTTAGAAGGTAAGTTACTGTGGTCATTAAAATTCTAACATGGTTTGTCCAAAGAAAACACACCACTTAGATGGCTTTGTTTGGATCAAATGAATCCAATTAAATCCAACCCAGAATGGAGTTTAGGCCCTAATGAACAAAGAAGGTCCTGGTAAGGAAGATGGAGGGAAGATTACCCAGATTTAGAAGAGGTGGGAACCAGTTTGGAAGAGCTAAATAATCATTTTTACTTGATTAATTTCAATTAGGGAAATTTGACTGTGCATTTGACCCATCTTTAGATTTACTAGAGAGCAGTGGGCTGCCATGTTCTGACACCTGAGGAGCAGGGCCTTCCTCAGGGGTTCACCTCTACTGGCACACCAGGGAGTTAAACCCAGGTCTACCATACCCAAGTCCACCTCTGTACTCACTAGACTACCTCTCCCCCGTTATACATGCTTTTTTTTGTTTTCAGTTTCCTTTTCACTCCGTTTTGTTACTTAGATTGTTTAATATAGGTACACAAACTACTTGGTTAGGTTCATGAAAACCTCCTAGTTTGAGAAAAAAACATGCTGCTTTATAACTTCAATCTGACATCTTGAATAATCAAGTGGAAATGCACCATTTCACTGTTTACCCAGCTGATCAAGACATCTTTCTGCATCGATTTCTGGTCCAGGTGGAAAAACAAAATGTTCCGTCTTTGCACAGAAAGGCTGGTTCCCAACGGAAAAACAGCAGTGGAGTATTGTGGCACAGGTCAACAATTCAAACATTTGACTTTTAGGTTTGCAGGACTTGTTGGAAAAAAAGTGTATCAAGTTAAAAATGTCTTGCACATTTTGTAATTGAATCAATGCACTGAAAGGCTGAGGAGGGTCAACCAGTCCAAGCAGCATGTGGATTGGGGGGGAACCCATGGGGTTTGGCTGTGGGAGCTGCAACTTGCTTCATCTGTGGGGATCCAGTTTCTCTCACAGAAACCAACTGCTCAGGGCTCTGGGAAAAGGCCACTATATATACCAAGAGAGAAACACTGATGTTGTCCAACATTAGGCCCTCTCTATTACTCACAGCTTGACCTGCAGCCTTCTGCTGTCAAGCTCAGTCAAAATAGGTAAGCTGAGATCAGTTTGTCCGGATGGGTTGGCACTGAAAGATCAGGTGGGGTGTGCTTTCGCAGAAGCTGAGTGAAGACAGACAAACTTAAAAGGCTCGAGGACAGACGGCTATAAAAACAGAGAGAAAGAAGTAAAGGCGTGTGTCTCAATCATCGCTATTCTCGTGTTAAAGGGTCACTCTTTTGAATATGTGTCAAAAAATGTTAAATCATGAGTTAGCTTTATGCTTCCTACTGCATTTCATTTCCTGCAGGTGCACCACAACAGAAAACAACTTCAATAATTCACACACACATATCTTCAATAGTGCATTGGACCATGTGGTTACAGTGAAACTTGCTGAAGTAGACACGGTTGCAGTGTATATCTGTGGATGTATACAGTGAGGAATGCTGCATCGGTACACTGTGGAGCATTATTGACAGATGACTGCCTGCGCCGCATATGCTGGAGATGTTTGCTGAAGGCTCTGAATTTAAGTGTGAAGCCTGGTGAAACCCAAAAGGAAACAACAAAACTCAGCATTTTCCTTTGGATGCACCAACATCCTCGGTCAAATCCAATTACTTGCTCAGACGAACAGCTTGAATTATTTTTTTCTTTTGCCAGGTCTAAGTCATATATTTGCAAATGTAGAAATTTGCTATTGTCAGATGAAACTCAAAAAACTCAATTACAATCTCTGGAGATGTTGCAACACCAAAAATAAAATAAACAAATGCAAAAGTTACTTGATGCATAACTGTTTATAAAGACTTTGGCTACTTTTTAGCAATATTATAAAGCAGAACGATTTGACTCCCATAACTCTATGATACTATGAAACAATATAATACGTCCCATATACTACTGGCCTCATTTATCTTGAATATCTATTATTGTTCAACATAGTGATACTATGTTTTTTATGTTTACTAATGTTACTCAAAGATGCAGTTGTACACCTTTTTATTGACATGCTGTAAATCTCATCTAGCCCACTTCAACACACTTCTGCCAGGTATCCAACTTGTGAGTAGATCTGTAACCCTGACTCTTTTTATTTCATTTGTTGGTGCGTCATCACCTGTACTTTATTTAGTCCCTTCAGCACTTCGTGTTCTGTGTTAAATATACAATGAGGCCCTGCTGTAGTCAGATTCCTCTGTGAGCTGTGTGACAGGGCCAGTCCTTTCCATGATGCAGCAGAAATCATTAGGACCAAGAACACAATCAGGACCACAGCTGTTGTTGGCAGTCCTGTGAATGCCACAAATCACCAGGCAACAAAAAATTGTTAATCTCACCAAATGTTCATGATATAGTCAGCCTAACCATGATCTTTGACTAACCCTAACCTGTCAAGAGCAGGGTTACAGAGGATGGAGGGGCCAAATGTTTGATACTGAACAGTTACTGACAAAGTAAAGGGCAAGGCTACAAATATAGAAGCATGGAGTCCAAGAAGGAAGTGAGATGCAAGAATAGACAAACTTAATGAATTAATGTAAAAACAACAATATGACATCAGCAGGTAGTTTAGGTTCCTTACAAAAGGAATTTTATTATAAGAAACATAAATACTTTTTCTTCTTCACTTCTTTAACATTCCAGACGTCTTCTTCTAATTTGACAGTAAATTATGTCTAAACATGGCTAATGTTGCAGGTTACCTACCCCCTCTAAGCCAACACTAACTGTGAGTGACTCCTTTTTCCAGCTTTCCAAACATGCTCACCTGTCTCCTTAATAATAAAACATGAGGTTGGTCATAATTATCCTTTTATTTTCAGATCCCCAGATTACGTAACAACTGATTTAGCACTGCGAGCTCAATATGCATCCAAGCAAAATATAGCTCGCTCTCCATCTAGCTTAGCTTATTTTGTAGAGATACATTGTATAAACAAAATCTTTACAGAGCTCTCCATCATACCAACGTCAAAAGTGAACCAGCTTACATATTGCGGCTATTTCTGCGCTGTATTCCCACCGGGGGCTCAACTTTGGTTGTGAAATTCTTTGCATATGTAACATGATTGGGTAAAGTGACACAGGTGGTAGCAGGATGCTAAATATGCACCGGAGAAAAAATAAATAAAACACAGCAAGGAAGCCAGCTGTGAGTGCTTCGGTTTGAGCTTAAGCCTCCATTGTTGCCCCTCTCTGTGTTGGGGGGTTGCTATAGATATGAACCCAGCTGAGATGAGAAGGCTTAACGTGTCTCTGAGACTTTGCATGTTTTCGCATTCACTGCATGACAGTGACAATTATCGGGCTATTTTCTGATGACCCACTAACATTTTCCCTCCTACCTCCTATAAAAGAGAAGTGAGGTATGTTAAGAGCAAACGGGAACAGAGGGGGAAAGGACAGTGGTGTTACAGAGCCTGTGTCACTCCCTTCAGTCATTTTAGCTTGGGGAAAAGTCTTAAATTGGAGCAATCTGTAAAAAAAAAAAAAAAACAGCTTTGTGTTGATCAGTAGAGCTGCAAAGTCTGTATAGGATGAGTTCCATGCAGGGTGATGGAGGGTACACCACATCCATCTGTTAAGATGACTCATAACCGGAGAAATGGAGCCAAATCCACAATACCGCTTCAGAATTTGGTGTCCTAGGTGTGAGGGATGAACTGTGACGCTGCGCTGCCGTTTCTGAAAGTGCAGTGTCATCTTTCTCTTCTGAATCCAGGATTTACACAGACCTCAGTGTATAACATTATGCTAAAACTAACTCCAACACATTTGCTTGGAAAAATCTATCCTAAATACATTTTTTCCACCTGATGTACACTCTGCACTGATGATTCATTCTAAAATGGTACAAAATAATGCTCCTGAAGGCCAATAGACTGCAGTGCTGAAAGTAGAGATTTTTTTTCTATTCAAAAGAAATTATGACTCAGCTCATTGTTAAGAATCAGTTTTCTGCTTGAACGTCATACAGTCACTACTTATAACCAAGCAGAGAAAGAAGTAAAGAAATGCATTATCATTCTGGGATATTATCACATGAAGTAGGATGCAGTTCAACTTTTCAGCAACAGTAGATACATTTAGATTCTTCAGTACAACATAATAGATATTTATAGATATTAATAGATATTTATATGAATAAATACAAATAAGTTGTTTGTGTTGATGATGTCAGGATGTCATCATCACTGCTCTGCAGTTTCTCAGTTCAGTCTATTTTGTCAAAATAACATTTTTTAATCCAAATGTGTGATTGAGCTCAGGAATAAGATAATAGTTTGATATTTTAATAGCTTTTTGTAATTTTATATGAATGGCATCATGTGTTAAATCATCATGTGATATTGTTTGATATCAATAGCTGATTCCTGAGACGAATTTATGTGAAATCACATCATGGACAAAATGGTACAAAATAATGCTCCTATGTGTATATATATATATATATATATATATATATATATATATATATATATATA
>JAOXYM010000026.1:7127265-7192432 GCA_028567055.1 Leptatherina wallacei | reverse complement strand
TATATATACATATATATATATATATATATACATATATATATATACATATATATATATATATATATATACATATATATATATATACATATATATATATATACATATATATATATATACATATATATATATATATATACATATATATACATACACATATATATGTATACATACATACACATATATATGTATACATATACATATACGTGGTATGCTTTACATTAAAGTAAAGCATACCACGGTCCATTTTCTGCCTCTGTCCCTCTGAAGGGAATGAGTGTGTCCTCAAACTTTTGTGGCTTTATCAGGTTTACTCTCCCATGCTTCTCACACTTTTTAAACCATCACACACCACATACTAAGTGGTTTCTGTTAGCTTCATAGATCATGAATTGTAAAGACACAAGAGTAATTAATCTTTTCATGCTACTCTAAAATATACGGTCATGACCGAAAGTGTTTGTTTGGGACTAAGTTTCTGATTGTTTCAGTGATCTCAACCATCACTTTTGAGTACACAGTGTTATTGTGACTAATAGAAGTGAAGGTCAACATGATGAAATTGGACCAAAGTTGAAATAAATCAAAAATATCTCTCTCAAATATTCTAACCCCCCCCCCCAGTGCTGATTAGTGGAAAGTCAAAACAAGAGGCTGAGAAAATATATTTCTGCAAACTAACAATCCAGTGACCCACTACAGTTGTAAAGGTAGACCTGTCATCGAGGCCCTTTGAAGCAGGAAAAAAGCTGGAATCCCTGAGGAGCTGACACAAAACGCAGTGATTGTTCAGCAGCTTCTGTTCAACTCTGTACTCCTTCCAAAACATTATTACAGGCGCTTGAAAAACAGAAAAAAACTCAAAAAGCTTTGACTTCTAGAAGGAAAATCCACTTATCACTTGTTCAGCGAGAGCTGAACCAGCGCTCTGTGTTTTGAAAGTGGCTGCCATGGCTCGACATGTTCAGGATGAAAGACAACACGTTGCCCAAGGCTTTAATTTCCCTCCTGTTAACATACATGCAATAATTCATTTTTCTTGAGCCCTGAAAAAGAGAAAGTTACGTTCACATCCTGAGGTAACGTGGAGCTGAATTTAGGAATGGGTTCTTTACCTTCCTCTTCCTAAATGCACACACACACGGGCTGTTTTACAAACTTATCTTCTAGTCCTTTTATTTTGATTCCTCTCCTGGCAGGAAACTTGTGCCTGACCTTCTCCTAGAAATCCTCAAAAAGCCTGTAAATCCTTGCAGGGGGTTGGGGATGAACCTGGTTCCTCTCAGATTGTCGGCAGATCAACAGTCCACGAACAATGACCTCATTGCGCGCTGGATACTGCAGGAGCAGCAGGGGTGTGAGAGCGAGAGCGGCATCCTAACCATCAACAGATGTTACTTTAAACATGACTTCAGCTCACAGATATACACACACACAGAGCAAAAAGCGAGGCCTCGACAGGCCTTTTGCTCGCCTTTGTTCTTTTGAAGAGAGGGCAGGGAGCGAATTTTATGAGCACGTGTACCCTTTGGTTTCATGTGTTGCCTCACAAGAAAAAAAAACAGGTTACTGTGGGATGTTAGCGGGATATACACAAAGAGGCCGACAGAAATATGCCATCTTTTCATGATGCCTCCAGATGACAGCAGCCTTCACAAAACATGAAAAAAGTAAGTCATGTGATGTAATGTCAGTAAAATGCACATGGCAACCTCATGGTTACCAAGCAAGCGGGTCTGGGATCATTTTAAATTAAAAACAGAGGAGAGGTAAAAAGTCTAATGTTTGTGGTTCAAAGGTTTTAACGCTCGCATGCTGCTGTTTAGTTTTCATGTTCTTTTTATTTAGGTTTTGTGGGAGATCAAGTGAACATACAGCATCTGGTGCCAGAGTTTAAACTGGCAACCTCCATTCAGAAAACCTGAACCGGCCATTTTTTAACAACTTCTTGTCTTGACTTTTTTCTATGGAAAAAAAGGAAAGAAAACACAGTTCTGACTCTGAACAAACATTTAGATCAAGAAAGAATCTGATTGGTGTTGCTTCCACTTTTAAAGATGCCATTTTTTAAAAAGGGGTCATCAAATTCTTTTCACGAAAACTTTAACGTCTCAACGTTACCAAGGCCTGCTTTACAGGTCCAGTGTACAGAATGTTGGGATATCGAGTGATAGAAAGTGTACTGTACATCCTGCTCTGAGTTGGCAGGAAAAGCCGTGCTGCTCAGGAAAAAGGTTTCCTTTTTGAGCTACAGCAGTAACATGGGAGTGCTACATTGAGGAGAGTTAAGAAAAGTGCACTAAGCATTTTTCTCCATGATCCTTGATCGAAGGTTATGAAATCCTAACAGTGCTTATCTGGTGAATGCAGGTGCATTACTGTAAGGAGGTGATGTTGTTCAACATTATATACAGGACTTGATATTAGAGGGTTTCTTTTAGGGAGAATTTGTTCTTTTGTTTGTAAACTGAGATAGAATGAGATAGTAAGCCTTTATTTCCACATGGCACATCCTGTTTTAGAAGCAGACCAGAAACCACTACTGAACCTGTACAATGTACAGAACAAATTCACCTAAAAAAGTAAGGTAAGGAACATTATTTTACCTCACAAAATATTCCTTTTAGTGTTTATACAAGTTAACCTGGATCCCCCAAAAAGCTTTTAAAAGACCAATGTGGACGAAGAAACCTGAATTGAACAAGTACATAAAACAATATATTACATAAATTATTCAGCTATTTAGAAAGAAACTTGTATTTCATTGTATTACTACTATAACATTAAACACAGTAAAATAATGGTTAATTAAAATTTTATTAGGGCTGGAAAATAATTTTATTGAAGGCATGGGAATATCCAGTACAACCCTGATTCCACAAAAGCAGGGATGACATTGTGTGGGAACGCCTTGGGATCCCCCGGACGAGTTGGAAAAAGTGGCAGGGGAAAGGGAAAGGCTGGACGGCCGCCCCTACGACCCGACCCCGGATATAAGGAAGAAAATGGATGAGAGGATGGATACTAGTGATGACGTACACACACACACACACAAAATGACGTTATTAGAAAGCAAAACTTTCAGTTGACCAAGAAATTGTAACGTTTTACTTTAAATCTTCGTCAAGTGAATGCATACTATCCATAGTTCGGACTAAAACGATAGACAGGATGAATGAATGCGCAGGTGCACTGATCTCTCGCGTTGCTGGAAACTCGTAGCATATGCACAAAAGGTTGTGCTTAAATTTTCGTACAATATTCCACTAACAGGTAATGAGAATACGTTGACTCAGGATTGGGTCTCTGCTTTTTGCAGATCATATAATCCAGTTTGTTTCAGAGGGCTGCCGTCTTTAACTCTCACTGGAATGGCTCAGAGCCAAGTGTGAAGCGGCGGGGATGAGGATCACGGTCCTCAGTTGGAAACGGGTGGAGTTCTCTCTCTGGGTTGGGAATGAGATACTGTCCCATGTGGAGTTCAACTATTTTGGGGTCTTGTTCATGAGAGTGGGATGGAGGGAGCAGGAGATTGATAGGTGGATTGGTGTGGCATCCATAGTGATGCGCGAGGGGCTCAGAGTCGAGTCACTGAGTCTCCACATTGAGAGGAACCAGATGAGGTGGCTTGGCCATCTGGTTGAGATGCCTCCAGGACACTTCCCTAGTGGGATGCTCTGGGCACGTCCCACAAGAATGTGGTCACAGGGAAGAGCTAGGCTATGCTGGGGGGACACTCTATTGACTGGCCTGAGAATGCCTTGGAATTCCCTTTGATGAACTAGAAAAAATGCTCTGGGGAAGGGAAGTCTGGGCTTCCCTGCTTAAGCTGCTGCCGCTGCAAATCAACCTCAAATAAGCAGCAGAAGATGGATGGATGGATGGATGGATCCTGTTTTTTTTTTTTTCATAAATTTAGTGTCACAATGTTTTTGAGATTTTGTTTGTAGAGAAAAAGTTGTTGATTAAACTTTTGCACAATTTCAGAAGTGTTTATTAAAGGCGCACTACTGAACTCTGGCAGATTTTCTCAGTGAGGCCACTAATGACGACCAACACAACATCCATGTTGCATCCTACTTGTTCTTCGATCTCTCTTGAATGGGCGAAAGTCAGTCTGATGTTGACTTCGGTCTCATCTCTTGCTCTCTCACTCTTTCTTTCTTCTTCCAGTAATGTCCTCTCGGGTTTCTTCGCTGAATCAGCCAAAGTGCGCATTCAAAACAGCCAGTGTGTTGGTATCCAGTTGCCAGTGTGTGACGCAATACGAAAGCAAAACTCAGCTGTAATTTTCCAGACTGGAACACGAAGCAGTATAGAGTGGTTTTTCAGCTTTGGGATGCTGCTGGGCAACAACGGCTCCAGGAACGTACCTAATGAATGTCACTGTGCTAATAAAACGAGCCAGAACCACATCATTTTAAGGTCAGAAAGTTATATAGTGTTACTTCAATATTGATTCTGTTTGCATTTATAGCTGCAACTATATGCACTCATAACTTTATTGATTAATATTCTCACACAGTACTACAGAGTTTTAAGGGGAATAAACAAAGAAAGTGCTTTAAAGTAACTTACTGGCACAATAACTGATTATTGATGCTACTCAGGTTTTTTATACTCACCGATGCACAGTAGCTGCAAAACCTATGACACATAACCTTCCTCCACCTCTCAACAATTTACAGGCCATGCAGTATATGTTCATGCCATCTGGTTGACTTAAGTGCAGCCATGATGACATCAACCATGTGGATCAGATTGAGAACATTCCTCAGCGATGCCCTCATCATCATCGCAGAGACGCTTATTATCCGGACCTGCCCTGCTCTTTGAAACAAGGTTTTTGATTTTTTACGAGGTGGGATTTTTGGATATTAATGAGTGCTGTTCGTGCCTCTGCAAGTTCACCTCAGAGGCAGATTGTGACCTTTGGAGGAAGAAGAAAAGAAGAATAAAAGTAACTGAGTTTTGTACAAATGAAAGCATGTTTCAGGAAGTTGTCGAGCAGCTGCAGCACACTACATACACACATGAGCAGATTCTTTCTGCACCTATGTATCATTAAGATTTTATCTGTAGTCTCAAGGTTGATAGCGAGGAGACGGAAATCTGCCTCATTCATCAGCTGGAGCTGATATGTGATGGCTAAGCTCTAAGCAAAGTTACATCTTTCTGGACTCTGAGGAGCAGCACACCTGTATTCCTCCCACAAATATTTCAGTCGTACAAAAATCTCTCAGCAAAGAACATCTTGAACATTCCTGGTATGAGTTTCCCTTTTTTTTTCTTAATGATGGATGACAGTTTGAGATCAGAGATGTTCAGAAATCTGTTCAGAAACTGTCTCCACAGCGAATTCTGTGACAGACCATGTCAAACATTTCCTTTTATGGGAGGGAAAGTCATTCCTCTACATGTGTGTGATGTTACTCAGATATTTGCTGTTGTGAACTTTAAAGCCCCACCTGCGTAGCCCCATGTCGAGGTCAGCCATCGCACAAATACGACACATTTAGCGACACCCTAAAAAACACACACATGACCTGCAGTCAGTTGGAAAACAGAGTTTCAAAACACACTCTGCCTTGTCTCCAAATGTGTCACTGCATTGTTGCTTCCTGAGCAAAATGACTCAACATTTTGATGGAATATCTGCTTGTGCAGTCAACAGATCAACTTGTTAGACTTATTCTAACTTATTTAACTGTTTTAATGACCATTTCTATTTATTTATTGTATTTTTATCTATTTTAACTTTATTTTAGTTAGACATTTTTATGAACTCTTGCTCTTATCTGTTATCTTTAACTTTTTTTCTTTCGAAATGGGACCTTAATAGTTGAGTCTGCAGCTTGACAACATTATCAAGAGCTAATAAGATGTTAATAATGTTAGATGTTCCTGATCACCAGTATGGAAAGAAATGTGTAGCCTATGAAGTCATGACAGTTTACCACAAAACAAGAAAAAAAAGCTGTCGGTTCTCTATCATACAACTCCTGTTGTGCAACTAATGGTGTTTTCACTTCTGTTGCAACATGATGATGCTCAGGACAGAAGTTCCACGTAAGGGAAAAAGGAAGAGTTGATGGTTGATGCCAAACTCCTTAAAGAAAGAGATTACTGCCATCTTGCATAATCTTTTCCAAAGGCCTTTAACTTTTCTACTTCTGCTGTACTTTTGTGATTACTCACTTTTTTCTCTCTCTCTTCTTCAGCCCCCAAATGGTTATGATTAAGAGTAAAAAGTACATGGTTAGGTTTTGAATGAATGCACATAGTTGGGTTCAGATGTTAAAAAAATACTTGCTTGGGAATTGCACACAGACTATACAGTGTGATATACAACTGATTGTTACACAAGAAAAGACAACTGTCTACTGAAAGGGTGTTTCTCAGAACTTAAGCCTGGATTGTGAAACTACTATGTATTAACTGACTTATGTACATATTTATCAGTTTCTGCCAAGACTGGGTTTAGTTCACAACCCACATGTGTGCGCAAACTTAGATGGCCAATGTGAAATCAGCAATGTTTAGTCATGAAATCAAGTTTCAAGTGTTTTTAGTAGATTTCCTGCCATGCCACATCCACAAGCTATATGTCAGCATTTGGCTCAACAAGACAGAAAAAGAAATCAATTTCAAGGATTTACTTGTTAATTCACAATTTGCTACAGCTGATGTAGCAATCCATCAGTCATTTGATTGGCACTATAATGGTTACCATGGAGAACATCCTGGCCCAGGAGGTGCTGACATCACCACTGCTTCCAGGAAGAAGTCAGAAATTCATTCATTCACAGGAAATGGTGTGACACTGGAGATATATTAAAATCTATATAGAGTTAATTAATTTAAAACTACACATTCTTTATCTTATTGGATAAAGAAATCAGATGAGATCTTTAAGGCCTTGTGCTGTGCTTTATGATTACTGTGTTGCATACCAAATATGGCTGCAGCTCTGTACATGGCATATGTTTTACTGCTTCCAGACAGTAAAAGCTAAAAGTTCGGACTAAAGTCGAGCAGATGCAGAAACAGATGAAGCAAAGAAAAACAGGTTAAAAGTGGTTATGATCTGATGTTATGAATGGGATGGAAATTTAAGGTGGATGAGGCCACACTTTGCTCTATTTCTTGTCTTGCTCCTCACTTCACTGACATCTGCATCACTCCCACATCCAAGGAAAATCTGAGCGGCTACTGACCTGATTCAAGCTGGTCAGCAAACACTCCCCTCTCTGCTGCTTTGGCCAGATAACAACTACATTTCTCAACAGCCTTCTTAACCTTAGGCTCATTCGTCTAAATCTGCTTTTTAAAGACTGATAGCAGTAAGAGCAGCCAGCCTTCTTTTTTTATTTCCCCTAAAATGTTTTTGAATGAAGCAACTTCATCTCCAATGTAGGACACTGAAACTCTTGAAGGAGTATTTTATGGGATAATTATCATTTCTGCAAATTAAAAGTGAATTCTTGCCGTTTTTTTTTTTTAAATATAGGAATGAGATGTCCTTGAAAGAATTAAACTGATTTTGCATGAATTTTTAGCTTTTTGTAAAATCTGGTACACAAAACATGAGGTCAGAAAAACTGCACGTCCATTACCTCTAACAGAAAAAAAAGCCCATCGTTGCTGCAGATGATGTTAATTATCGAAAATAGAGAGATAAAAAAATCTGCATCTATGCTCTGCAGATGTGTAGCGCAGGGATGTTGAAAAGAAAAGATGCATCATCTGTTCACTCTGACCATAAATTGTGTGTGTAGGACTGTCAAAACTACTTCACTACATCTGTAAGCAGGGTGGTAATTAGAGCCAGCAACTCGTCACTGTATGGAGTAATGTGATTACATCTCCCCCGACAGAATGCAACGATTACATCTCCCAAACCACAAGGCCTCCAGACTGGCTGCTTGTACTTTTCTAACCATTTTTAGCCTTCTTACAAAAAAAGAAATTGACCCTAAAATAGCAATTAGACGCTCTTTCTGTTGCAGCACAGGTAAGTCAACTACAGCTGCACAAGAACTCCACTTTGACCAGTAAAAGACAACTTATCTAATTCTGTTAAGCAGTTGTGGAAATAAACAACTTGCACAAAAATGAAGGAGTGAAGAAAGTGTCCTCATATAAAAGCTTACTTTCTGCAGAAAATTGCTGTTTTACCCACTATTTATGAGAGACGAGGTTGCATTTTTCCTTTACAGGGGTTAAACTTGAAAACAAATCCCTCAGGGTTTACACGTGAGGCTAAGCTAAGTTGCAATGCACTCAAAAGACAAACAGTTAGCACAACGCAAAGAAGCAGGCGACATTGGGCCTGCTGATGATTTCAAAGTGCAGAAATAATGAGTTCAGGTTACTGGAGCATTTCCTCAACTTGTTTGCTACATTTAACATCTGTCAGGGTTTGGATGGAGCAGAAGCAGCGTAATCAAACTGAACTGAGCTTGATGAATGATCACAGTGACTGGGAATCTGCAGGAGAGATGCATGAGCTAATCTTCTATTTGTGAAGGGAAATAGCACCAAGGGTGGAGGAACGGGGGTCAAGGAGAGAGACAGAAAAAACCCCAGCTAATGTAGACTTAGCATGACATTTCTACGCTTGCCGTGAACCGTGCATGGCCTCTGCCAGCACGAGACAAATGAAGGGGGAGGCTGCAACAGGCAACAGAGAAAATCCAAAGGCCGACTTTGTAGAGAACTCTGATTTACCCTCCTCTCACATTTGTTTTCTGGCAGACACCGTGTTGAGTTATAGCTTGGCAAAACATGGCAGAGGAAAGCCACTTTTCCCTCCCGTCCTGTCAGGCTGGAAGGAAGCGACGGCGTGAAACTTTATGTCCTCGTAGCTGGCAACTGCAGTGCCTGAACAATAGGTTGGAGCCTACGCTCCCGGCCAAGTCAGAGTCGAGATAGTGAGTGAAATATGGAGGGAGGAAAGAGCCTGCCCACGTCTGTTAACTGAAACATCTCATTTGTGGTGAATGGGCTATCTGGATGTGGTCACAATGAATTGTGTTAATGGAGGAAGTAAATCAGTGTTGTGACAGTTTAGTTTTTATCTTTTTACCCTTAATGTTGCAAGTAGCAATTAATATAATGTTCATAATAAAGAAGTGAACTGTAGGCAGATATGAATGGATATTATTACATCTATAACAGTTTTTAGTAAGGCATGAGAGTGGTCGACAAGAGTTGAGTTGTTAAAAATGTGGCTTATTTTCTGTGTGAGATGAATAGTTGTCTTTTGGGTATAAGGCTGTCATGGGTATATGATCATTTTTATGCTACTATGGCAGCCTAATCATAATGTAACTATACACATTTACTTTATGAAGAATATGTTTTTATTGAGCAAAAGCAGCTTGAATACAACAAGAATTAAAACTGTTTTCCTTTTAGACTTTGTAAAAAAATGAGTAAAATTCAAATTCTTTCAAACCCTGGAGAATATATTCCTTCATTTTGCTGAAAAAGGTGGGATTGCTGTTTTTCTGAACTATGTTTTTCCTGGTAATTCATACTGCATTAATCTTTTGCAACATTTATTTAAATGTTGCTTTTTTACATGTTGAACTGCGTCATGTCTTGGAAGTGTGCCATCAGACACTGATGTGTTTGCATTTAGTCACTCATTCAAATGTTTTGCCAGTTTCTGACCTTCAGCTGTAGTTTTTATTCCAAGTTGGGTGAATTGACTGGGATGGTGGATCTAAAGAGGATTTTTAAGATCAGTGGTGTTAGCACTGCGGCTGCCACCAAATTAATGGGCTCTCCTTTTTCATTTGGCTTAAAATCAATATGCCCCCCCCCATTTGCTGAGGCGTTTGGCTTTAAAATTAAGTTCATAATGTTAAAAATGAACAAATACTCTGCAGTTGCCCTTGAAATACTCATTTGGTGGCAGTAAAACTCATGTGCTGCAGGAGATTGGTGCAGAGATGACATCATTGTTCAAACAACAGAAAAGAACACTCAAATCTCTGTTTGTTTTAGCCAACTGTGTCTATACAAGTGATGCAATGTTGTGGATTAAATCTTGATATTCTGAGGACGGCAAAGAACCGAAACATGTCCAATTTAATAGCTGTGTAATAACAAAAGCTTTCATAAAATCTACCTGTGAGTGCTGACTGTATCAGCCATCATAATGATCTGAGTCAGGACCAGACAGGGTTTAAGAGTTATGACTCCAGGATGCCAGCTTTTCTTTAGATTAAACCAACAAGATGTTCAAGTTGTCTAAATGAGCTTCACCTCAACTTATTGAGGCCTAAAAGGCCTCATTCTAAAAAAAAAATCTGAAACTTGAGGAATTTCTTTGTGAATATACAGCATTTTATGTGAGAGTCAGTTACAACTTGAGCTCATGTCTGTGCTGCAGAGGCCAAACTGGCTGCATGTTAGTTCTTGCTGTGCAGTAAATGGAGCAAGAAAACTTTCAGATTGTCCTCTGCTGCTTTAAACAAAGAGAAAACTCCCAGCGAAATCCGTGAGATGCTATAACGGCTCAAAGTTAGGTTTTACTTTAGGTCAGCTATAGTTTAACATCCTGTTAAAGGACATATGTTGCACTTTTAAGGTAGGCTTTCAATACACAACTAATACTTGTTTTGAGGTATTTTTACAGTGCGTGTTGCTTCCAATCAGAGTATAAGAATGTCTTCCACCCCCTTTTATAAGTGATACAAATTATAACTAGAGAGGAACTCAGAAACAAAAGTAAAATGCCCTGTTAAGGGTTTGGGATCGGCACCAAAATGAAAGGAGCTCTTCCTCTACTCCAACCTTCAGAAAAAATTAGCTTGGAAGTTTGAATGTAATCTTACTGACAGCAGTTGTGTTTATATGGATTGCTGATAACCAAATTAATAGTCTGATACCAACAAAACAGTCCATTAAAAGTTTATCTATATGGCACATTTAAAAACAACCTCAGGTGACCAAAGTGCAACACAACTCTAGATGTGCATAAAACACTAAACAATCACTAAGACTGCAATAAAAAAAATGTCAAAAAGAATCAAATATTCAAAAAAAATAAATTAGAAAAAACTTGATAAATAAGCAGGTAAAATAAAAAGCAGTGCCTGCATGTTAACAAAAAGTAGGATAAGCTACTCAGCTGGGTCTAAAAACAGGGACAAGGTCGTTTCAACAACATTTTAAGAGCCAAGGGTCTGAGCAGCTCTGACATGAATAAAGCCTCACGTAAACTTGTTCTCCTCAGTGGTAGCATAAAAACTCTTTTAAAAGTTCATTTATGTTTACTACATTATTCTGTGTTATAAATATTTCTGAGTTTGTTTAAAAAGAATCAAGGTTTTGGACCTAATGTGACTCATTTTGATGACGGATACCTCACTGTGTAAACAAAGCAGCATATTATAGTCTCCTGCCTGGCCGGGGCTGGATTATGTTGTTTTCCTAGAAAACTTGCATAATCAAGGCTAAGAAAACACTGCTACACCAAAGAAAATACATACATTCCTTTGATATGATAAATCCAAATATTTGGCCGTGCATTAAACCACTATTTTAATTTTATGATTCATCTAAAATTGAAAATGGCTCTTATATGTTTTGTCAAGATGTGAGGAGGCATCTGCTCCAGAGGTGATAGTTGTTAATCAGGGATGCTATATGGAAGCAGGGTTCAGTTTATTTCCCTATGTTGACTTAGTTTATAATAGTTTAGAATGCTGCTCTTTATTGTGATGAAAAGGAGTTTTGACTTTGTGTTCAGCAGTTTTTAAGGGTATTTAAAGATGTCAGGTTTCCTACATTGTAAATTCTTACGCAGCATAGTGACATCTATGTTTTTGGTTAATGCTGGCATAGAAAAAAAATCTCAAGGATGCCTATTGAGTTCAGAAAAGATCTGTTGAGACTAAGGTGGTCGGTTGTCAAGCTGCGATATGGAAACCTAAAATTTAAAGCTTTAGGAATTGGCTCTTTGGCGAGGAACAATAGCGAGCTGTCAGAGGGACCACCCTATCCCAGTTCATCCTGGGCTTTGACATGAAACCCCAGAAACCAAGAAATAAGAGCCGCCAGTGGGTTTTAAATTCCCCCCTTGCAGATTTGATGCAAGGTGCTGGAGATGATTGATGAGAACATTTTCCTGTAAGGTTATGAGACTGGAGGATAGCTGGCAGTGGGCTGCTTCTGGGTTGAAATACAAGGATAAACATTGTCTTTTCAGGCCCCACCTTTCTCTCCTCAATAGAAGGGATTGTTTCACACATATATCAAGTGAATTAATAAAACATATGCATGCGTGTAATGTACTGAGAATGGTTTTTATTATCATTATAAAACAATGCTCTTTAACAAGGACTGAATAAGCATTGATTGAAATGGGATTAACTCCCAATATGATGCATGATTCTGAGATCAGTGCCGGTCCGATTATGACACCGGTGCAACAAGCACAATCATCCATATTCATCAACCACAAAATTGAAGCATTTCTTTAAAGCAGCAGAGTCATAACAGCAAACCAACATCCACCATCCTCCAATCAAAACCCTAAGCCACACTCTTCCAGAGTCCATCTGATGCAAGTCCAAAACCGCAATTACACAGTCTTTCTCCAAAATTAAATTATGTAGTTTAGTTTTACTGAAAAATCTCCTGCATTGATGTGTTGACCCGGTGAGGACCTGCAGCCTCAGTGAGCCATAAACAGTCATGTCCATGCAACTCTGAGGGATAAAGATGTCCCCTGATAATATTTTGATGAGGCTGCAGCAGGATTGAAGATGGCTTGTGTGCCTTACCAGAAAAGATTAGAGCAATGAAATCAGAGTTTTGTCAAAGTCCACAGGCGGATATCTCAAGACAAATGTTTCTGAGCTCGACACCGAGCAAATCCTACTGGCAGTGGAGGTGGGGGTGAGTAGGCGGGCTGGGAGTATGACTAAAGAGTGGAAAAACGGTTTACAAGGTCTATCCAGTTTCAGGAGCCTCTGATGGTTTAGTGTAGTGGAAGAGGAAGTATCCATATCAGCAAGGAGACAAGTAAGGATGGATTTGACTCCTGCAAGGAGCTGATTCTGACATTAAATGTTTTATGCTTTATTTGTTCTGGTTTCTGTAGCCTGCTTACCTCGATAAATACCCAACTTCTTATCTCACTCCCCCAGAAAGACACTCATATTTTGTTTTAATACCAGTCTATAAGCAGTGCAATGCTTCAGTGCCACAGCAGAGTATAAGTAAACCAAAGCATCCAACTATTTAAGAAGGGTTCTTGGAGAGTTTAAACATGCCAAGGAGGAGGTGTGGTATCTGCGGTTTGGACAAAAAGCAAACACTGAATAAATGCTATGCCTGAATCTCTCTAATTTAATGTAAGTATAGCATTAGCTCGCTCCTAAAGCGCACATTTCTTTCCCCCAACAAAGAAAATTATGAGCTCACATTTCAAGAAGCTGTATGTGACAGCCAACCCAGCCCTAAATAACCTGGAAGAAAAAAAAAATCGGACTTAGCAGCCGTCTTTCTCCTTCATTAGGCCTCGTCCAGTTTTTGGAGCGACTTGGCTCAATTTATACTCTAATGTCGCACTTTTAATGAGCGCCGCCTTCTTGATTTGTTTTAAAGGGTAAAATGATTTTTTATTTTTTGGTTTCAAATCAAAAACTAATTTATAATAGTCACAAAAACTATCAGATTCCCACAGACTTTGGGACCTTGGGTACCTACAACAATGTATTAGATAGGAATATCTAAAAAAAAGATGGATTTTTGGAATCGAACGCAGCTGCTAAGTGGTCACTGCAATATTCTCAGTGAAATGTTGCTGTAAAAACAAATATGTAACGAAAGGAAAGCTATTAAATCCTCTTTAGCACAACATAAAGTGCACTAGGTGAAGCATACGTTTGAGATGAGGTCAGGGACATTTTTCACTCGTTAAACTGATTCAGTATTTCCAAGACAAAAAAACCACAAGATATATCATTAGCATATTTCATGTGTTGTATAAGCAACATTAAAGTGCCATAAAAATATAGAAGCCGTTTGGATTCACTTTATCACTCCAATTCCAAATAAAATGAACGCAGTCATCTGCAAATAATCAAAACTAAATTGAACTGAATCCAGTACAAAGACAACATATGAATTACTAATACCAAAAACCTTAAGTGGCATCTTAAAAAATTAACTAATCTTGAATTCAAGGCCAGCAAAATGTTCCAAAAACATTCCAACATTCTTGCATCATATCCATCTCCTCTTCTTTCAACAGCACTGTGTAACCATGGTTACCTGGAGGCCTTGCTTAGTATAGGCTGTTTAACAGTTTGGGGTCTCCTTTGTGGTATTTTACATTGAGTGACAGGTGTGGACTGCATGCAGGTCAGGTGAGCGCCCTCCTGAAAAAACATGATTGGTAGGCAGCATGTGTTGCTACAAAACTTGAATATTAATCACCTATGATGGTTTCACAGATGTGCACGCTACCCCAGCTATATACCATCACAGATGCTGGTTTTTGATCCGTGCACCGATAACAATCAAGACGGTCCCTCTGCTTTTTAGCCTGTTATGGTGTGGATGATTTTCAAAAAGTTATTCAAATTTTGATTCATCAGACCACAGGAGAGCTTCTATTTTATCTTAAATGAGCTTAGGGAAGGCAGCATTGCTTCAGCATCTTTTAGAAGATTTTTCTTTACACCGTAGGGTTAAAGCTTTCATTTTAGGATTCTGTAATGAACTCTGTTCATCGATGATGGATTTTAGAGGTGTTTCTGTGTACTTTAAATAATATATATATTTTTTTTTTTACAAATACCTAACCAGATTTTTACGCTCATCTTTTAAACATCTTGTTGACATACAAGTCAAAATGATCAATTTACATTTCAATCTTTACGTTATTTTTCATTGACAATTGTAAATGATTTGTAAATCTTATTTGTTCTAAGCAGCATTTCTGGAAATATGTAAACTTTACCATAAAAATACGGTTATGAAATGGCTATATATGTTTGAAAAAAACAACAAAACAATCAAAGCACTGACGTCCCATGCAACTCTGCCAACAGATGTTTTCAGATTTTTTAAAAGTCTTGTAAAACTTTTCAAGGTTAGGCTTGCTGCCAGAGCTAATTGCACTAAAAGAACATAAAATCACCATCAATCCTCATCATCACTGGAACTCAGAGGACAAAGCTAAACCTCATAGCCCTCAGTGCTAAAATGCTTCTCTGGAATCCCACCAGATGTGGGCCATCTGTTGTGTTCAGTCACTGAGGTGAGACTAGTCGTGTCTATCCAGACGGTGACATCACCCTGAGCAGAGACGGCTCAAATCCAGCATTCAGCCTGTTCATTAATAACTCTGCTGATCCAAGCCTTTCAGGCAGCCCCTCGACGTGCACCAAGTTATCCCGCCGGTGCACTTCATCAACATTATAAGTGTTTTCTGCCACAGGGAACCTAAAGTAGCCAAGAGACCTGAAACAGCAAGGCTGTACTGCAACACAGCTCCTTTACATGCCCCTCTCCTCCCTACTTTTCTGAGAGGTTTCAAATTTTATGGTTGGGCATGGCATAATGTCATGGTCCAAGTGTGACAATTTGACCTGTTTAAACAGGGTTGCTTGATAAAATGAACTGAGAAAAGATATCAGTTTTCTGGCTTTGGCACAGAAACATTTAGATGAATTTCTCGCAGATGAATTTCAGACTACGCTAACTGGATGTCTGGCTGCAACCTTTGAGATGCTTAGTCTCTAGGGTCTGGGTAACATCTTTTCAGACATTTCAGTATATCCACAGGCACACATGATATTTATAATGCGGCACTAGATCATCACACTCCCACCTCCATGCTGTACTGCTGTACTGCTGCATTCTGCATTCATAATGGTTATCTTATTTGATATTCCTCAGGAAGATGATGGTTAACCTTGTAGCTTTATGCCAAAGAACAAGCTTTTTTTTTTTGTGTTGTTCCTGGGACGCTGTCCACTGACATCCTACTGTGCCCTTCAGTGTCTGAGTTGTAGATTGACGTAGTCCTGCTGCATTCACGACTCCGTTCCTCTGACTGCAAATATCTTTCCACTGATTTTTAGTTTGTCAATAACCTTCATGTATCCTTTTTTATCTTTGGAAAGTCTGTGTTCCTTTGCTAATTCATTCCCATGGTGAGACAAAGTTCTGGTGTTTAAGCTTAGTTTATAACCTTGATCATGTAGTTAGGCGACCTGTAAATCACTCAGTTCCATTAGAGATGAGCACTTGATTCAATTTTGTGCAAATCACGATTGATCTATTTTAACTGAGTTTTCTTTTGGCCTATATTTCTAATAAATGTAGTATTTCATGAAGTATTTGTTGTTGAGAGGTAACAGAGTTTGGCATGTTAGTAACATCAAACATAATCATAACTTCTGTTGTACACAGTTTATGGATTTCTTAGCATAAAATAAATGAAAATTTTAGTTCAGGAAGCTCCTCTCTCCCTTTCTACTAATAATACTGATTAGAGCTGGAAGTTGTGAACTGATAGTGTTGGCTGACTGCTGATAGGATGCCATATAATCTTTTTTAACCCTATTTTATAACTGTAATTAACACATTTGCCTTGAAGTGCAGCAGCATGTACAGTAATGTCATTTCTGCTCTCTTAAAGGCCAAAAAATATTGCAGGACAGCTACACATGCAGAAACATACAAAATCCCATGAGAAACTAAAGCAGTGATGTGTCAGCGACAGTCTGCTTCTCTTCACTTTAAATCTGAGAACATCTGAGGCAAGCTGCCAAGTAATTGAGATCATGAAAGCTTAAACAGGAAGTGAGCAGACATTAGAAAGAAGTTGTGTCCAGGACCCCAAACTGCCCCTCAGCCTGCATCTCATCCCCCCCGTGATCGGCCTGTGAGGGGAGCGATGTCATCGTAATACACACTCCCACACACAATCAAAAGTCCATCACAGCAGCGCCTCAAAGCAAATTCCAGCGTCACACCCTGCATCCCTGACAACTATCATTTGCATTCCTGCTGGACACAAAGAAGCGAGCAACAAGCGGGAGGGTCCTGAACGGGGGCATCTGGGATGGAAGTGCTAAAAGGATAGCAGGAGGACCAGATGACGCAGAGCAAGACAGGAAGAGAGATGTAATAATTCATGTAAAGGAAGTTGTTGTGATAGGAAGTGGCTGCTGAAGTGTCCCAGCACCAGAAAGGTCACATTAGACATCAGCAGAACTCTGAAGCCAAAGATAATTTATTGGTTTGCCTGATGGCCAGGCCACCATCCTCAACTCTTCACCAGTAAACAACATCTCAAGGAGAAAAAGAAAAAGAGGATAATACTGAAGTTGACTTTCACATTAGGAAAACAGAGAGGCTTCTTTAGGAATTGCTTAAATCTCTGGAAATATCTGGGACGAATCTGGTCAGTCACGAGTTTCTGACCTAGCTCAGACTGAAGACATATGGTGATTCGCACCAATTCAATCTTTGCCAGGGTAGATGCAGCTCATTAAAATGTTGGTTTTTTCTCTAATGTGCATAAAGGTTTCTTCGAATAAGGCAAAAATTACCTTTAGTAATGGCAAATACACCATTTCCCCTCACTATTTATCACTGGCATCTTCTACATGTGCATCAAAAAGGCAGCGAGAACCCTATCGGACAAAGCACAGCAAAATTTACACTTAACTCGCTTCTTTAGACATTTTCTTTCTACAAACCTGAAATAAGATGTCGAAGAAATTCTATTCTTAAAGTTACATTTATTTCATCTTAATTTGACCAAGAATTAGAAACTCAGATATCAAATTTCTTTTCCAAATCAATCAGTTTTTACATAATCAAACCTTGACTTCTACATGGTAAACAGAAAATAAATAAACCAGCAACTGTGTGCAGCTCGAAAACACTTTGACTGCAAAGACTATAATTGTAAGATTATGTTTGCTTCAGAACTTACTCAAACAAAGAGGTGGTAAACCAAACATCCCTGCTTTCTTCCTGCCAATAAATCAGCCAACAGTATGAAGCAGTGACTATTTCTTATCTGATAACAATCACACAGCAAATACAACAGCTGATCTGTTACTTCATCCTAATCACTCTAATCCCCTCACATGTTAGATATTAATTCTGAATGATGTGTCATCTGAGGTCTTGGTCCCACTTTGTTAGCAAACAGAGCCAAAGTCTTATGAGAGGGCTCAAATAAATGATGAATGAGGACATCTGGAGAGTTTTAGGGGTGTGTCGTCCATAGAGAGTGTGTGGAGATACAGAGAAGGACAGATGGACGCAGAGGTAATGAAAGGAGGATGGAGAAATGAGGAGGAGTGATGAAAGGAAAATGAAATAGAGAAACAGAGAAAATGAGCTTGAGGATTATCAGATCAACATACACAGGCGAGGAATTGAGTTATTTGCAATGCTAGATGCCAATATGGACTCCCTCTGGTTGACCCATCACACTACTGACCAAAATCAACAGGTGAGAGGTTGATAGGTGCCATTAATCTGAATAAGACAGCTTAAAAGGTCTGATCATTTTCTAAGTGATGCACAGTTATTTTTCATTACTGGGTTAAAACGGTAGAGCATCCACAAAGGTGTCCAAGTCAGTCGGAGTCTAGTTGAGCCTGTACTTGCCATCTTGTTGGCTAAAAGGATGACTCCTCTGAGTCAGCTACAATTTATCCAGCAGTTTAAACACAGTAACCCAAAATGTCAAAACTGTGTTCTCATGTCAAGTGAAAACTCTTAGTCGTTACAATCTGCTCAGCTTTCCACTGTCCCTCATGTGTGACAGGCCTTCGGATGTGTCCTCGTTTCTGGCCAATATAGAAATAACAATGTGATAACGTCCTCATGAGTGGAGTGTTTTTCACAGAGGTTTTTGGATTATTTTGTTCCAAATCAGCACAGTTGTGTAAGGATGACTCGATTAGGCAACTCATTTCCTGTGTTTAAAGATGCCGGAGAGTGTTTGTAAGTCGGAGATTGAGTATCTAAGTAGGAGTTTGCTTCACTGCCCTGATGGCAGACCTGAGAATTTTTCTCTGCTGTAGGCCTCATACTCAACAAAAGTTTGTTATCCCCAGCTGTTATGAGTGTCTGTCAGACAGAGTAGGCGGTTAAATGGAAAGCTATGCTTATATTCACTCAGCGAAAAGTAGACTGAATTCAGCTGGAATGACTTACAAATAAATAACTGGTGCGGTTACGGTGTAATCTTTCCAGGTTGACCAAGCAGCTCAAGAAATCCCTCTTAAACACAGTCCATACCAGTGCTATAAAGTGTGGTTATCTTTAACCAACTGGGATGTGGATGCAGCCCCTGGGAAGGCAAATATTAAGGGATTAGCCAGGTAGTGATTGCACTCTTAAGTTAAGTGGCACCTTCCTCCTACTTATTAATTACTTTGAAAAATAGTCAACCCCTGTAGAAGCTGGGTGAGACAGACGGACAAATGTAGCTTTGATGGCGCAAATAAACAGATTAACAGAGCGATGCACACAGGTGGGAGGCATGGCAGGGATTATTTCAGCGTTCAGCTCCTTAAAATCTGGTTGAAGAGTAGCTCTTTTATGCCTCCATGGACTATTCCAGATCAAAACTAATCCACTAGGAAAGCATCAAAGACCATCTTGTAGCAGATCCACCCTGTTCACCTGACACCTAGACAGATTAGTGTGAGCATGTGTACATCACATCCCTTCTTCCTGTGAATTTCCTGCTAAATTACAATACACACATTCTACTGTTGAGCTGTTGTCAGTGTGAGTGTTGAGTGTAAAGGCTAATGGAAAAGCAACCATGCTCTTTTGTAAGTTTAATAACAGGACCCTTGCTCAGAAACTCAAATTACCTAATGGGTTTTGTATGTTAAGTAAGTCCAAAACCAGGGGGTGCATTTAGAACTGGGATACTCCTGCAGCTTCTTTGAGGATTGCATAGAAATTCTAGACTCTAGTCTATGCAATATTACAATAACTTGTAATCCTTCATCTAAATGCACGAGCCGCACCTCCCACCCGCCAAGCAACAACCTGTGTTTGCAGTGCATGATTCATTGTGTAAAACCAGCTGGTGCCATGTTGCTGCTCTGCCAGTGTAACGGCTGGTGGTTCATGTGTGGCCCCAAGGCTTTGAAATCCACCACGTCTGTGCAAACAACGAGTCCAACATCCTCCTTAAGTGTTTGCGATTTACATCAAAGTCCAAAGTGTTCGAGGGGTAATGATTATCAGCTGTACCAATTGAAGGCAGAAGACACACGCCTGCCCCGTCACCCGTGTTCACACACACAAATGCCTGTACACACCTCTCTTGATTTTCTCACTAAGTGCAATCTTTTGTTATGCAATAGCTGCTGTTAGTCTGTAAATTACAGCCTCTCTGGGTTGTGCAGCCCTTCAATCTGAGCTCCATGACTGATTCCTACCTATAATCTTATATCACTCTGGTGGGATGATGGGATGACGTGTTCTCCTCGTCATGCACATGGGTACAGGGAACTATTTGTTCTGATGAAGCTGGGTAAAAAAAACCAAGTCTAAAGAAGTTGCTTTTCTTGCTCTTTCACAACCAATGATAATGTCAAGGAACAGAACTGGGAAAAACATTTTTCAAAGGGTCCAAAAAGCAGGAAGTTTGAAACCACGATCAGACCCCTCAAACCAGACCGTGCAATCAAAGATGTCGAACTTTGGTAATATCAACAAGCCACTTGGCATGATGAATCCTCAGTTCTTTCATGAAGAAGGAAAATTGTAAGAGATGAACCATCATCAATGAGTCAGGCGTATGGTGTCTGAGTCACAGAGAAGTTATTCCTCACTAAAAGATGACAGTCTGCTGAGAATTTGGCCAAAGGCACAACAATGAATATCAGACAATGTGAAGCAAATCTGCTTCCTTTATCAGATATAAATGTGTATCCACCTCATAGGAGAAATGAGGCTTCAGTTCCAGCTCTGTTCTGAAGTCTCAGATTCTTGGCACACAGGCCCATGTTCCCACCAATTTAATCAGAACCAAAGTGGCTTGGATATTTGGTCAATAAATTGTTAAACTAGATTATAAAATATGATTATTCTCCCAAAAGACAATAGCTACATATGACCAAGCAAATTGTACATAAATCTAGCCTTCCAAAATCCAAACTGGTTGCCAGGCAACAACACGAAGAAGTGACATTTGGGTTTTATGCAAAATGAATAATTCCAGCATTTGATCGTTCTAAGTAGACAACCTACGGTCTTCATTTGTGGGATGACACAGGAATGGAAGACGGTGCTCGCTCAGTTTCTTCTTTGGTGGTGGCTGCTGGAGTGGCTGACTTCTGCACCGTTAACTGGTTTGCTGGTTGATGGCCCATCACGCTGTCCAGCAGCTTAAAAGGCAGACATACAACAAAACGTTCAGCTCCACTTTTCTCCAAATATTTTTTACTGTCCCGGCATTCCTTCTTCACTTTCATGAGCTTATTGATTATTTGGTTTGTTTTTAAGCTTTATTGTGTCTATTGTGTCTAAAAACAGCTCTTGTGTGAACACTGACAAACAGAATATTGGTCTGGGATTTGGGTGAACCCAGACTTTACCTAGTGATGATGTCATGGTTTTAGTTTCAGTTGAGAAGCAAGTTTTCAGGTTCCAAACCATCTTTTCCCCAGTCTGAACATGACAGCCGGTTCAAAATCAGCCAGGTTAAGTAAAAAGTGAAGCATCAAAATACTTCTATAGTTGATATTATGTTTATTTCTGATTATCCAACAACAATCAGTTTTACTTTTATTATTGTGGATAATCGTGTATGTGGATAATCAGCTTAGAAAAATAAATCGAGCACAATGTAAAGACTGAAAAATCTGGAAGAAAGAAAACTCAATAAATACCAAAAACTGCTTTGTTTTCAAAAGACATGACTTTAGTGTTTTAACACTCCCTCCTGTCACCTCTTTCGTTGAAGGAAATAAAAGATGGAAGGTCAAAGTTATTATCCGCCCACACTCTCCAGTTGGGGAAAAAGACACAAACACATGTATTAAACCCAGCACAATAAAGGCTTCATTGTATGCCACCCAGTTAGAGAATAAAGGCACAACTAAATATAATAAAAAAGGAGGGTAAAAAAAAAGAAAAGAATTGATTAAGTTAGTTTAAAGTGGATGCAGGTCAAAAGGTGGAACCTAATAAGCCATTACAATCATTTGGACTATGCATTATATCATCAACACAAAAGGTCTGCACCCAGAGAATGGCCATAAAAGCAGATTTTGGCCATAAAAGGCCAGCGAACATCCACGTGAGATTTTCTAGCCTGGCAATCAAAATCATTCTCCGTTTTACCAGCGGAACTCATGCTGAGGCCGGGGCTGAGATCAGAAACAAGACGCGGGCAGAAGAAAAAGCAACACAGGAGGTGGAGAAAGATGGAGAAACCTGGGAAGACCAAGACAGGAAGAAAATGACGGGTCAGGGATTAAAAGAAATACAAATAGGAGTGAGAACATAAAGATAAAGTCATGGGTGGATAAAAAGCGCGAGAGAATTCCAGAGACAGACTCCGAGAGGAGAAGCAGGAGGAGGGAAGGAGACATATGGATTTGATTACAAACCGATGATGTCATGCATATATGTCAGGTAATCAGCCCCTGGGCTGTGTATCACACAAGCATGTGTGTGTCAGACAGAGCTGAGTGCACAGGGCAAGACCAGGCCTCATCCATGATGGCTGCAGAGAGGCGGTTAGCATGATGTACAGCAGATAATACACCACACACAAAATCACACTGACTGGAGAGGATGACTGTGTGTCTCAGAGTCTGGTTCAGCTGCATGCAAACAATTTACTAGATTCCTAAAAACCTATGAAATGTGTGCCAGAAATGCATTCACTCCTGCAGGAAAAAAGAACAAACAGGTACAGTAAATTTGTACATTCTGCCGTATCTGTTGTTTCCATCTGGTCTGGACATTAATGGTTTATCAGATTCATGCTTCATATCAGGTACCAGTCGGTGCACAGACTTCCATATCTACTTGCATACAAACTGTGAGTATTTTTCTGCTCACACTCACAAAACCTTAATGAAACCGGGACAGCTGTTCCTGTAAATGTTCATCGCTTTAAAGTCTCCACGCGTTTTCACATTCAATAGTTTTACTAGTTAAGTAAAAAAGAAGAAACAAACTAGTTTGAAATAGTAGGAAAGGTTCTAAACTAAATTGATAGTGTCAGCAAAAGAACGTCAAATAGTGCATACTGGGAAAATAAAAAAACTTAAATTACTTTAATTGTTTTTTTTTTTTTTAAGTATCTATTGTTTCATTTCAAGCAGCAACTTCTGTGCACTGTCTGCTCTTCAATAGCCAGCAGGTGACAACTCTTGTGGTTGCAAATAGATGGTTGTATTCAAGTTTATGTAAAAAAACAAAACTTCATGACTTTTCTTTTGTAATCATAGCCAACATCATCTTAATATCCATCCATCCATTTTCTGAACCGCTTAATCCATGCAGGGGTAGGCTGGAGCCTATCCCAGCATTTATCAGGCGAGAGGCAGATAAAATCATCTTAATAAACTAAACGTAACCATAAAATAGGTAAGTGTGTTTGGTTGATTATTTTTTTGGTTGTATTAATGCTTCAAAGCAGTAACTGTTATAGCTACCTTAGAAAGCCCGTCTATTCCCCTTTCATATGGTGCCATATTTGTAAGGAAAATACATATTGAGCTGCAGAGCTGAGTATGTGGATTGAGCTCATGAAAAACTTACCAAATCATCAGTGCCAATGCCAAACAGCTTTTCTACATTTGACTCTTGTTTTGAGCAACTGGTAGCCCAGGTGCTGGCAATCAGGTGCCTGATTGGAGCCTGATTAGTAGCACCTGTGAACATGAACCCTGCTACAGTGGTCAGTTGGTGTCTGCTCCAAATATGCCACCTTTGACTGATCTGGACATGGCCTGTGCCATAGGGGCAAATTCAAGGTCCAAATTGAGGGGGAAGTTCCATATAACAGAGGATATCGGAGTCAGGCTTCCCAAGAAGATGGCAAGACCATTTCTTTACAAACAGCATTAGGAACCGTGAGCAGTCTTCTAAAGATTTGAAAGGATGATATGGCCGAAGGAACAAGGAAGCAATCCACCGAACACAAATTTTCTTATTTTTTTGTGCCAAGTGCAGTTTAATATCTTATTTGCTGGAGTTGTGCATCATGGTAATATTCGGAACAGGATTTACATGAAGCGTGTGATAGACTCATTTAGTACTGCTAAATGAATCATTGATTCATGCTTATGTCACACTAGAGTTTAAAATATCAAGATGACTGTTAGGGACATTTTCTCTTTGAATCAGAGGCACAAGTGTAGTTTAATCCTCTTTGGAAAGAGGGAAGAATTCCGTCACAACACCACATCAGTCAGTTTCTCGATTAGCCATTCTCTGACAGGATATTTATACAGTGAAACAAACCATTTCTTACACCCATATTTAGGAATCTTTAATGCAACAAGTCTTTACAGACAGTCTTATGATCCAGTGGCTTCCTGTTTCCATATGCCTGCTGCATCCCATTTTCATACATCCACTACAAATGTTAAAATAATTTGCCAGTTCATACATAGAGAGACTAAAGAGGAAGTGTTTGAGTCATTATAATATATGTCTACAAACCATCATGTCAGGATGATAAAATCCATTTTCCAATCCCAACAGACTCTGATGTTAAGATATCTAGGAAAAAGATCACCATTTATTTGTGACACCACAGTGGCTATGCACATCTTTTATATGCAGTCTATGCTCTGCTTATGGCTTTTAAAACCAACTCAAAATGCAACTCATTTTTCATCTTCTCAAAAGTATGCTATCTGCTATTAATACCATGTATGCTGTGCATGTGAACTATTAAGCCACACAGATGACCTTGAACAGCTTTTTCTAACTGCAGTGAAGCCTTTAAAGGTTCTGTCAAGACACAAGTCTCTTCTATCTTAAACCATTAGCTGCTTCAAACAGCAGATAAAAACATTCCTTTTTATTGTTATCATTGGTAAATAGTAGGAATTTCCACACAATTTATTTCTACAGTACATGTTGAAATGACTGACAATCGTACGTTTGGGTTTAACAACTCCCTCAACCAACAGCAAACACTTCTTAAACAAAATCCCAAACCTCCACATTCTTCTGAGCATCGTCAGAACTATAGCCATTCCTTAGTGGTTACACAATGCATCTTCATCTCCCCACTATTTGTCATTTGGCAGAGGCTTGTCACAGCAAACATGTTCATGTGGCCCCCTCGTATGTTTGATCTCCAACATCTGTTTCAAGTGGAAAGTACTCGGGGCTCTGAATGTGTCCAGATCCAGAAATAGAAACCAATTCTGGATGACCGAGCTGTTTGTTCCAAGAACAAATTGTTTGTTGCAGGGAAATGGGAAATGACATAAAACTAGAATTCATCACAGTGAGAGCCGGAGACATATTTTGAGTTGTGAGACTTAAAGTTAAACCAATCCTCTTGTAACTAAATGTGCATGACTATAACCAGATTCCCATGGCCTTTGTGGCAACATTTAAAAATATTGCTTTAAAGATTTAAGAGCATTTTCAGGAAACATCTCTCTAAATGCTTGTTGTAATTTCACAAGGACTGACAGTAAAATCAGAGTCATTCTGGTTATGATCCCAACTCCTCCAGCTTCTGATCTTCCAGCCTTTACTTGTCATCAACATGTGTGACAATAATCATATGGAGCTGAATCTCCCTTTTCTGTAAGAAAAAACAAGTTTAACCCTCAAAATCAAAGATGTGATGCTGGCAGTCGTCGTATGAGAACTCACTAAATGTAGTTTAGCTTGGACTGCGCTGCTGGGCAAAAATGAGACATTTCTGTTTTGACGCTGACTCAGTGTGAACGCATCAGCCTTGTTTCCCTACAGTAAGTCTGAATTGTAGTTGCAGACATATTTTTCTATCCATGCCAGTCTAGTTTAATCCACAAGATTTGGTTCAGTGTTGAATGAACACATCTTCTGCTGCATTTCTGTTTTTACCCAACTTTTCTACTTTAATGTTGCTTTAAAGAGATCCAGCAAATCTGTTTCCCTCAGCTTGGTTGGCAAGGCTCATAATATTTAGCAACAGTGACCTCAGGCATTGTGAAGTCATGACATATTTCATTTAGTGGGTAGAATACAGGAAGACTCCTGTCCTTGTTATTCACCACTGGAATCACTTAGAACTGTGACATAGCCCCCGAAGCCTGTACTGACAGAGTATACTTTGTGTTTTCACAAACTCTTATGTACATGTGACTAATTTGCCATCGAATAGCATGTCACGCATCGTCACCTTACACTGAACACAAGCTCCCGCTGCCCTACTTGCTCAAATATTCCTGCACCATGCAGGGTCACCAATCCTATTGTTTGATAAACGGGGCACATTTTTCATACAACAATGGAGACACTGACAGCTGAGCAATGACCTCCCTGACAGATCGCCATAAAATTTGCTCCTCGTATGACAATAGGTGACGCACTGTGTTGAGGCTTTTTAAATATGGATTTAGTTGCCAACTATACTGAGAAATTTACGAGTTAGGTCAGAGCAATCTGATAAAGAAAGCTCTGAAAGCAGCATTGTAATGTGAACAATGTGCCACTGATAAAGAGCAATGAGTGCTGGCTTAAGCTATGATTACAATGTGGTATGAGAATCTGTGCTTTTGTTTGTGGACACATTAGCTTTAATCCACTCTTATACCCACAGGTAAGAGCTGTGGAGGTGCTGGTAAAGCCTGAATGACAGCTCTCAGTTTTCAGAGCATGCAAAGCTGTGTACAATTCACACATTCCTGTTATCACCTGGATATTTTGAATATTCTTTACAAATTTGTGCATGTTTTAGCATTAATTTACAATATCCAAAATGACTGAACAAGAAAAATGTTTTTAAAATAATAAAAATAATGAAAATAATGATCAAAAATAACTTCTTTAAACAAATAAATCCCCTCAAAAATTAATTTGTGCACAAGTTTAACTGGAAAATGATGTATAATTCATCTAGACAACTGGTTGTTCCTGGTTTCTGTCACATTGGGTGAAAACAAGTGAACAAAGACCATTTTAAATGTTATCAAACTGTGATGGCAAAAGCTCTGTTCAGAGTCTCATAGTTACAATCCTGAAACTGGTTAGAAGGATGGGACACAAAAGACTTGATGAAATGTCTGTAAAAGCTGGTGTGAACAGTGGAAAAAACATGCAGCACATCTAAAGAGCTTTAAGCCGACATGGAGCAGTCTGGGTCGGTGAATTCAGCCCCAACCGTGCACTCCACCATGGAACAGGAAAGATTTCTGCAGTTCTTGTGAGAACTCCTGGGATCAGATCTTGGACAAGCCCAGATTAATATTCAGCCAGGGAAAAGAGGGGAAGTAACATTATAATCTGGATAAGCTGGTTAAGGAGAAGTAATTTTTTTAAATCAATGCAAACAAAAAACCCAAACTGAAAACAGGAGGTAGGAGAAGTAAACAAAGTTATTTAAAGCTCAAGCCAACAAAATGAATAAACTAAGCCAGTTGTTTTTCCTGTTCCTGACAACAGCCCAGTATTCTGTTTAAGAGGCTTTACCGATCAATCTTGGTACAAATGTCAGAAGCTAATCTAAGGATTACACACCCAAAAGTTTAAAATTAATTTAGCTCAAAACCATGTGTTCAAATAACACAATTACAAAGCCACCAAAAGACCAAACTATTCAGGTGGCAGAGAGAGAGAGAGAGATAGAGAGACAGAGAGACAGAGAGAGAGAGAGAGAGAGAGAGAGACAGAGAGAGACAGACAGACACACACACCCAAACCATCCAGCCAATCACCTGTCAGTAATCACAAATAATCTGAAGACAAACACGTAACCTGCCTAGGCCTGGGGCCATAGCGTGCAGTAATGGTCAACTGTCAACATACAAGATGGAAATTATTCTGATCAGAAGCTATAAAACATCATATGGGTTTGTTTCATAAATATATACACGTAGATGCCGCCTCCGACGCTGCTGTCCATGGGAATGATGCGTTAACGCGGCCGCCATACTCGCAGCAGTAAAGAACAGAGGCAGAGATCTTTGACGGATTAAAATCACCATTAACCACTAAATTTTCAACCAATTTTCAAACCGTTTGGTTTAGTATTAATGTCAGACATATATTTAAAAAAAATTAAACTAATCTATGTTGTATCAAAAATATATATCACATACTCCTACACATACATGCATAAATATAATGCTTTGGTTCTAACAAACAAGGAATTTTGTTTGAAATAATAATGATGCTGATAGTGATATGAAAAATGATATCAAATAAAATATATAAAATATGAAAAGATAATAATAATAATAGAGCAATGATAAAATTAGTTTTTTTTAAAGCAAAAAAAAAACTTAAAAGATGGTCAGAAAAAAAATAATTATTGTATCAGTCCTTCCTTTAAACAGGTTGACTGTCCAGTCCTGTCATCTGGTTTGAAATGACAGCTGCAGACAACTAAACAGTCCTTTCGGTCTTGTTGAGGTCACATGGCATCACTGACTCACCCAACCAATTTATTTTGGCCATTCATCTCATTGTCACCTATTAACTGTTTACCTGCATGACCACAACTGTTTCGGTCACAGTGAATGTTTGTGAAGCTTCCAGGGGAGGAGAGTTAAGGCTGCATTGTAGGTGCTGGGAAGGTGATACCTGAAGCTACCTCCTCTGCTCAGATATGGTCTTTCCAGTTTAACATAAATGGCTTCCATAATAACTCTGTCTTACACCATCTGTCTTCTGTTCAAAATGTGTGCCCTATTGCATTCAGAGAGCGTCCCTTATCCTTGAAACGCAGATAGATCGCTGAATCTTGACCTTTACAGCTGCTCTCTTGTATTGTGCCATGTGTTTTATCCTTTTTTCATTCAATACATGTAAAACTGTTCTAGACCTCTCCCAAAAATGAAGGATGAAACTCTAAATGAGCATAGTATGGGGCATTTTAATTAGCAGATATGACTGTGTTATTCGTCTTATCCAACTCTCTTTTTAAGCCTGTAAAATCAGACTGCACTGAATGTTACGAGATCAATCCAGCTCTTGGCAACTAAATGTGCACTTATGTGCACAGAAACATTGAACTTTTCACCACTCCAATATGTCTGAAAGCAAAGTGTCCATAAAACATCATGTTGGTTGTGCTGAAATTCCTGCATGAGTCTAAATAGGCACTAATACAAGCTGGAGAGTAGCAACAGAATCACTACCAAACCTTGTTAGTAAAACTGTCTAAATATAAAGAGATATCTTAAGTGAGAGCAGGGCGAGTACATTTCATGTGAGAACCACTGTTCTCAGTTATAAATCCTCATTCAAGTCTGTTCTTATTAACTTAGCAAGCTGATTATTTTGTCTTCCTCTTTGTTTCAATAAATGACTTAATTTGACAAAAGCCAGAAGGAAGTACTGCAACTCGAACCTCTCATCTCTCTTCACCTACTGCCCTGCCTCCGGAGCAGTGACAGACCTGGCAGATATTTCACACATTACATACGCAAAGAAATACCTTTCCCTCTTCTTTACCTCAACTTTTAGTTAAACTGTTTCTCACATAGACATGAGCACAGCACACAGCCACACATGTGAGCAAGCACACCCCCTTCTTGCAAGCTGCTGCAATGCAAAGCTCCATATAAGGACATGTTGATGATGTAATGGTCCATAGGCAGGGAGCACATCCCTTATTGTTTGGTCTGACTGCAGGAATGCCCACATTACAGCTTCTCAGAGAGTGAGAGGAAGAGTTGAGGGTCGGGTGTTGAACGGCAAGATAATGAGCATACAGCGGTAAAGCCGGGAAAGCCACAGGTAGGCACACTGAATACAAAACTTTGGATTTATAGGGGAAAAAAACGACCTAAAACTTTTACAAAAGTTAATATCTTGACAAGCTTGGACCGAGACGGGTGTTCAGGGTAACATTATTTCTCACTGATGTTCCCGTAGAGTTTGTCATGCTATGGTGTACAGTTTTAGATTTCATTTTTACCTCAGAGTTATACGGTTACGCACAGTTACTGTTTGAAATGCTTGAGAATTACATCTTTAAAACATATTGGTCCTTTTTAAATAAATCTGAATGTTTGGAAACATGTTCTACAATATTCTGCAGATTTACGGAGCAATTCTGAAACAAATTATGATTAAATGATTAGAAATTAAAGCAGCAGCTGTTCCAATGTCAGGAAAGGTTTGATTTAGGTCTCTGGTTTATTCAAATGTAACTAAAGATATTAGCTATTTAGACTGTGAGCACATTTAGATCTAAAGATTGGAAATTAAAGTAATTGTTGTTTAGCAATTCCCATCTCAAACTATATCAAGTTTCTGCCCAGGAGTTTTTATGGAGGTATAACTCTGGACAAAAAAGGTAACAGTTCGACACAATATGTTAGAAATGTGAACACAAGGATGGTTTTATCTAATGTTATGGGAAGCAACAGGACTGTAATGGATGTTACATGTAAAGTACCTGCACACACCTTTAGTTTTTAATTAAACACCATCATGCTACACTACCTTTGTCATTTTCTTTTAAAACTTAGTCTGGCTCATCAACAGGTTATTACTTTTTCTTGATGGAAAAAAAAAAATAATTTAAACCCAAATTGAAGTTGTATGTTCAAACTTTGCAGCACCTTATAGAAGCAATTCTCATTTTTTATATGAACTGCTCTGTATTTTACTTATATTTGCAACATTGAGTGAAATAGTGTGTAATAAAGAGCTAATGTGATACTTTTATGAAAAAGAAAAGTTTAAAGTAATAAGATTTACTTCAAACGTAGTGCAAATCTAATGACTTGGAAGTAAATTAAAATTCAAGCCTTTCTGAGTCACAGTGGAGCCATGAATTAATCAATTTCATTACGTGTAATTTTACCAGTGAAATTACAAGACCGTTACTGTGTATGCAGCAGCCATATTTTAGGGAAGGAAATAATTAATTATGGTGTTTAAAAACTGGATGTTTATGACAGCATTTACATAATATAAATACAACATTTTGGAAAAATAAAATAATTTATTCTTTTACCAGAACAGAGAGTATTTCAGGCTTCTTTTGGTAACACACCACTCCATTATCCATTCACCCGCAACCAGGTAGTTATTAAATATCAAGGGGACATATTTCACACATTTTGATTGCACTCTGGGGGCACATCACTTAGCAGGCGTGGACTTTAAATACGGCACAGCATCAATCAACGTCCTCCCAAACTCTGTCCCATAAGAGGGCATTGGACCCAACGTTTGCAAGCCTCTCAGAGCCAGAATAGTCACAGGATAAGTCCATCTGTACATACATGACCTAATCACTTGTGGGGAGGAAATGGCGCAGCAGCCGCGACATATGGAACATGTAGCGCAACCTTAAGCAGCGGGTGAGCCATAGTTTCCAGCCTCGGGAGTCACTTAAACAGAGTGAAACCCTTAGTAAAGCTATAATGTGTGCTGGAGTGACTGTTCCCAACTGGATGCTTCCTTTTCTATTTTAATTTTATTTATGTTAGCTTACATTTGAGGAAAAGGATCAAATATATTAGCAACAAAGCCAGAAACAATCCAGAATCGACATCAGCAACAAATCACACTGTGGAGGCCATTTTTCCATGACACATTAACAACTCACAGAGGTGATCGCAGCATCCGTTTTGTGGATAAATCAGAAAAGGCTGCAGAGTGGGTGGTAAGGTGCAGTAGGACAGCGATAGCCTTGAAATGTTACCAGCTTTTTCTGCACTAGGTTGCAATGCATTCCTCTAAAACATGCAGGGAAGTCGGAATGATTTCTTACAATGCTGGAATAAGACAAATTTCAAAACAGACAGAAGCTTTAGAGATCAGCTGTATTATTTAGACCACACATACTTCAGCTGACTTATATAACACAGCAAAAACGGCTCAGTCAAACTAATAGCGCTCATTTAAGTGTGGTTGGTTGCCTGCATTAGTTAAGGGTCAACTACAGGATCATTTCTTTTCCCCGCAGTAGGCCACGCTGCATGTTGTCACTTCTATAGAACATGCAAAAAAGTCTGCTCTGAATTATATCTAACAACAAAAATGATGTCAGATGTGGATCTGCTGTGTGAGTGCGTGTCCAAGGGGAGAAAAAGCTGAGGAGCAAAGATGAACCGAAGAGCCTTTCTGCAGCACAAAGTATATCAGGACATAGAAGTTAAGTCCAACTGAGGGATAAAGGAGATTTAATCGTTATCATTGTCCCTGTGTGCAGTTCACTGGACTAATGTCCAGTTCAAGACTTACAAGTTTTTGAAAAACAAGAGGTCAGGAGAGTTTCCAGCCCTGTTTGTGGACAAAGTGCACTTTTCTTTCTATTTTGGCTGATGACATCAGTAGAAAAACAGCAGGGACTGAGATAAGAGATTGAGTAAATAGTGATTACAGACAACAGGCGAGTCTACAAGAGAGATGTCTGCCCGTTTTAAAGGTTTTGCTTAGCAACTCAGTGTTTCTACATACACAATCCACACAAGGGAAAAAGAATATTAACACATGCGTGTCCCTTGATTAGATAGCTACAACACACCTTCCTGGGTCTTTCAGTTATTATCTATCAACACCTCTAAAAGCTAAACTAAAACAAAAAGACAAAATAATCTGATCACCTGGAATGGGTACAGACCATGAAATAAAAGGTTTTTGAAATGATTATGGTTTGGTTTACAGAGGTGCTAAAAAGATGATGGCTCAAAATGCTGGAATAGGAGCCATAATGAAAGGACCACAATGTAGAGATGTTTTGTTATAAATAAGTAATTCATGCAAAATATTAGCTTAATAAAAAGTATGCAAGTATGAGCATTCAAATATTCCAAAATAAAACATGAGACATTGCAGCATTAAATGAATGACTGGATAATAAGTAGTAAAATAAAACTGTAAATTTACAACTGGTAGATGCAATGATCATAAAGTACAACTCTTTATTAGTTGATTGCATTTTAAATGCAATCAATAAACTGAATTAACTAAAAAATAAAGCAAGCCTTGGAATGAATATAGTGAAGGACAAAAAGGCAGCTCAAACCATACTAATCATGAATTCTTCCTGATTATTCATATCTTTATTACACATCTCACTGAGCGTTCTGTCTAATTGCAACACATGGATCTAGTTAAAAGCGTCCCCTTTGGCAGCTACCCTCCAGTGCTCCAGAGTGACCCGCCCCACCGTAGCACGCTTACATCATGGCCCACGATCCCAGTGTGCGTGTGGAATTAGTGATCCCTGAGAGTTTGTATGTGTGGGGGGATTTCTGTATAAACTCTGTGGGACTGTAATTGAGTTTGGAAGCAGGGGGAATTCCTTTAAATGTATAAGAGTGAAGGGTGGAAAAAAAAACGAAAAAAAAAAAAACAGGGAGGGTAGGTAGTGGTGGCTTTCATAAGGAGGAGGGAAGCTGGTAGTCGAGGAACCCCTTAATTAAAGGATTGTTCCATGCCAGTGGGACATTTGTGTGGAAATGCCTGGCAGCTGCTTCCCTCTAGGGATGTAGGCACTTTGGCCTGATGTGTATAGACGCCCTGACCCAGACTACACACTGTATTTAATGTCAGGTGGCACATAAACTGCTTTATGGATTATATGTACAGAAATACGAGATCAAATGAACTGAAAATATAAATATTACATATGTTTACTGCATATTTCTGTAGTTTATATCAGTTTGGACAGATTTTTTTTACATTTCTGATCACAGGTGCTCTTCATCAGCAGCAAAAATGTGCTTACATCATGTTTCCAACAAAAATACTAATCTTTGTTCTGCCTGTCTGATTCTAAATTGTTTCATCCATTCTGGTGCACTCTGCATGAACAGCAACCACTTCAATAAAGTGATCATATCCTGGTCAGAAACATCCTTTCTTTACCATTCTGTAAGCATCAACATTTGGATGAGTGCCATTTTCTTCACTTCAGACGCAGCAGGTTTCATGCCACACCCTGAACCACTATGAAAACATTTTTAAAAAATCCCTGTTTGTTACATTTAAGGACAAGTATTTACAGTCATAATTCAGGTTTCTAAACCATATGAGAATAAGCTGGAAACAGAGGCACAGGTATTTCAGAGTATGACCATAAAGTGCTGCTTTTTTTATGATGTGTTAAATTTTCCATGACATAAAAAACTTCAGTCCTCCTTAAAAATGCAGGGAAAATAACAGTGTTTATGATGTGTCAGTACACAGAGAAGTGGGCCCTGTGGGTAATGACAGTGTTGGGGGTGTAGAGTTTCTTTAATGTTTAAGAAAATAAAGACGCCTGATGTATGGAGTTTACCGTCAAGTTAATTGATTGAAAAAAAGTAAAAAGACAATGCAGTTAAAGTTACAAGTTAGTTTTGGTGGTTTTCCTACATGCAAACTGCTCAGTCCGAATCTCCTTTCTTGATGATCATGTTTGCCTTTTTTTTCTATTTTCACAGGTTAAAGCTGTTAATTGATCAGGAAAAGGCCTTCCAAGAACGAAAAGATCAAGAAAACAACAAAAAGATAGCAAGTCTAAAGGAAGAGCTGACAAAACTAAAGTCCTTTGCGTTGATGGTTGTGGATGAACAGCAGCGTCTCACAGTGCAGCTGAACCAACAAACAGCGAAGGTCCAAGAACTGAGTGCCAGCTCCTCACAAGCTCAGGAAGAGCTGAGCTCAGCTAATGCTCGTCTGCAGGAAGAGGAGCAGAAGGTTTTTCGCCTGGAGGCTGAGCTGCGAGACCAAACTGGTCGATATCATCAGGAACAAGACACCATGACGGCCAAATTGACCGGCGAGGACGCCCAGAACAGGCAGCTGCGCCAGAAGCTGTCGGCTCTCAGCAGGCAGCTCGACGAGCTGGAGGAGACCAACAAGACCCTGCGCAGAGCTGAGGAGGAGCTGCAGGAGCTGAGAGACAAAATCAGCCGCGGAGAGTGCGGAAACTCCAGCCTCATGTCAGAGCTTGAAGAATTACGAAAACGAGTACTTGAAATGGAGGGAAAGGATGAAGAGTTGATCAGAATGGAGGACCACTGCAGGGATCTCAACAAGAAGCTGGAGAAGGAGTCCAAGCAGAGCCAGTGCCTGAAAGCCGAGGTGGACAAACTGAACCACAGAATTATGGAGTTAGAAAAGCTAGAAGATGCATTCAGCAAGAGCAAACAGGAATGCAACTCGCTCAAGAGCAACTTGGAGAAGGAGAGGATGGTGTCAAAGGTCCTGAGCAGTGAGCTTGAAGTCTTGAAAGTCAGAGTCAAAGAGCTGGAGGCTGCTGAGAGCCAGCTGGCAAAGACAGAGATGACTCTGAAGGAAGATCTGACCAAGCTGAAGACTCTAACAGTCATGCTTGTGGATGAAAGGAAGGCGATGGCAGAGAAGTTAAAGCAAATGGAGAACAAGGTGCAGAACAGCACTGGAAAGCTTCAGGCTGAACAAGACAAAGTTACATCAGTCACTGAGAAGCTGATTGAAGAGAGCAAGAAAGCACTGAGATCAAAGGCGGAGCTGGAGGAGAAAATGTGCACCGCCACAAAGGAAAGGGACGATCTGAAGGCCAAGTTGAGAACTGAGCAGGAGAAGAGTAAAGATTTAGAGTCGAAGATCAATATGATGAAGAAACGCTTACAATCACTTGAGACAATTGAGAGAGAACACCTCAGAAATAAAGCTAAAGAGGAGCACATGAAAACACCTCTCGCCAACCGCTTCCAGCAGGAGGACAACAAGGTAAAGGATCTGACACAGGAAGTCGAACGCCTCCGACGCAAATTAAAGGACATGAAAGTGGTAGAAGGAGATTCATTAAAAACAGAGGAATTTGAATCACTGGAGAAAAGATTCACCAACGAACAAGAGAAAGCTAAAGCCCTGATGGAGGAGCTGGAAATTTCCAGAAAAGAGCTTTCCAAATACCAACTGGCTGAAAAGAAAGAGTGCAACCAAGAGCATGTTCTTTATAAACGCTTGAAGGAGGAAGAGGCAAAATCTAGCCATCTAAGCAGAGAGGTGGCAGCACTGAAAGAGAAGATCCATGAATACATGGGGACAGAGGAGTCCATTTGTCGCATGAAAACTGACCACTCTACACTGCAGAGAAAGCTGACCCAACAGGAAGTCCGGAATAAAGAACTGGCCAGAGAAATGGAGACGCTCACTCGAGAGCTTGAAAGATACAGACGATTTAGCAAAAGTCTGCGTCCAGGCATGAACGGAAGGCGCTTTTCAGACCTGCATGTGTCTTCCAAGGAGGTTCAGACAGAACCACTCGACCTCACGCCACCCAACTTTAATACGATGGCACCCCTCGAGCGTGCTGTGGTTAACGGGAAGCTGTACGATGAGAACGAGCCTGAAGATAACGCAAATTACAGCAACGAGGTCCAGCTAAGCAAATGCAGCCCGTCACTTATCAACAATGTCAATAATCTGAACAACAACATGAGACGAGCACGAGGACCCTTCCTTAAAAACAAAGACCCCCCTCATCAAGTTAACGGCAGGATGCAGCCGCGGCAGAACGGCACCCACGTCCAGCCTGGAGACGTCGTGTTGACCCACAGTCCTGGCCAGCCTCTGCACATTAAAGTGACTCCTGACCACGGACACAACACAGCAACCCTAGAGATCACCAGTCCCACCACAGAAAGCACCCAGTCATTCACCAGCACTGCTGTCATACCCACAAGTGGAGGTCCACCCAAGCAGAGAATTACCATCATCCAGAATGCATCCATATCCCCCACTGCAAAATCCATCTCTCCAATAACTAAATCCAAGCGTTCCTCCATATCAGACGAGCCATGTTCCCCAGATAGAGCCCTGTCACCGTTCACTATGGCCACATACTCCAGAGCAATGACCCCAGACTCTTGTGGCTCTGTAACACCAGACCGAGCCATGTCACCCATACAGATTGTATCCGTGACAACAGGTACCCCGGAACGCTCCCTCTCCACGGAGCCGGTGGAGGTTGTCGGAGGGCACGCCGTCTTCCGCGTGAGCCCGGAGAGGCAAAGCAGCTGGCAGGTGCAGCGGTCCAACAGCTCGGGGCCCAACGTCATCACCACAGAGGATAACAAAATCCACATTCACTTAGGGAGCCCATTCATTCAGAGCATCAGCACTCCGTCGCAAACACCGAGTCCATGCAGCACACCTGGACTCCAGGAGCAAAGGACTCCGGTGCTCGCGAACTGCAGTACACCTGCTGCTAAAGGCAACAGCAAAATCACAAGTAGCATCATGATTAAGCCCACCTCCACCCCAATCCAAAGGCCGTCACAGATTACAGTAAGTAATGCCTACGACTGAACCGGTGACCCCCCCCCCAAAAAACTCCATCCCATCCTTTGTTCTGAATCCTTCCCATGAGATCCAACACCGCTGTCCCAACTCTACACCCTGATATTTGTCTGTTTTACTCCATTTATGTTCTTAAACAGGTGAATGTTTTACTTTTTGTTTTGGTTGGTTTGCTTGGTGCTGTATAACAAGAATTCAAAAATCTGTTTGTCTGCATGAAAAAAAAAAATAGAGCACTAGAAAGTTTTATTTAATCTGAAGTAACACCAGGTTCTAACTTAAGTGCACTTACTGTATTGTACCCAATGGCACATTTGCCATGTAGTCAGGCTGTTCACACTGATGTACCGTGTCAGTTTTATACTTCATATTCCACATACTGCATTTCAATTAAGTTGTTTGATTTTTCTGGGAATTAAAGTGTGCAAAAAAATGTTATGTTTTAGTTTGTCATCCATGCTTGCTGATTTCATTTATTCACTAAATCCAGCATGTTTTGAATGAATCTGAAGGAAAACTATTAGATTGAAATCAACCGTTTGATTTGGATGCATGCAGAGTAACTTTTTTAACATGATTTCAATCCAATGTGTTCATATTAGTGTGTATTCAAAATATTACTGCAAGATTTGTCACATCTGAGCTTAAAAACACTTTGCATAAAGAAGAGTTTTCAGAAAAAAAGGGATTCTCACATGTCTTCACTTGTTTGACTGAAAATCATAAGATGATGTCTTAGTTTCTTCCTACATCCAAGGCCCCAAAACCCAGTGACCGAAAATGAAAAGCAGTGCGATGTGAACTTGGAGTTTTCTGAAATGATTTAATGGAAACTCAGCTGAAAACCTTTAAACCTTTTGCTGCTCCATACAGCTTGTGCTTTCACTAAAAAACCATCACTGTACTTGTAACAATATATGGCTGAAACAAAGTCTAAATCCAGTGAATATTTAAAATGAACAAACGTCAGCTTTCTCCCTCCCTTTGTAAACAAATTGCATCACAATAATTCAGACTCACATGTAAGTTTTTGTTAAATATTCATTTTGATTGATTTTACTGGCTATACTTTGTTTACTTTTCAGTTAAGCACATCATCCACAATCATGAGATGTCTTTCAATGACTGTATAAAGAGCTAAAATAACAGCACATACAGCTTTAAGAGGCTGGTGTTACTATGTCTGTATCTTATGCAATTAAAAAGACTCCATCTAAAGCCCGGGATGTTGCTGTGCTGACATCTAACTAAACAAACAGAACTCACAGGGTGTTGGAACTTCTACATTCAAAAGAATGTGAAAATAAAACTCAATTATCCTCACCAAGTTTGAACAGAAACCTCTTGGTTGTAAGGTATGAGCTCATTTCCTGAGAAACATCAGGATTGTTCTTATCTATGGCTCACAAATATTGAGATTACGATGTTTCATATTAGTGGGTTGGCTTTCAAACAAATCCTTCAGTACTGGAGAATCGTAACTTTTCATCAAAGTTATGAACCCGGCAACTGAATATTACACCCATAGAAACATACTGTAAACATGGAAAAGCCCCCTCAGAAAACTTGATACAATGTTTGGGTCTCAGACCCAGTAATGTATTTGATGATAGTCAAACCTCAGAGTTCCTCTTGCACGAGTCTTACTGTTCACTGAGGAGTAACTCAAACCGTCTGTTTAATCTAACTCTCTCCCATGAATCATGTCCTGTGAAATGAGTCATCTGCACAGCTTACTAAAGTTCTTCCATGTATATGCATTCCTTGAAAAAGGGGTTTATGTGCTCGCAGTGGAAATGTTACCACATATGTGCAATTTGTTTAAATTAATTGTGCAAAGGTCAGAGAGAGACAAAGAGAGGATGGAGACCGAAGGACAGGAATGAAAGCACATGGGAGTGGAGGAGAGACGAGAAAGTAGTAAAGATTTTATCTGTTGCCGCGCACGTATTAAAGTCGCAGTACATGTAATGTCAAAAACATCTCAGAGGGGAGGAAAAATACCACTTTGAAAGGGTTTTTTCTTGCAGTGCAGTTTTATAAGTGCAAAAGTAAGAATTCAAGTTGAAATAAAAGTTAATTAATCAAAGCCACCACTTAAAATAGGACCTTTTTTTTTCCAAGAATAATTATACTCTTTGGATTTCCCGTCTGTAAACCTTTCTATATTCCTGAAATTAAACACTACCCTTAAATACTAAAATCTTCCTGTAGCACTAGTTACCAAAGCAATACTGTCATGGTAGACAAAAAGGTGCAAAGCAAAACCCAGCTCCAACCCCCATCAGCCAGCGTTACAGTGAGCAGATAATTAAATGAAGCATTAAATCAAAAGTGTGAGAAGAGGCGCAGCTGTGGAAACCAAACCCAAAACTGTCTGGGTGCGATGAAGTGATGCGGCGGCTAAACAAGATGCTATTCATTAGAACACCACTTAAAGCATCCAGCAGCTGGGATAGCTGTCTGCACCCTCATCACCCCCTGACTCACTTAAAGGCCGATGTGATTCATAAACTCAGCTCATCGGATTCAGACAAATCTGAGCCTTGACTGACAAAATAAGAATAATGTGACATTCTGGGTGGGTTTTTTTTTGTTTGTTTTTTATATCTCAGAAGCCCTCAGTGATGCTCCGTTCTGTTGGTTTATTAGAAAACACCAAACATGCTGAAGTTATTTTGAACAATCAGCTACTGATTTGATTCCACAAAAAAAAAGTCAGGAAATTCTAATCACCACGCTGCGAGCCAGAAAAGCAACTTGTGTACCGCTCTGCGAGCGAGAGCGGATATCCTCATTTCAGCTCACGATGCCAATAACTGCAGAGGAATTTTGCTCACCTTGACTGATGGGTTTAATAAAACTTCGGGACAATAAGCGGTGGCTTTGTGAAAACAAAAGGCTTCATGAGGACGCAGCGAGCGCAGCCTCTCCCCCACTGCAAGACAAGCACCAAAACAAAGCTTGTGTTTGGTTGCCACAGCAACAGCTGCGCCGATATAGCAGAGCGAGGGGCAGGAGAAGTATTCCTGCTGCACCGCTGATATACGAGAGTACAAAGCCGCACATTAAAGTCTCTTAGTGTAAAATCAACAACACTCCCATGACGTGGAGCCCATTTAGATTTTCAGGCCCATTAGTTCCGAGGAAGCTGAAATTCATACCCCCACATGAATATTTAAGGAAACACTTCGCTCCAGATTTTTAATTCTCTAAATCTCACGGCGCGCTTGATCACATATAAGCTTTTCCTCCGTTCACAGCGAGAGCTTTCAGTGGGGCTGCCTGGGAATATGTTCAGCCATGTGATGAAACTCATGGAAATACTGAGGAGTTCTAGTTTTACTCAGCTGCAGAAATGTAGACCAGATCGATGACACATTCTGTCAAAGAGAATTAACTCCCCTGCTCAAAATTTAAAAGAAGACACTCAAACAGCTCAGATGCTGTAAGAATATTAATTGAGAGGGGTTATTTGAGGTGGTGCACAACAGAAACGTGTCAGCACATTACCTGTTACAGAACTGTATGTAAAGGAAAAGGAAGAAGCTTCCTGCTATCATGAAGTAATTGATGACAGCAGCAGTGGTTGCACTAACAAAAACTTTGGATAATTGCTCACATAAGTTCATATATGCACTGTTTATATAGAATAATGCACTGTTTTTCATGAGTTAGTAAGATTTAAATCCAGCATACTATCAGCGAATTAGGAATACCTATTGCTGGAGCTCTGATTCCCCATAATGCAAACATTTAAGCAGTTACTGTAAACAGGAAATGGTTTCAACTGTACATGGGGCGCTCCAAAAATGATGTGCTTCAGCATCCCGGCATGTCGCTCCACATGTAAACAAACTGATTAAAAAGTGATTGCACAGTAAGTGGAGCAGTAAGTTGTTTAAAAGAAATGAGAGAAATGATGTTGCTCATGAGAGTTCCTCGTCCTGTTTGAGGTTTGCTCTGCAGAAACAACCAAACGCTCGTTTCTAAGCAACGGCATGATAGCGCTGTTGATGATGTCAGGATAAAATGGGACAATATGAAGGATGAAAAAACGAACATGCTTTTCATCCTGAAGATGGAAATCTTTAAAGAAGCCCCCATCAAGAGCTTGAAGTAGACAAAAACACTCAGAGTTTCTACTTTTCACATTTTTTCTGCGAAAAAGTGCTGATCCAAAAAATAATAAGAACATTTTCACTAAATGAGTCCAAAAGTTTTGAAGGAAAATTATGCATTTTCATTGTAGCTGCTAAGTTAAAACATTCACTGTTACATCTTGGATATTTAGATATTTACCTTAATAATCACATAACTTATCTCTTCAGTAGTAACGTGTTAATTTACACTGAAAGAGGACCTTTAATTTAGTAAAAGTTTGATAATGGTGTCATTTCTCCATAAAAGATAATTTGCTGCCATCTTGTGGTCAATGTTAACATTGCAACTGATCTCTACCCTGCTGTTTTAGTTTATCATTTGGTCAGAATTGGAGTTTCCCCTCATCTTCATCATTTTCTCTGGTGTGTGTTTTTCTGATTATCCATCCACGTCTCTCCCACAGATACCTCTAGAAGCATTCCGACGTCCAGGACCGACAAGAATCCCCAAACCGAAGGGTTTCAGCTCCCAGAAAGGCACAAACAACACAGCAGTAAACCTGGGACTGCAGAGCAAAAGCCAGCTGCAGCACGCTCATGTAACTGCTGGGAGAGAGCACTCTGCACACACACCGGCATCACACAACAACAACCCAAACCTTGTGAACAGGAGACTGTGACATCTTCTGAATCAGAGGCTCATTTAGAGCACAACCTACACAAAATACATCCGCATATTAAAAAAAGTTAAAATCTAGAATAGCAAGACAAGTGATTTTTTTTTCCTGTTTTTGACTTCAAAACTACCTGTTCCACTGTTACCAAGTCTATGTCTGTGGTGGTGAGGACTGCAAAATGCAGCAGGTGTATTGTAAGTTAAGTATTTTGTCCACGCTGTATGGAAACATTATAAAATGTAGTTCAAATATAGAATCATGATATAACTAACACAAAATTGAGAATTAATCATCTGCCGTGACAAATTTGTGGGTGGACGTCACTGTGATCAACATCGATGAAACAGAAACATTAGAACAATAAGTGTGTTATATGGTCAAGTTGTTGATTTGTACTGTGAATATTTCTATTAATCTCTAATGATGGTATCTGTTGTGAGATACAGATAATGAAACAACCATTTATCCATATCTAGAGATGGGGCACATGGATATTTTTTAAATACAGTGGCAATAATGTACATAAGTGTATAACTCATGCATTGTAATGCAGCTCCTTCATAGTGATTATCTAAAAAATGTGATGTGTTATTTTTCTTTATCAATAAAGATTTTTTGTACTTTGAATAATGGAAATGTTTCTTACAAAATTATAAAAGTTCAATACAAAAAAAGACAAATGCTGCACATTTCTTTTAAGAGTTTTGTACAAGTACTTTTTTATAGGCTGTGACTGCAATACAAGAATATTCCATAATATTCATAAGGGACTCCAGGTATATGTGGGGTATTTATAAACATATTTCACAAAAAGACAGGAAGAGATAAAAGGGGACTGGACAACACAGGCTGTTCCTGAATTTCATCCTAAATTGACACAAACAAATTACAATATAATTCAGCTATTCATAAACAGTATCTTTCATCCTCCATGTTTATCTACATCACCGTGTACTTAACCAAACACAACACATCCTTCCACATATTTCACATGGCTGTTTATCAGGCAAGTTCAGCCAGAGTTTTCCGACTCTCACTATGACTGCATTCGTGTAAAAAGACAGCTTTGGCTCCAGGTGACTGGTCTCAAACACGGATCTGGAGCTGCATATTTCTCATAAGAACAACAAAATGTAATCTCGAACAAATGAGGAATTTAACGACAGGACACAGACTGAAAGCAGCGGAGTTGCTGCAGCCAAAACCAACAAGGAAATTCAGCAAAAACTCACCATGTGAAAATCAATTGGCTTCAATATCACTACCAACTCATCAAAGAACAAATGGACTATAAATTACAGTGTTTTTCATTAAATGACTGTGTTGAAGGTTAATTCTCATGGTCAGTCAGATTATTCAGATTTATTCTTTCAGCAACAACCCAGACAGTATGTGTGGGCCTATAACACAAGTTAAGTCCAAACATCAACAATATTTATTACACCTTGGCTAAAAAAAGTGAAATAAATTCAATTGATTAAAAGTTAATTAAATTCTTTTTCTATCAACAATGCATGACATGCTAAATGAGTTAAAAGGTTTATCCTGCACACGTTTCTTTTGCATCTTTTTTTCATTTTTATAACAGAACTGAATTATCGTTGTTTTACATCCATTAATGCTTCATCTTTAAATCTGTTACCTTAACATAACCATGTGTGGCATGCTCTAAGGCCTGGCCCTGCTTCCTCCCCTTGGCCTCACCCTGATTAAACCTTTCTTTCACAGATCAAGGAGTTATGATCATCTTGCCATCCTAATAGCTCCCGAAGACAACTGGGATTTCTGGATAACCAGTACTCTTTTGTCTCTAAAAGGAAAAGTTTATCTAATACTGCAAAAACAGGAGCGGGGCAAAGGGGAGGAAGTAGGATCAAGTCCAGGTTACCATAGTAATACACCCTGGTAAGAAGTGAGATTCCTTTTTGACAGTGAAATGCTGTCAAAATGCACACAAATACTGCTATTTAGACAGGGTTACTTGAAAGTTCCTGCTTTTAATGACCTCTAGCAGAGAGGTTATACTCTGACAACAATCTTTCCCTGTCCAGTAATTTTTAAATAGCTTCTGTAAAACTGTTTATTAGCCATTTAACGAGGAAGCAAACAGCTCTGAGGGCTGTTTTTATAAGCTTTGATGCTGTATATTCCTACCTAAAGAAAGCGACAGCAGCTTTATGATATACTGTGTAAACAACTATGATTCGCAGTCTATTGATTTTTCTATATTTCTGTCCAAACCTCCTCTTTTCTTGCAGGCGTTTATTCACTGAGGTCCCGTCAGAGCAGAATTTATGGCTGAACGCAGCACAGACAGGAAGTGCTCTCTCTCTTCACCCCGTTCTGTGGCACAAACCCAATAACGACGAGGACCCTCCAGAACAAAGGCGTGAGACACATCTGCAGAGAGTGTTCGTCAGTATTCAGATAAGAAGTAAAATGGCTGCGTGACCAAGGCTCAGAGTGTGTGTATGGTAAATACTTACAGCGGGAATGGAGAATCTCTCCGACAGTCAGGCTGGGGAGAGCCACAGAGGCCAAGAATGTGTGTGTGCTGCGGTGAGACAGCGTAAAAGGTGTGTGGTGCACGTTTCTCTGCGTCAACACCAAAGCATTGTTAAACAGGAACAGGCCCACATCGGACACCTGCTCATAGGTCCTAATCAGCCACAAACACAAAGGGACAAAAAGTTAAAATATAGAACTTCATTAATGGAAAATACTTCACAAACATAAAATAAATAATTTGTTTAGTAAAGGTTTTACAGTTATCATGAGTGGATAATCTGAATCACAGTTGGGCAAATAACTGCAAGTAGATGGCTTAGTAAAAACAAAGCAAGTAAATATCTGAAAGAAATGTCTGTATAACGGAAACATCCACATACAGATAAAAATCTGAGCTGTTACCTTAGCGACTCTGGGATCTGCTCATCGGGGCTCCTGAGCAACACAGCATCCTGAGTTATTACCAGCTGCCTGTTTCCTTCATTGAGACTCTGTGCGCATACAAAACATACACCCCAATACAATAGAACAATTCAGCATGCATGGTTTGTTTGCGTTTGGGCTAAAGGAAACAATCAGATGGACCTGGAGCTGTTTTCTTACCGGACAGCCCCGGATCATTCGCTGTGTTTCCTCCATCAGCTTGTCTTTTTCAGAGTTGCGCTTTAACTGAAACAGGAAGAAATGTTCATTTAAACTACTGTTCAGGAGTAAATAAAAAAATACTTGCATAGTTTACAGATCTGACTGTGTGTGTGTTTCACCTTTTGTATGAACTGCATGAATTGTAGCATTGTGTTGAGGGCAGAGCAGAGGTGTGTGAAGTCAGGGTGACCGGTGTGTGTGTGTAAACAGAGAGCTTGAAGCAGAGTCACATACTCCTGGATTCTCCACACTGGACACAGCAGCAGCTCCTGCAGGCTTCACACACACACATACACGCACGCTCACTGTGGTGTAATCAATGTATTTTATTTGCAGGAGTATCCAATGACTGACCTAGAAAGTAAACATATGACTGTGTGTTTGTACCATCACCTCAGCATGTGGGTTGCAAGGGTCCTATCTGCCATCTTCAGGAAAGCCCGGAAAGTTGGTTTAGCTTCTCTGCACTGACCAAGACACAGCACAACTAAATGTCTCAAAAAAGTTATAAAGTTAGAATTTACAACATAGATTGTGTGTCCTCCACACAGACTGGAGACAGTTTTAGTATTCCTCAGGATTCTGGACTTGGACCAATTCTGGTTTTCCTTTACAAGCTTTCTTTGGCCAACATCATCCCACCGTTATGCTAATGGGCCCTTTATTTATCAATGAAATCTGAATTTACCTGAACTACAGACTTCTCTCAGAGACATTCAGACCTGGATGAGAGATTTCCTGTCAACGTAACTTCCTTTGGAACATATCTAGCACAACTGTGAGGAACTTGGTCATCTTTTCTTCTTCTGAATCCATGTAAAATTTAATGTTGAATACAAAATCCATTTTTATTACCTACAAAGCCCTTAACAGCTAGCCCCATCTTATGTGTTTGATAAAGTGCAACATAAATAAAGTTTAGTTGAGATCAGCTGTAAAATGCAACACTTTGTTCCCCCAGGAGGATTATAACAGACTGCATTAATGATGTTAAATAAACGCTGGCTTCTCAACCTTAGTAGACAGTAAACATCTACTGATTGAGTTTTCATCTGCAACATGATCTGAAACTTTCTGATACCATACTGGTGAGATAAAATTTTGAATCAAAATGATTGAATTATACGTGAAGCTTGATAAGTAGTAGAGATACACAATATTATCCTCATGTCATCAATATCCGTAAATAAATGCTTTGAATCAAACATCAACATCAGCCAGGACTTGGAGAAAAAGGTCAAATTTAGCTCGTTTGTGATTAACTTCAGGATTTTTACTGAGAGCTGATCATCCAATCTTGTTTTTTTTCCTTTAAAAGGTTGTATAAAAGTACATGTTTCAAAACGTAAAGTTTTTTTTTCCTCCAAATGATTCCAACTTTGGACCATCATAAAGAGAAAATAAATGACATCTCAATTCCTCTCCAGAAGAGACTTTATCATCATATTTCTGTATTGACAATTGGTCAAAATTAGGGGACATACATGGAAATGAAATAAGGGTGTTCAGTCAGTGATGCTCAAAATGTGTAAACATGATTAGTCCTGATTTGCAGTTCGTTTCATCACAGATCACAAACAATTATTTATGACAGAATAGTCAATAAAATCAAAAAATTCTTCTGAAGATTGAAATGTATATAACCAATATCATGACTAAATGTATCAACTTTAAAGTTAAAGAGCTTTGAATAAATATAACTTCATGATTTAACCAACAAACAGTTTTCCTCTGCTGTCTCACTTCCATTAAAAAGTGTTTATTTTACAAGTAATAATGACATTATATACAAGTTAATTTCAACAGCCTCTTCTGCACTGAATAAAATGTCAAGTAACTAATATTTTATTACACAAACCACTAAATTTACCTTATCAATGGTGCAGAGGGCAGTAGTGTAGTTGTTTAGGTAGTTGGTGTAGACTCTTAGTTTTGAGCAGAGCTTCACAAACACATCTCCAACACACTGCTCTGCACCCCACAGCTGCAGTCTGGTCTGTAAATCTGCCTCAAACGCCCTGTAATGTACACACAAACACATCAGCCACCTCATGTCCACACAGTGGGACAACCAGGGATGTGTGTACAGGTGTGTGTACCTGTTAAGCTGCAGTATTACTATAACAGGGCTGAAGACAATCTGGATGTCAGCAAAGCTGAGGATGGTTCTGTTGGAATGTAAAGCTGCTGTAAGAGGATCCTGGTACACCTTCAATACAAAGACATTCACATGAGTGAAATATGGTTTGTAGATACTGGCACTTCTGTAAGGTGGACTAACTAAACAAAAGATGAAAACCATGAGGATTTTACAGATGAGAACCAAAAATAGAGCATGGAAAACACAGCACATTATTGGTTTATATATATCACAAACTCTGCATGTTGAGCTGGACAGGACCTCTTAAATACAGTAAATTATCCCCAGTTGTCCAGACAGAAGCAAATCATAAGGATCATTTTTATGAGTTGGGATTTTGTTATGTTTAAATTGACCAAAAATATTAAGTTAAAAATCAGAGTAATACCTTCAGGACGGCGCTCAGCCTCCCCAGATAAACACACTCACTGTGGTGCAGCTCTCTTGCGACTGCACCTCTCCAATCTAAAGCCGTCTAAAGACACAAAGGAACAATTTGTCAAAAGTTCCCACACAATCTTCTGTGATTGGAAAAGTTTAAAGAGTCCACACCTGTGGTAGCTCAGGTACTGGGCTGAGGGATGTGTGCAAACCATGATGTGCTGAAGAGAAACCCTCTGCTACTTTCTTTGTCTGTTTGTCCTCTTCATCACTTTCTTCTCCCTCCTCCTTTTGACTCCACCTTGTCAGGAAGGTGGACAGAAACTCCAGAGGTCTGGTCTTAAAGTGTGCGAATACAGATAAAGTACACACTTAAAAATGGCTGAACCCTTCAGTCAGTCTTTTGTTGACGACATTTGTGTATTTCTAAAGTATTTCCCACCTCCTCTTCCTGTATAGTGAGAGCAGTGAGTCCTTCTGTCAGCGCCTCACCCAGCTCTTTGGACACACAAAGTTTGTCAAGACAGATTTTCTCCCACAGAAAATAACCTATAAAGATATAAGAACATTCTTCAGAGAGATAATAGGACTCAGATTACACATATAAACCAACAGGTAAGTGAAACTAACCCAGAGCTCGGCCTCTGGCCTGCAGGCTAGCCTGTTGGAGCCGTGGCTGCAAGGAACTCCTCAGCTCCACCAGAGCCTCCTCCATCCACTGAGCCTGTCTGCACCAGCCCTGCAGCACACTGTCACACACATACTGCAGCGCTGGAGCTGCTGGCTGCTGGTCCCAGAGCCCAGTACGTACATCACCACCAGACCACTCACTGAGGACTACATTAGGTTACATAAAAGTTTACCACATTGTTAAGCATGAGGTCTGCCATACATCTAACGAATGTTACTCACTGTTCTGGAAACTGCCTGTGGCAAGACCCACTGGGGCCCGAACCTCCAGACCAGTAAGAGTAGAAAGAGTGCGGATGAGAGTCAGACCTGATGCTGTGTGGAGGGGATGCAGACAGTCAGGGAGTTTCTCTTTACAGGGAAACGTAAACAAGAGAGGAGTGTGTGTGTGTTAGCATATGTGCTACCAGATGCAGCTAGTGGGCAGAAGATATCGATCCCGCCTCCTTCTTGAGCTGGTGCCACCCAGCCGCAGAGTTTTTCCCAGAATTCTCTGTGATCAGGTGTCAGTAGCATCCTTTCTGATAGGCTTATCCCTAAAAGGTCCAGGGTGAAACACACGATTAGATTAGAAGATGAGGAAAGAAAAATATTTTCATTTCGAGAAGCAATTTTTTAGTTTTTAAACCAATTCTGGTTCATGGTATTTAAATACATGGTCAGTACAACTTTTGGTTAAGTGAATAAAAAAAGATGAAAGAAGTCACAGCAATTCCATTCATTGGTCTAAAGTCTGATTTTTTTGGGAGCCGTCAACATCTTCAGTTAATTATTAATATTAGCCTCAACACATCTGCTTCAAATGAAGCGGATCCCCTCAACAGCTTTTTATCAGGTTCTGCACAAGCCCATTAATAATCTATTAATTTGGGGCAGGAGAGTGCAAGCAGGGCAGGGAAACAGCTAAAACCTGTAGGACAGTAGTCTTGAGGACTGGAACTGAAGAACCTTGCTTTTGGTCAAACTTCCTTTTGGAACCAGCCTCAAGTGGCCATTCAAGGACCTGCAGTTTTTTGGCACCTCTGCTTTGGTTTCATGTTATTGAACCATGAATACAGGAATAGTATCACATTTTTATTTATAAAAAGAATTTCTTAGGAACTGCTCATCTGTCCCAACCCTACTATCCACAGCTATCAAACAATTCATACCTGCAAGGTATTCAAAATCATTTTCAAGATTTAGTTTATTTCTATATATCTGTTGTTGGTGAGGTGATAGAATAGGTCAAGTAAAAAAGATAAACTTTTCTACAATCAGTTTAAAACCTGATTAAAATGAGTCTGATTCTGTGGTCCTTCATCTGAAAGGGTGGTTTGCCCACTTTGGGTTGGAAATGAGATGCTGCCTCAGGTGAAGGAGTTCACATATCTCATGGAATTGTTCAAAGGTAGGGGTGGAACATAATGTGACACAGGTGGATTGACTGTCCATACGGTGACTGGGGACACTATGGATAAGGTCTGAGTCTGAGCCGGGTCACTGATGCTCTGCTTGAAAATCAACCAGTTGAGGTGGTTTGGGCAGCTGGTCCAGAGGGAGGTGTTTTAGACATGTCCTATGAGGAAGAGGATGCACTGGAAAAATTATATCCATCATCTGGCAGGGTAACACCTTGTTGTCCCCTGAAAGAGCTGGATGAGGCGGCTAGGGAGAGGGAGGTCTGAGGATCTCTGCTGTGTGGTTCCAGATAAGCAGTAAAGGGATGAGCTGATGAAATTCAAAACTTTTACTTACAGTTCTGGGGTATCCAGACGTAATTCAAAATTAATTTAAGATTAATTAAAACTACTACTGTTCAAGGTTTGGAGCCGACAGATGAAGGTAACCACAGGCTTTTGGTGCATTCTCATTACAATAAGCCATGAAACAGATTTCTAGTTAAGTGCTACCAGTGGAGGTTCCAGTTAGCAGTAAAACAGGATCATTAGGTCTCACCATGAAGCAGATGAATTTCCTCTGTTCCTCCTGGAGCAAGAAGGCCAAGCCTCTGAACTGGCTGCCCTGAAGTAACCCTCTCCACCTGGGTCAGCAGAGCTGAAAGAGTCCCTCTGTGGTCATACAACACCACAATTACTCCGGCTTTCACACCACTCAGCACCAGCTAAATTAAAGATTAAAAGAGTGGACAGGGAGAAATGTGAGAAATCTTCCCTTTGGACAAGTTCATTTCAAACCCTGTTGTGCTTCATTGGGGTTCTCCTCTTTATGATGAAGATGTTTATACGAATACCTCATAGGCTGGAATTCTGTCAGAGATGAGCATTAAGAGGGAAGATGCTGTGTGATGACGGGGTGAGAGTGTGTGTGGGAGCGCAGGTCTGTGGGTAAAGGAGGATAATGCTCCTCTGGCTTTGGGCAGTCTTTCACTGGAAGAAAATACACAGAACATGCATTAGTACATACATGCACACATTAGAAAGAAAAAGAAAACACTGTCTGACCAACTGAATACCAACAGCTTTGCATGAAGTCTGATGACAGAAAACAATGCTTTATGTTTAAAGTTTAAAGCTTGAACTAGCTGTGTTAGCTTAGCCTAAAGACATGAGAGAAATCGACATGGTAAAAACATAAGTTTACTAATGAACCTAAATATCTCGATGAAAGCAACATACAGGGAGACAATCACCTGCTAACACTGGAGGTTTGGACTCTACCCAGGCTCTGAGTGGCATTTATAGGTTGTCCCTTGTCCACGCTGAGACTGGAAGACCCAACCATACTTGGAGCCAGGGAAAGGGAAGGCCAGGAGGTGAATGTTACCCCTGAGAAGGTACCTCCAGCACTGGCTCCATCTGGCTTTGCATAGCTGCCCCAAGCTCTTCTGCTTCTGATGGATAGTCCTGCAAATATCACAGATATAACATTAATAACTCTTAATAATTCTAATAATATTCCTGCTCTAATCAGCCTTGCTATGCCAGTGGAAGTGAAATGAAATTAGAAAAATAATTATAAATTCCAGAGGGAAATTGAAAATGAATAAATAAAAGATGTTTTGATGGTGTAAGGCATTTGTAGTAAAATAAGTGGTTTGACTGACATGTATGGAGCTGGGCATGCAATGACATCTGGGATTTTTTTAAATATTAAAGCCTTAATAAAAGACAAAGACTAAAGAAAATCAACAACACCCCCATCCTTGTCATTTTTGCTTTGACTCACTCCTCTCCTCCTGAAGCTTGTCTCTGATTTTCTGCCTGGTCCTCCTCTCCTTCTTCCTCTCTTCCTCCTCCTCTGCCGGATTCATGCTTTGTTGGTTGAGGGTCCCATACAGCGTGGTCGCCTCCCGTGGAGTAAGCAGGTCCAGTGTGGAGACGCAGGTGATGTAGTGGTTTTTCCATGCTCCAAACTCTTTTTCTCCAGGAGTGTAGGGAAGGAACCAGCCTCTCCTGATGCACCGGCCTGCCCAAAGACAATCCTGGAGAACGGGTGCAGGGTATTTGAACTCTTTTTTTAGAAATGGCACACAAATACTATTTGAAATGTGTTGTGTAGACCATCACCTGCTCCGCCAGGATACTCCAGTACCAGCTGACTTGGGCGGCCCTGCTCAGGTCCAGAGGGGACAGATAGGACATGACATACAGAGACAGAAACCGAGGAAGCACTGCTGTGAAGTCCACTCGAGTCACTGGAACAGTCTCGATGAGCAAATCCCTGCAGTACCTGCTCAGATTTGTTAGATGTTTTCAATTAAAATCTATTTCAATCTGTATGAGTTCAGGCTAAGAATTACCACAACATGGTAAAATGTATAAACAGTCTTACTTGAGCTGGGACTTGGTGCAACGTGTGAGCAGAGAATGCAGCAGATGTTTCCTCTGCACGTCAGTCCACAGGTCAAACCAGTGCAGCACAAGGTTCACCCGCTCCTCAAATAACTGGGGGGACATTTGGGAATAGATAGAGTAGTAAATGAACTCTTCTTCTCGTCTATTTTATCATTCTGTGAAATCGATGAACAGACTTCCCTTTTGAACAATTATAGAAACACATTTAATTACATTTATGGAGGCAGTGGTGAAGATATTTGAACCTGGATGGACAGCATCAACCTGTACAGCTGAAAGATATTTACTGGAAGGTAAATCACTCATTCATATCTACCTTTTTGAACATAGAGACATCAAGGAATCATTGTGCATTCTGAATGTGGTGTTTGTTACATTGAATAAACAGCTCTGACTGCCTAGAAAATTTCAGTCTTTTCTTTTTTTATTTTTTACTGTGGATTACCATGTTATATTACTTGCCAACAACTTTTCTCACGCAAATAAAATACAAAATGAGAGGAAAATTGTACTTAAACTTTAACTGATAGTCTGTGTTGAGGCTCAAAAAGCCTCCCCTTAGTTTTTAAGATGGGATACAAACAGAAAAAACGGTATTTCAATGCAACACTGCACTCAGAGAGGCTACCATAGCCTTACTAACCATCGTCTCTGGGATTTGTTTTAACTTAACAAACCCATAATTTAAAATAGGCAATGCCGGTTACATTTAAAATAAACTAAATATATATATATTTTTAATATGAGCGCGAGCTTACGTTTGTTTATCAAGAGAAAGCACGTGGGAAGGGTTTACTCACCTGTTTCAAATCAGGTTAATTAGCCAGTAAGGCTGACTGTCCCACCTACCTTTTCATTTCCAATGTTAGCATACTGAGGTTCATTTTTAGCTTTCACACAGCGCTATGAGATTTAAAAATAAAAATAGGACTAATTCCAAACTAATTACGCATGCGTAATAGGTATATTGTTTTTTTTTAAAAAAGGTTCAGCTTGTTTCTGGGCTCTATCTGAGACTGTCCCTCTAACCTGTAGGTTGTGCTGCTTGTTGTTGAGGGGGGTCCAGCTGCTGAAGCAGGTCTCGGACCGCAGGTTGGGGACTCGCTGGAGCTCATACTCTGTCCCGTTCAGCTGCCACCGCTTCACCGAGTGAGGGGCGGATTTCAGGCCCGTCTCCATGCAGCCTCGAGCTAAACAAGCAAACTCCAAAAGAATACCTTGTCAGATGGAGCTTCCTTCTGAGCAAATTCCCAGAAACGGGCCACAACAGCACTTCTCTCTGCAACCTGTAACCTTAGAGACGCATCAACAAAGGGATGAGTGCATTCCTTCACACAACCCATCCCCTCATCCTGAACATTAATCATTAACAGGATGTCTTAAAGTGTAATGAGCTGTTCAATGACTACATTTACAATATAGAAAAGATATTGGTGTCCTAGCATGATCATATTTAATAAGATGCTCCGGAACTACTAAGTGATCAAGTATCTGAAAAAACATAAAATAATGATGAATACAGGGTCTTGATAAATGCTTTTTCAATGTCACCTGAAAATATAAAAAAATGAAATGTAAAAATATATTTTATTAATACAGTGAGGGAAATTCTAATGTAGTTAAGGAAAAAGAGATCATTCTTGGTCTTGTTCCAGAGGGGGACGGCTGCTGGCAGGAATGATCTCCTGTACCCTTCTGTTTTGCAGTATAGGCTATTGAAGAAGCCTCTGTCCGAACACACTCGTGTTTCCACACTGTTGTGTAGAGGATGTGATGAAATGTTCATTATGTTGAGCAGCTTGTGCAGCATTCTACTCTGGACAATCAGCTTCAGCAGCTCCAGTTGTACCCAGCACAGAACCAGACTTATAGAAGATATGCAATATCTTGGCACACACACTGAAGGATCTTAGCTTTCTCAAGAAGTAGTCTGCTCTGCTCTCTCTTTTCAGTCTATTGTCTAGCTGGGCTCCCAGTTATTTGTCCACATACCACCTCCGATGATGTAAAGTGCTTTACTAACTCCTGTTCCTCCTAAAATCCAATAGGCTCACGGTTTATGTTCAAGATCAGGTGATTTTTTTTCTACGCTCTCTCACAGATTGTCCAGTTCCCTCTACTCCGCTTCTGGTTCATCACCACTACGCCACACAGCTGCAGTCATTTGAGTATTTTTGCAGATGCCAAGACTCAGGCTTGTACTGGAAGTCTGAGGTGTACAGTGTGAGTAAAGTAGGTGAGAAATATAATACAAGCTCTGAGTTTCAGACTGTGATCTGTTGTTTAGGTGGTCATAATCCAGGCGGTTGTGGAGGGATCCACCTGTTCTTTATGGAGCTTTCTCACATAACAGTAAAAATGTAGCTTCAACAAGTTTAAAATGGAAATGGAATGTAGCCATGAAAGAGAAAGGACAAGAGGTTGAGAAGAGAGCTCATTCGTATTTGACTTTATTAATCAACTCTCTCTTCCAAACCCATCCCCTCAGCATCCTTTCTAAAGAAATATCATTAATAATAATAGCTCAGAAACTCACATTTAGTAAAACATTTATTAAGTCAAAAACAAAATCAGAATAAAGTTAACAGTATAACGCCCCACAACCCCCATCAACACTGGTTGAAAAAAGATATGACTAAATAAACTGATTTACAAATCAAAGCAGCATCAAATGATTATCTTGAAACTTACAATTAATAGCTAAAATTATTACGAGAGTCACTTAAAATTTAAGAACCAATAAGGCAAAAATAACTTTCTTTAAAATTAAGGCTTGGTTTAAAAGTCAACATTTGGATAACTCAGTCTTCTTCCTGCATCAAATCAACACGCCTGTAATAATGTGCAGCGTGTTTTGCACGTTTCATGGATATGTGCAAATATATTCAACACTGAACAGTGTTGTGAACCAAGAAATCATATTCAACATCACAAAGTAACATACCGTCTATAATTTACTGCACATTGACTTTAGTCGAGCTATATGTCTTTCTTTAGGTCGTCACATGGGCTACGCTTATGATTAAAGCTGTAAGCTGAGATAGTTACAAACATTTCTGTGTAGACTATAATATTAAAAGTCAAGCTCTGGGTCTTTAGTTTGTGAGACACTCACTGATCTGAATACTTTGGTTAGCAATGTTTTGCTAATTTCTTATTTGGAAATTAGTAAATAAAACAAAAAGATGACAAGATGCACCAAAGCTAATACGTATAATATAATGCACCCGAACAAATCTGGGATATTAAACCTCGTTCCAACCACAGACTTGGAATTTTAAAAGAAGAACAATATAATGTACCTGATATAACACCAGAAATAATGATATTCAATCAAAAGCAAGTTAATTACTGCCATCTTCTTTTTTGTTTTAATAAGAAAACTATATTTTTTCTACTCTGCATATTTGCAGCTGGTGCATCTGTTATTATGTCATCTTAAAATACATCCATCCTCCTGAAGAGACAGGGAACACTGGTGAACAGCTTTGTTGCCGTTTCTGTTCAAATACATCAGAGAAGTAGTACCCAAAATCTAGTTTCACCTCCACCTCATCTGCTCCCTCCCCTCCCAGTGGCAGAAAATAAAAAGTGGTAAAAGAAGGAGAGAGAAAACAAGAACAAAAAAAAAATAAATCACATGCTGGAAGTCCTCGGGATTTCTTGAGCGTCGGCTAGATTCAGTTTCTGACTGGAGGAGCTGGGTTAAGAAAGTTCCAGATTTTAAAACAGCCACAGTGGTTATTTATCAATAATTTTCCTTTTATAACCAAGAAGGGATGAATATCACCCAAGGAGAACTTTAAGCATCAAAAGGATACATAGACGAACTCAGCTCCTCAAGCTGTGGATAAGATGGATATTTTATGTTAGAATACACGAGCAGCTTGTGTCAATCACAAATCATTGCAAAGAACCTGTAAGACTTTATCCTGTTCAACATGTAACAAGCCGACTAAACTGTAAGAGCTTAGCACTTGCAGGAGGATAAACAGCTAAATCCTTACCAGGATCACGGACAGAACATGCAACAGCATTGTGAATTTAATATGTTACATCACTAGCAATTCAGGGGCAGGATAGTTGCATGTAGGTAGACATTCAGACGTATTAGCCTAAACAAAACAACTGATCAGACATCATAAGCTGTTACAGAGTAAAGCAAATGTTATCATTCCTATAAATGTAATGATAAAGACTCATTAATTTACAAACAGCCTTACGTTTAGAAGTAACTTGTCCATGTTGGTGTCACAGGCCATCTTCCTCTGATCCTCAGGCATTTCATCCACCTCACTGTAGAGGTCAAAGTGCAAACGTGCCAGCTTCTCCTGCATCTCTCTCACGTGCTCCATCTGGTCAATGGAGCACTCATTGCCTGACACAAAAAAACAAACAGTAGAGCCACCTTCAGCAAACATGTCTTTGCTACAAATTTCTATTGAAATACAATTAGAAAAACATGTCCTACTTCAACATGCCTCTCTATAAATGCACAAGATTGTTTCTATATGCAGCTATTGTAAGAGTAAATCTGCTCTCTGGTGAGGTGCATCAATTACCAAACGCTTGTAGTTTCCCTGAGTGGAAGTCGTTGAGGAGACTAAGTAGGCCATTCTCCATCTCCTGCACATCCGAGACGTCGGTCAGAAACGAGTGTTGGACGATAGGAGCTGCCTGTCCTTGGCTCTGATTGGTTTTACCACCCGCACCCAGCTGGGATCTAGGTTTGTCTCTCACTCCTCTGAGGGAAAAAAGTCAAAGAGGAATGAGTGCAATCAGGATGTTTGGATAAACAACAGAAATACCAAAATCAGCCCTCCTCGGTAGATAATATAAGCTATGATACCTTCTACTCTTGCTCTTTTGGCTGGAGTGAGTCCCGGTGTTGTGGCTGTAGCCGACATGCCTACCACCGGAGGAAGCGCTATTCTTCCGGCCAGAGCCGCCTGTCGGAGCCGCAGTGTTTGTTGAAGTCCTGGGACTCTTTCTCTTTAGCTTTCGCTCCTCCATAACTTCATGTTACAGCGCTGTCTAGTAATCAAACAGGCTGGAGAGGTGAAACCCGTTCCTAGATAAAATAGCCAGAGACAGTCAGGAGCTAGCGTTAGCTCAACGCCTAGCTTGTCGGCTAATCTTTAAACTGTACACAACATTGAAGTTACTTGGCACAAACACAAGCCGATAAACCTATTTACAGACAACTGCTGTAGTACAAATCCTATAATACCTGCGTCAGTAAAAGGTTGTCCAAGATGTTAAAATATTTTCTAAACCATAGCATTTTTCATTGGTAACTCACAGGCTAACCAACTAGCCTGCAGCTGTGAAGTACAAAAACTTCCTGTTTTGATGAGACGCAACAGCCCTGGGGCCGTGTTCCAAATAGCTCAGTGCCCAGAAGTTACCATTTATAAAAAACATTTAAATACGCGGCCTCCGTAAAACATGGCACGTTTTTTTTACACAACACAGTGGAAATATGATATTGAGATTTTGAGCAAAAAAATTGCAATATTATTTGTAAAGGGTTCCAGCAATTTTAAGGACGTTTCTCTTCTCCTGTGTGTAGAGTTCTTCAGCACGAAGTCGAACTGGGTCCAACACATGCAGGGGGAGAGATTTCTGCTAAGAAAACTGCTGCCAAACTCACTAGTCCACTGATATTCAACTGTCTTCAATTAGGTTCAGTCCCACTGGGAAAAAAAACACATGTAGACAAGTGAAAATGAAATGGGCTATAAAAACACATTTCAATAAAGGTAGGCCTATATTGTAACCCTGGTCCTCGAGGGTCACATCCCTGCTCCAACACACCTGATTCAAATCAAATGGATCCAACAGCCTATCACAGTAGCTCATTCATTTGAATCAGGTGTGTTGGAGCAGGGATGCATGGAAAACTTGCAGGATGAGGGCCAAGGTTCCCCACCACTGTACTAGACCATGATTGTACATCTTTTAGTTTTATTTCACACTGGCTTTATTTTACATGGTTCTAAATGTATATTTTGAATTTGGTTTTAAACAAACAAAGAATAAAGAAAGCATTGTCTACACATTCCTAATGACATCTTTTTAATGGGAAATTTAAGAGATTGGATTTTCCCTCAAAGTCGACCAACTCAACCGTGAGCAGGATGTAGGACTGCCAAGGAACCACAAGGAGGCGATAAGTGAACATCTAATACTGATCTCTCTTTTCTCCCGTCTCTAAGTTAACATGAAAGACATATTTTACACATTGCTTATTTTCATAAATACAAACTACATGAAAACATTAAAAAAAAAACTGGATTCCAGAACATTATTCAAGTTTTCAATTGCAATTTTAAAATATTTGGAGCTGAATGAGGATGTCAGTCTGTTTGCTGGCGTCTGTCTGCCATGCTATTTCAGTCACGGTCTTGAAAAGCTGGATTAATGGTTACTTTTATTCACTTCTACTGAGGCTGAAGGTAAAAGAAGGAAAAACAACCATGATCTGTTCTGGATAATTCATTCAGTTTGCAACTAAAACCTGGACTTTGTGTTGATTGATCAAAAGTAGTAAATGCCCAATGAGGATCCATTAGATATCAAATATTATGTATCCTTTAAAATTATATTTTTCTTCAATTTAAGAATAACCTTCTAGTGATTTTTGTAATACATAAACCATCCATATTTCATACAATTAAATCCAGAAATGATGCTGCAGTAGAAGTTCGGATGGAACCCAATGATCACTTCACTATTGCAAAATATCTCTGATAAATGTAACTTTCTATGCATAAAATATAGTAGATTCCCAGCACGTGTTTACATATACTGTGTATTTAAACACATTTCTTTATTTAACCTCTAAAAAGGGCATTAACTAGATAAATGTACGAGTGGGCACATTTGTTACATACCCGTTTCTCTCATTAACTTTAGAAAGAGCAATTTAAATACCTAAAACAAATAGTTTGTTTAGTTATTTCATATTGTGTTCCTTTTTTTTGCATATCCTCAGGGATCACATGAAAGATGATCATGTCAGATATTTTTTTTGCACTGATAATTTATATAAATCTAATAGTTAAAAAAGGGATCTGTATATAATCTGTGTACACTCTTAGTTCAAACACTGGCTGAGATATTAAACGAACCCTTCCTGTTTTTGATTATTAAAAAGAAGCAGGCAGATTATTAAAAAAAGATCTTGAAAATGTTTGTTGAAAACACAAACCAGTTCTGACAAATGATCTTCTCTCTGCTTTGCATGTCATTTGTCTCCTCCATCCATCCCTCCCTGTCTTTTTCCTGCTTTGAGAGCTCATGTTGGAGTGTGTGTGTGCTGCGTGACAGTGGCAGAGTGAGGTGAACCAGGATAAAATGTTACAGATGAAAACATTTAGACTGTTGCCTCCATACAGCCATTAACGTAGTAGATACACACACACACACACACACACACACACCTATCTCTCGTCAGTAATTGCAGTGTAAGTGCTATTTGGAGAGCTGGCTACTGGTTAAAGCCAGTTAATCTTTTTCTCATGCGCATGGCTGCTTGAATCATGCATTTGGATTGGAAATGAACTACGGCTTGTTTATTTACACACCCTGTTTTACTGTCACTTCCAAGTTTCCTGCCTTTGTAATGTAGCATTATTCCAGCATTTCAACAGGCACGGTCCAGCTGAGAAAACGTCACAATCTGGGACTTAAAGTGATTTCAGCAAATGAAACAAAAAAACTATCAGTTAAGCTGATTTAAGCACACGCGCTGCACACGATTTGATCTGTAGTTTTGGTCTGTTATGCATAATCTCATTATTTCACACAGTTTTTCATTTTGAAGTCTCTTTCTCTCTGAGGACTTAACCCATAATCAGCCTGGAAATCTTATATCAATCTGGAATAGAAGCAGGAAGGACGCTCCTATTATCTGTATTCACGTGCATGCGTGCTCCTTGTCTATCACTGTTCAATACTGCATCTCCAGAGGTGTTATTACACACAGGGCGTGTTAAGAAGACACTGTGTGTGTTTGTGTAGGGCTTTTTGGGAATTAGGGTTAAAGAAGGAGGTTACAAGTTTGTGTGTGTGTGTTTTCATCTCAGCAGCTGTGACCCAGAATAAGTTTTTATTCCTCACATGCAGAAACACACTGACATGCTTGAACTAAGAGTTTTTAATGAAATAAAATAAAATAAAACTAGATTTAAATCTTTTTCTGTCAAGTGCATGAATAAGTGTGTGATGGGAGCTGGGCATCTTGCCGTCCATTTGTCCTCTATTCAAGGACAGGGAACAAGCGATACACATATTGCATACAGGGACGGATGGGCAGCGATGAATGGAGGAGATTTGCAAAAGAAAAAAAAACATAAAAGAAAGTAATTTGTGGGAAAAAAGAAACAACAACTAGGTCACCTTTATAACAATTTGAAAAGGTTATTTTTCCCCCTCGACTGACGTGCATAGATATATCACAAAGATGTTTTAATGTAGGTTTTTAAATGTGGTGATGCAGTTCTGAATACATGGGGAAAAACGAGGATAAGGTCTAAAAGCTCATTTTCATCCCTATGAAGAGTTTAAGCTAAAATAACCTGGATGTCACTCTAACACGCTACTCTGCACTTGGACAATTTCAGGTTTCTGTGAAATTGACAAAAACTTGTAAAATGTTATTTGTTGGTGCTGCATGTGCAGGTAAAAAAAAAAAGATTTTTAAGGAATGAATAAAAAGGTGAATTAAAAAAGAATGAATGAATTAAAATTTTAAAAAAGTTTTTTTTTTCATGAAATGAAGTGATACATGTTGGTGCCTAAGGTTTCCCTAACACAGCAACTAAAGTAGAAAAACGTGTACATGTGCACCAACATGATTAAGGGAAGTTCATGTTGACTACAAATGGTTTTAGTAATGACTCTTGGTATTAAAATCACTTTTATGGCTTCACAACTTGAATTATACAAAGACAAACACCAGATTTTGGAACAACACGGAACAGGTAAGAGTAAAATATGAGTACGGCTCTGAAGGATTTCAGTATTTACTTATTACTTAATGAAAAAAGTGATTGTCACTCTTTTCATTCAGGTTGCGTCTCAAACTCTGTGGCCAGTCTCTTGGCATACCCTTTTAACTTTTGTCTCCCCTTCATTCACTTTCCTGACCCCCCTTCCCTTCTCCTTCCTCCCCGTTTCTCCCACTGGCCTCTTCCTGTCCTCCTCTCACCACTCTGTAGAGGGTCCAAGTGACATTTGGCTGTCCCATGCCTCAAGGGGGTCCAGGAGATGCAGACGTTTTTGGCAGGCGGGCACAGGGAAGCCTAGGGGTCCTAACGGGGACTCCTGGACTAAGAAGAGAAAAAGACAGCACACGTTATAAACTGCACCCACAGTCAGAAACACAACGCACACAAGCTCTGAGGGTGCTAATGCATAACCACAAACCTGCACCAACACAGGAGAGTCACTGTGACACATATTGATGTGCATCAGTGGGCTTCAGAGTATCCAGTTTCTTACCCTGATTGTGAGACCACAATTTGGAGAGACAGAGCAACATATTCAGATGATACAATCAACCAAATAAAATTAGAATTTTAGATAAATAAATGATCTGATTGCATCCAACTAAACTTTACGTAACCACAAAAGTCATGAGATGAAGTATGAAGCTGAAACTGAGCAAACCAAACCAATCAGAACTGCAACTTGGGAGACTTTAAGCAGCTTCTACGGCTCCTCATCTCAGATAAACCAAAACAATGTTGACTCTGTTCAATCTTTTTGGAGGCATTTTTAGACAAAGATTATATGCTGCTGTAACATGGAACAGAGAGGTTTGAATAAGCATACTTTATCTTTACAGAACTGATACACAGATACAGGTTATAGTAAATACCTTTATGAATTTTCCATTTAAATAATATTATTATTGAGTTTTGTGTTGATACAGTTTCTTTTGAGTAAATCCGCTCTTAACTTACTAAAGTATGACTCCAGGACAGGCCAAATGAACCTGATGGGAAATGAAAGTCATGTTTAGGAAAAAGTTATCACTTTGTGAGTACATATTGAATGCTTCAGTGCTGCGCGGGAATGGAAACAGGTGTGCAAGTGTGCTGCAGGGAGGGTCTGCTCATCAGATGCTCACAAACATTTACAAATCATGAACAAGCTGAAGAGAAGCAAAATAACCACACGTTTGTGTGAAATTCTTCCTAAAAACTATCCAAAGGCCAATTCATTCTCATTCAGACGGACAGGTTTTGTGATGTAGCCGTCCTCTTCTCCCACCACGTGTCACCACTCATCTGTCTATTTTCTCTCTCCACTTTGCTCCATCTCTCAGGTCTCTTAAGAGAGATAATACGCTGGTCATCAGGGGAGCGACAGAGCGAGGGGAGATGGAGATGTGGGGCTAATTGCGGGGTGTCGTAGCACGCCGGAGCGGCACAACCCACTGTTTCAGCTCTGCTGTAATTACCTGGTAGCCGCAGATGTTTCAGGCCATTGTTGTGCAGCCATGGATAGATGGACAGAGAGGTGGGGACAGAAAGAGGGAGTCGGGCTTTGCCAGGCAGCTGCAAACTTCTGCATGCACGCAAAGAAACAGGGACCACTTTCTCTCTCCATTTATTCATCCTTTTTTTTTTTACCCATTCTTTTATTTGTCTCTTTCAATCCATTATCAAAGCAACCCTTTTATATTTGCACCTTGAGTGTTGCTGGCTGATAATAATTCTGTGTGTGTGTATGTGTGTGTGAACATGGTGCAGCCTCCCCACTGAGGCAGAACAAAGTAGCGTAATAACTCAGACACTGAGCTGACCCTTTCTGCTGCTCTCAAGTACACTTAATGGAGGTGCATGTGTGTGTGTGTGTGTGTGAGAGAGCATGCATGCGTATCTTGTACATCTCTCTGTTGTATTTGGATATGACTGCATGCACATACCCAACCATGTGTTTGTGTGTTCTTGCATGTGTGTATCCCTCTGTATGAATGTGTGCTGTCCTCCAGAGTGTGTGTGAGTTTGTGTGTGTTCAAATTGCTGATCCCCCCAGGGGTGAATTGTTATGGATGCTGTTCTGTTCAAATTACTGTTATTTGTTTCCTTTAAAACAAGCTAATTGCAGCATTGCCAGTCGCTGCGTCTGTGTGTGTATTGGCGTGTGTGTCGCCTTGCTTGCCTCCTTGTTTATTGTTTGTTTGTGTCGCATTGCAGACCCCTCCAATTTCTTTAGCATGGACACATTTTCCCTCTGGCATTGAAGCTCATCCTGTTGCAGCTGTTGGGCAGCAGTTTGACTTTTTAGCCAATTTTTTTTCTTTTAAATCAGTTTTTTAAATGGTAACTCAAAGAAAAAAAGAAGAAAAATAGGAAATGCAATTACTATCATATCAACATTTTGGGATTTCTACTCAGTTGTGCAAAAACAAAAGTGCTTTTAAGTGCTGCAATAATTTGTTCTTCAGCCTTTCATTGCATTTTGTTGCAAAACAACTCTGCATGAAAAGAGTTGTGCACTTAAAGCGTTCACTGTCAAAAACATCTATCCATTTTGCACCGGTCTTATGTCATTTCCTCACTTTTACCCATTTTATACCAACTTAAACTCATTAGCCTACTGGTCTACAAAAACTTCAGAGGTGGTTCAATTTGAGAACCTTCTGTGAAGAAGTTTGCTTTCTATAGGCCACCAAGCATCATTTAAATAAATTTCTGTTCATACAAAGTTTGTGTAATTCCATAATTTGTAATGACTGCAGGGAAATCCAGCAGACAAAAAATGGCAGCAGTCGAACAGATTCAAGATAATACTACTTAACCTGGCCTTGAAACTTCCCAAATGCCGGATCGATCATATGGTACACGCAGGAACAAGCTTGATCTGCAGAGCCCCACCCAGGAAGCTACAGGACCCCATGGACCCATCGCCAATGTCCCGGTGCCAAACACAATGGGACATCTCTGGTGTGCATACCAGCACAGTTTGGTATGTCAAAGTTGATCTGAAGCTACTGGAACCACTAACATAATCAAGCAGATGTGACGTGTATATAAATTTGTGAGAAAGCAAAGACAGAAAGTAGAAAGTGCTTCTGTTGAGTAGGTTAAGTATGTGTGTGAGTGTGTTAAGTGGGACATCTCAGACAGACAGGCCATCCTCTAACAGGCATCGCTCTCTGCCAGGCTGGTAAGCCGGTGTCTTTCTCGCATACACAAACACACACTCACACATACTTCTGCCAGCTCCTTCACGTCCCGCCGTGCCAGGTACGTCCCGTCTTTGTGTGCGAATGAAAGTGTGGCAGATCTGACGAGGAAGAAAACACACACACATTCTCACGGGGGGGGGGGGAAGAAAAGGGATGAGGAGAGGATAGGGAGAAGGAGAGGTGGTCTCGCCTTCCCTCTCATCCCTCTATCCAATACTTCTCCTCCTTTCGTTTGGTTCCATTCGTTCGTCAGTTCTTTCTGTTTTGTGCCGTTCCATGTGCTGCTGCTCTGTCTGTCTCTTTTTGCCGCCGCTCTTCTCCTGTCCTCTCTTTCTTTGCGCTCCATCCTCTTTCTCCCCAGTCGAATCGCTCCCTTTCTTTCCAATCCATCCCCTCGTTTTCACTTCACTCCAGTTTCCAAGTGCTTGGACAGGGGGGCTTACTGCTGCGGTCACTGCTCAGGGAGTACGATGAGCTAAAAGTAAGCTAAGCAGAGAAGAACATAACACACACACACACACACACACACACACACACACACACACACACACACACACACACACACACACACACAC